>JAGXOD010000135.1:912500-1335000 GCA_020368025.1 Brachyhypopomus occidentalis
GAGTTAGGGTTAGTGGTTAGGGTTGGAGTTAGGGTTGGAGTTAGGGTTGGAGTTAGGGTTAGAGTTAGGGTTGGAGTTAGGGTTGGAGTTAGGGTTGGAGTTAGGGTTAGGGTTAGGGTTAGGGTTGGAGTTAGGGTTAGTGGTTAGGGTTGGAGTTAGGGTTAGTGGTTAGGGTTGGAGTTAGGGTTAGTGGTTAGGGTTGGAGTTAGGGTTGGAGTTAGGGTTAGGGTTAGGGTGGTTAGGGTTGGAGTTAGGGTTGGAGTTAGGGTTGGAGTTAGGGTTGGAGTTAGGGTTAGTGGTTAGGGTTGGAGTTAGGGTTGGAGTTAGGGTTGGAGTTAGGGTTGGAGTTAGGGTTGGAGTTAGGGAGTTAGGGTTGGAGTTAGGGTTGGAGTTAGGGTTAGAGTTAGGGTTGGAGTTAGGGTTGGAGTTAGGGTTGGAGTTAGGGTTAGTGGTTAGGGTTGGAGTTAGGGTTAGTGGTTAGGGTTGGAGTTAGGGTTGGAGTTAGGGTTAGGTTAGGGTTGGAGTTAGGGTTGGAGTTAGGGTTAGAGTTAGGGTTAGGTTAGGGTTGGAGTTAGGGTTAGTGGTTAGGGTTGGAGTTAGGGTTGGAGTTAGGGTTGGAGTTAGGGTTAGGTTAGGGTTGGAGTTAGGGTTAGTGGTTAGGGTTAGACGTTAGGATTAGATTTAGGGATAGTGGTTAGGGTTAGTGGTTAGGGTTAGACGTTAGGGTTAGATTTAGGGATAGTGGTTAGGGTTAGGGTTAGTGGTTAGGGTTAGGGTTGGAGTTAGGGTTGGAGTTAGGGTTAGACGTTAGGGTTAGATTTAGGGATTGTCGTTAGGGTTAGTGGTTAGGGTTAGCGTTCGGGTTAGTGTGGCTATACATTAGCTAACATCCAACCAATGTCACACCCTCCTCAGCTTTGGCTCAGGTAATGTAATTTCAGCGTTTGTTCCGATAACGATAACCCTCATGAATCCGTAGCATTCTCAGCATTCTCCCCAAAGACAGAGCGACTTGTTCAATATGAACTAGAGACACTGTACTATTTTGGTGGGGTGACTGGAATCAAATGAACTACCAAATCTCCTGTGTACTTTGGAAGCAGGTCCACAGGTGCATTGTGGGCCAAGGAAGCAGGTGTGTTTGATTACTGCGTCTGACACCTTTATAACTCCTTTCTGCCTGTGGGATGCCCCTGTGTGGGGCACAGCGCATGCCAGCATCCAGAAGGGCACTTATCATCTGCGCCTAGCGCCGGGCACGCACAACACATGCCTGGGGATCACAGCTTTCTAGAACAAATTATCATGTTCCACATCCCCTGATGGACAAACCAATTTCTCTGTTGTTTCAGCAATATCTCAAGGCAATGGCTGATATAGCACCGACTTCATGTGCTTAGGCCTCTGGTATTATTTGGCCCTTGTGGCTGTAATTTGACTCTTTGACCTCTGGGAATCCTATTCTTTCATTTTGTTGGCAGAGAGACACCCTCCCCTTATCCTCAGGTGTGAAACACTAATCCACTGTAAAAGACTCCAATAAATCAGGGTTAATATTTTCACATTTCATATTTAAACCTGAACAGTGTATCTGAAGCTCAGTAGGTGAAGTGAACTGGATGGATATTTGAACACTTTCTTCACCCCAGTCCAGTGTGGCACAAACGTGGCAGGATTCTCCAGCAGGGCGACTGCAGGCTGCTTTGAATTCAGCGTGGTTGCTACGGCACCATGATGCAGGGGCAATAGACGGGCTGTCCCTTTATTTGCCCCAATGTCTTAGATGCAGTTAGGCTGATATAAACATTTCCCTAGAGCTTTGTGGCTATAGTTATTATTGGCATTAGTGGTTTGTGTCTAGAACCTCTCTGGCAGATCTGACTACTAGTAAGTACTTGATTTGAATGTAATGTGGTGCTATATTCGGTGCCAGAGAGAGATGCTACCTGACTTACTGCAATGGTCCGTCTCTGCCCCTCCTGCTCTCATCAGCGCCCTCCGCCATAAACACTCCAGCCAAACCACTCCCACTGCTCCATTAAAGCCGGAAACTCTGGACTTCCTGTGTCATTAAGGGTGACTTCACGCTGTCTTAACTCACTGCTGCAATATGCTACGATGGGCCCTTCTGCCCTGAAGGAACAGTTGCTTTCCTTTGATATTAGCTTTCACCTGCACACTGGGCTGTCCTGCCACTGCTGTATAGTTTCAGAAGCATCAACCTCTTTCAGTGAGTCTCATCGTGACCTGTTTCTTTCTGCCCTTAATTTTGGATAACCAGTTGATTTTACAGTTGCTTGGACTGAGGACAATCATAGCAACATTAGCTTGTTGATTTTACTTCCTTTGATGAGTTTTTAACATCTGTTCCTTAATTTCCTTAGATTCTGGAACACAGCATGGTGTAAGTTTGACTCATAACATGGTGGGGTGCTTGCAAATCACAGAAAATGCAAATACCTCTTAAGATTCTAACTGGGTTAGCAATTAAGAGCAATTATAGCCTCATCACTGTTCCTCCCTGTTGATCAGTCTTATTCATGTAGAATGACAAAAAAAAGTAGATTAGCTGCTTTGAACATTGTGTTCAGGTTTATATAAAATGTTCCTATAGTAAAAACTATAAAATAGCAAGCAGTACCTTTGTTCAGATGCGTAAAAATGTATTCCAACTCAGAGGGAGTTTAACACACAAAAAAAGATATAACACCTTTCTAAATTTTATCAAATTTTTTTTTTTTTATCAAATAAATCAAAAGTCTGTCAACATTTCCTACGAGTGTGGGGGCCTGACAAATGACCCTGCTCTCTGTCGCCCCCTACAGGCCAGACGACGTACTGTGGCAGCGCTCCCACGATGCCAGCGTCCTGCTCCACTGTGTCCTGTGGCCGATGGTTAGCCTGCTGGTGGGTACTCTCATCGTCCTGCTCACGGTCTGCGCACGCAGCCTGGCTGTCCGTGCCGAGGCGATTCAGAAGAGGAAGTTCTCCTAAGTGCACACGCACAGACGTTCAGACACCCTTCCGTGCTCCTGCTCGCCGCACCTGCTTCCCGCTTACCTGCGGAGCGCCCGTGGCAAACCGACACGTTTTGGACTCAACACTTTGGAAGTGTGCGGAAGTGACGACGACACTGTTTAGTGCAGCAGGCGGTCGAGGACGATCCACGGCGCTCCAGGACCAGAAGCACACGTGCGATGTTTGCTGGTTCTTGCTGGCTTGTGCCTCGTGTCCTCGGTTATCTGGGGATGGTCCAAACACAACAACAAGAACAACAACAAAGCTATTCTTAAAACTATTTTTATGGTGTTAAGGCCACAGCAAAACGTAGTACAGAGAGAAGCTTCATTCTCTCCTCCCTCCGAGTCCCTACGGTGTCCCAGTGGTCTGTTTCCATTTTGCTCTCTGTGTTCTCTCCTTTTCATTTGTCTCTGTGTTTGTGATGTGCCATTTATGTCACCATAGCGCTTATGCTAAGCTATCCGTGGGATGCTTTACGTAGCATTAGCTAATGTAGCAGGAAATAAAGAACTGTGCCCAGCAGCTGTTTATGTCCACTCTACCTCATCCATGTGCGTTGTCATACGTCATTTAAACGTCTTCTCCACCTGAGTGTAATGACCTCAAGCAGGTATTACATTTGTCATGTAGCAGTCAATACTTTGCTTCACTTTCTAACCACACTACAAGTTATATCTCTCCACCACAGATACTGGATACATATGAGCAATAGCACGTGTTGTTTAAAACACACCAGGTACCATGACACATTTGTCTTGTAAGAAAATGTCTTTGTAAGTCTGGTAACTGCTTGCTTTAACACAACACATTTCCATAGCAAAACATAATAAAGCTGTAGGTGGGTTTAGAGAAGCAGGCTGTCCATTTACACATAGGACAATTATGTGATTTTGCCTTTAAGCATAATGCAGCAATTTTGTATGCATACAAATGTAACACAGACACAGAGGACACAAACAGAGGACACAAACACAGACGACACAAACACAGAGGACACAGACACAGAGGACACAAACAGAGGACACAAACACAGACACAGAGGACACAAACACAGAGGACACAAACACAAAGGACACAAAGAGAGGACACAAAAACAGAGGACACAAACACAGACACAGAGGACACAAACACAGATGACACAAACACAGAGGACACAAACACAGACACAGAGGACACAAACAGAGGACACAAACAAAGACACAGAGGACACAAACAAGACACAGAGGACACAAACAGGACACAGAAGACACAAACAGGACACAGAGGACACAAACAGGACACAGAAGACACAAACAGGACACAGAGGACACAAACAGGACACAGAGGACACAAACAGGACACAGAAGACACAAACAGGACACAGAGGACAGGACCTTTGCCTGTCGCATGTCGTGTATATTTTGGCAGTTGTGTTGTTGATAACTCCTGCATAAACGCTGACGCTTCCCATTGTAGAAATGTCCAGACCTAATCACCATGACTCTGCTCCTGCCAAAGACATCTGAAACGAATTATGTCTGATCTTAAATCTGAACTGGTTTAAATCATATTTCCAGTTTTCTCATGCTGGAGAAATAAGACTCCAGCATACCGTAGTAAAAACTCTAAACTCTAAACACCATTTGAGCTATGCAGTATGGCATAACAATAGCTGAATGTTACATGGTAGTCATATTGTCTTAAAACGCACACATATATAATCACTGTGTTCTGAAAGTGTACCGATCATTTAGAATTTCATATGAATTATTAATTCAAATGAAATAAAACAATATAAATCTCAACGACAAGTAAACAACTGTAGTAAATGTCTTACATTTGTGTAGTAGATTCATGAGGAACTTTATTGGCTGGCTCCACAATTTGGTGCTGCAGAACAAAACCTGAGAGATCTGTTAGATCCCAGAGAGATCTGTTAGATCTACTACAAAACACAACAGACATTTGGAGAGCTCAGTGTTTAAGGTGTTTAAAATAATTATCAACAGTTTATTACTGCATGGCAGCTTCTACTTTGATGTGCTTACTTTAGTGTATTACTACACACACTCATCAGCCATAGTATTACAGCCACTGACAGGTGAAGTGATTAACACTGATCTCGTTACAGTGGCACCTGTCAAAGGGTGACGTGTTCTTGAAGTTGATAAGTTGGAAGCAGGAAAATGTAAAAGCATCTGGTTTGACAAGGGCCCAATTGTGATTTCTACAGCAGTGGCTCAACAGAATCATGGGAACCCAAGACTCCGAGCTCATTGTGGGGGGTGGAGGCCAAGCCATCTGATCCTCCCCCACAGAAGAGCCCATCTGATCCTCCCCCACAGAAGAGCCCATCTGATTCTCCCCCACAGAAGAGCCCATCTGATCCTCCCCCACAGAAGAGCCCACCTGACCCTCCCCCACAGAAGAGCCCATCTCATCCTTCCCCACAGAAGAGCTACAGTAGCACAAACTGAAACTGATGAAAAAGTTGCACCATGGGAAGAAATCAAGGTGCAGAGGGGTGTGCTGGTCTGGACATGGTGCTGCTGGGAAACGCTGTGTCCTGCACCCTGTGGATACTGCAGTCACATATTTACATACCAGTTACATAACACGTACCATTTATAACCACATACCATTTACATACCACATTCTATTTACATAACACGTACCATGTACGTATACATACTATTAACATACCACATACAATTTATCTAAACATACCATTTGCATACCACATACCATTTACCTAAATATACCATTTACCTAAACACGGGGAGACTCACACAACATACATAACTTACACAACATATAGTCTGTGTCCTGGAGTCCTGTGGATATTACTGTCACATTCCATTTACCTAAACATGGGGACTTACACAACAGGCAGGTGGTTTTAACATTCGGGCTGATTTTGGCTCATATGTGTTTTTGTCACACACACATCGGCTCATTTAAATGCAACAAATAATATTTTGCCATTTGCGGTGAAAAAAAATCTAACCTAAAGAGTCAAGTGGTACAATATACAGTATGAATATTAATGAAGCCACTCCCACTACTAGAAGCCTTCGCATACAAATTATAGAGGAAAACATGGATGTCCAGGTCCTTTTAAGTAAAGGTTATCCAAAGATCAAATTCCCAGCCCTTAAATTGCTCTCATTACGATGCAAACCGCTGAACAGAGCAAAGCTGTGTCAAACTCTCTGTCAGGAGTCCACCAGACTCATCGTTGGGGTGCTGAAGTGCTTCACGACTCTCAAGTTATCTTTAGAGTTATTTCAGTTAAAAATGTTTTCACACCTATAAAATGTTTCATGTTTGTGTAGCCTTATATTGTGCTTCATGTGAAAACAGTTTTATACGACTTGTCCAGATCTCTCTGGATTGTTTACATACAGTACGTGTGCCAGGTCACTCTGTTGCTTAGCAGTGAGCACTGCTGAACGTGAGGTTGCCAGTCCTTCATCACGACACTCTACCATTATGATTGTAGAGAGGGTTTCTGATCCCAGTGTTGCAGGTTACACTGTGAGTGCCCCACCAAACCATCGCTTTATTTGATTAGATATGGCAACTTTAAGGATACACTCCCTCCCACACTCTTCTGCCTTACACAACACAACACACGACCTTCTGAGCACTCACTCATATCACGGCTAAGATCCATGATTAGATCATGCTTGCTAGACATGACAAGGACCCAAAGTTTGTTGGGTGATATTTGGTTGAATACATTTGACTGATATGTGAGATCAGTAGATCATATTGAGAAATGAAACATCAAGAAGCTGCTGGAGATGGATTAGAGACCAAGCGCACGACACCTTGAGTAGTAGCGCCTGAGCTAGCTGTTTATCAATGAATAAAATATGTTATTATATTGTTTGCAGTTGTTTCATTTTCAAACATGCAGTGGGTTTTAATCATACAAGCTTGAAGACAGCAAGTGTGTGTATATGTGTGTGTGTGTGTGTGTGTGTGTGTGTGTGTGAGTGTGTGGGTGCAAGCATGCATGTCAACACTTCTAATTTAATCTCTTATTCTAGTTTGTGTGATGACATCAATGCAGCTGATGCTAATTATGCATGTATTTGATGGAGGTTTCCATGGTAGCCATGCTTATCAGAGAGAGAGAGAGAGAGAGGCCTAGATATTCTTAGAACAGCCTTCTGAAGCTGTACATACAGTCTTTAGGAGAGCCTGTCTGGGTCTGCTGTAAAAGGCTCGTGTGAATAGCTCGTATTACTCTGAAAGGATTCCAGATAACCCACAGATTGCATTTAGGGAAAATGGCTTTGGTTTGATAATTCTGAGTTTAGGATTCAGACTAAGAGCAGAGAGCTCAGCTCAGGCAGACGTGCACACACGTGTCTGCAGGAAATGCATCTCACAGTCAAAGGAAACTTTGAGAGACACGAAGTTCGCGTGGTATTTGGTGAGCACCTAATTTATGAACAAATGGTGTATACATAGCTGTTGTTTACACTCATCGGCAGAAGGCCAGATACTCACACACACTACACTGCTTTATATTCACACACACTACACTGCTTTATATTCACACACACTACACTGCTTTATCTCAGGGTTTTGGGACTACTGGTCACCCAGTGTGTTTTGAGTGAAATGCTGTCAAACTTTGTGTTCAAATTTAAAATTTTTAAAAGCCTTTCAGTACTTTAGGGATTTCAGTGTCAGAGTCATAAAGTGTCATGTATGAGATTAAAGAGCAGCATGAATATCTCTCCCTCCTCGAGCACTGGCAGAGAGGAGAGGAGAACAGGCTTGTGAAATTACTCAGTAATCTAGATAAATACTTTGTTGTGACAAACGGGATTAGACTAAACCAAATGAGGACAGCAGAGGGAGTGGGGGCGTGTGTGATTGGTACGATCCAAAGGGAGGTCTGTTGTCCTTTCACTGGTCTTTAAATAAAGACCCAGAAATGAGAAGGTGGGTCTCACTGATGGCTGCTTCTGGGATGAAACACTTCCACAAGGTTCAAAAGAGAATGTTCTGCTACACTTTAAATTACATTAGTAAAATTAAAAAAAGCAAGTAGATAAGATTTGGATTCAGAAGAATCACATAACAGTGACAATCAAGTTGTTTTTTTTTTTTTCTAAAGGTGACAAGTTTTAAATCTTGGTGAAATCCGTCAACCAAAGAACGTCAAGCTCTCTCTCATTCACAAAACACAAGTTCTGCGACTGACCTGAATGTTAATGGCTGTGCAATCCAAGCCAAGAATGGGACCACATACAGGAGACAGTGAGAAGATCTCTGCTTTATTGTCCCCAGCAGCCGTGAGACTGTGTCCTACTCAAACATCCTCACCACAAGTCCTCCACTCCACACACACACACACACACACACTTGCCATTCTTTATTTTTCTTAGGCTGCTCCAAATACACTTTCATTTTTTTATTTCATTTATTTTATATTGTGTCAGAATGGGAAAACACAGGCCAGGTATACAGATAACAGCTCATGAGATGAGAGAGGGAACCTACAAGATCACAGAACGATTCATATCAAAGCATTAGGTAATCAATCAATATATTTCAAAACATACATAGTATAACGTTGTAGGAAAAGGATATTTGTGCAGTAGATAAAAACCATCTTCATCACACAGTGAGGCACAGTCACCATCCTCAGTTCGAGGTATTTCTGCTGCCTGTAGTCCACAGCTTATGACGGCATCCGCCGTGTGAAAGACGCCACATTTGTTCTTAACGCCCAGAGTCCACGTGGCTACAGAACATCAGGTAAGAGACGTTCATCGTTCTTCAGCTGTGACGACCACTGAAGACCTTCCAGGCCTCCCAGCCTAGAACCACCATGAGCGTTCACAACACTCCATAGATATATGCATACACGTTTTACTGGATAACAGATTTTTAAACATTATAATGCTATTTTGACTCAGCAGACGTGACGTTTATCATTAACACAGCAATAGCAGTAGTTTTAACGATACAAATGAATGTAATACATTACTGAAACAACATAACGCTCACACACTCTCCATATCTTAAACATCTATAGTGTGAGGTAGAGGCAAAAACAGCCTTTAAAACCCAGTGGTTGAGTGCTTGGTTAATACTGAAAACACATTAAAGTTATAGTAGGTAGGTAAGAGATAAAGTTACAGTAAGCAGATTTAATATTTTTTGACAGCGATTTGGCACCTTATAACTTTTTAAATATTTCCCATATCAGGAGTCTATTAGGAAAGTCCATCACACTCCATTCACTCCATTTCTAACTTGGCCATGTAAGCTTTGCCATTGAAAGTGTTGCAGACATTTTCCATCAGAGGTCTGAGTTCTGCGAGTGTATAATGGGTCACAGAAAGTCCCACCGTCTGAAGGGAAGCCACTCGCCAGCAGTGAAGCAGTGTAGCAGGGACACGGGGCTACGGTGCCACAGGGCCACAGGGCCACAGGTCTACAGGGCCACAGGGCCACAGGTCTACAGGGCCACAGGGCTACAGGGCCACAGGGCCACAGGTCTACAGGGCCACAGGGCCACAGGTCTACAGGGCCACAGGTCTACAGGGCCACAGGGCCACAGGGCTACGGGGCTACAGGGCCACAGGGCCACAGGGCTACGGGGCTACAGGGCCACAGGGCCGGTGTGACTAACGGCTGTAGTTTAGCTTCCTGCAAATGTGCCGTTCGTTTTGAACGCAAAGTAACTGCCAACGAAATACTTCTGGGACCCAGACCAGAATGGGTGGAGGAGTGCAAGGCAAGGCTACCCTGAGCTCCGCCCCCAGCCCCACCCCCAGCACTGGCCCCGCCCCACCCTGCTTGGCTTTACCGCAATTCCCTTCAAATCTGCAGCAGATTGGATGGCTCCCCGGATTCACCCAGCATAATCCCTCTTGCTTTAATCATTTTGAGGCAAGATGCAGACAAGCAGAAAAGGTAATTCCATGTACATTCACAGGAGAGAAGTGAGTTCAGAAGTGAGTTCAGGCAGAACTTCCAACAGGGCCATGTTCTCAGCGCTGCTGAACACATCCTTACTCATCCTTACTCATACAGACATGGACGCCATTTTCTTCCACAAATAAAAAGACAATTTTTATAGGGCTAAATTAACAGCATTTCTATATATCCCATAACTACTTTGTCTTGAGGGTTTAACAATTGAAAACAGGATTCAGGCCCTTTGTTACCATGTCCAGGTAGTATGGTTTTATAATGTAAGGTAGTGTGGTTTTATAAAGTAAGGCAGTATGGTTTTATAAAGTAAGGCAGTATGGTTTTAAAAAGCCACAATGCACGTCAGCTCAGCTGTGCGCTGGTTAGGACCCCCCGCCCAACTCTAGCTGCCCTTAGACACTTTAGTCATTCTTAAATGTCCATGATATCTAATTGTGCCTACAGACTAAGGGTGACAAATATGAGGAAATGATGCTTCTAGTATCATACACACAACTTTTATCTGGTCTACAATGTGGCTGATAAATCTCACTGATATTACTGACTATATAAATGGGAAACTTTAAAAGTTCCACGTTTCTCATTAAAACATTAAGGCAATTTAACTTTTCAATATAATATTAACTGAGCAAGATACACGGAAAAGCAGAATAGTTGTGTAAACCAAGACTACGCTGATTAAAGTATAAAGATGTTACATATAAATATTCATACACAGCAAACCTCGACATTTTAAATACATCTTGAGAAGGTTGTATAAAAATAAAGGCTATATTCCTAGACTGCATCACTTGTTATGGCAAATGTAATGTTTTTTCCTTATGGATTGTCAAGTGGCTGGTAGTCTTCAACGTCCACTGTACACGAACTCTGAGGAAGGCAAGATATTAGACAGTTAAGAACTGCATGCTGCTTGTGAGAAGACAGGTCCATTATATTTTAATGAAGTCGTTTATTTTATCCACAGTATGCCACCATTTCTCCTTAATCTTTCAACTATACTATACTATAACAGCATTAACACAAAAGCAAACAAGTAAATGTCTGCAACGTTCAGCTTTAAAAGGCAACAGATGTTTCTCTCCAACCTGCAGCTTCTCTGCGTACATTTCACACTTGAGAACATCACATATCTGCGTTCCAGCCGCTCACTGTACACTAACGCTCAGGGTTAACAGGCCTCCAGCGTCACTCATGTTACCAGTGCAGGGCAAAATAAACGCTGCCAGATCATTTAGATCACTGAGCTTTGATCAGCTCGTCGTCCTGCTTGGTGATTTCAGAAATAGGTCAGCTACTGTTTTGTGACCTATTCTTCAAAACAGTATTTATAGATGTAGATATTTTTATACAGTATATAAAGAGCTCGTTTTTCCTTTGTTAACAGATATATTTTTTTTCCCGGGTGGGCAATTTAAATTCTGAAAGAGACTGACAGCTAATAGCAGTTGTAATACAGTGTCATGACTCACCTCTGTAGTATTCAGGGTTGAAGTTCTCATAGATCGGAGTGTCATGACTCACCTCTGCAGTATTCAGGGTTGAAGTTCTCATAGATCGGAGTGTCATGACTCACCTCTGTAGTATTCAGGGTTGAAGTTCTCATAGATCGGAGTGTCATGACTCACCTCTGTAGTATTCAGGGTTGAAGTTCTCATAGATCGGAGTGTCATGACTCACCTCTGCAGTATTCAGGGTTGAAGTTCTCATAGATCGGAGTGTCATGACTCACCTCTGTAGTATTCAGGGTTGAAGTTCTCATAGATCGGAGTGTCATGACTCACCTCTGTAGTATTCAGGGTTGAAGTTCTCATAGATCGGAGTGTCATGACTCACCTCTGTAGTATTCAGGGTTGAAGTTTCTCATAGACTCACCTCTGTAGTATTCAGGGTTGAAGTTCTCATAGATCGGAGTGTCATGACTCACCTCTGTAGTATTCAGGGTTGAAGTTCTCATAGATCGGAGTGTCATGACTCACCTCTGTAGTATTCAGGGTTGAAGTTCTCATAGATCGGGTAAAGAGGATTCTCCTGTTCACAGCGAAGTTTCCTGGCCCTCAGGACATCACGCACACACTGATGGAGATACACGTATTGGCTCTAGGTGGAGCACAAAGAGGGCGTAGCAGACCGTCATTATCAGGGAACACGAGATCCTCCATCAGTTCTGCGCCTCCAGATTTAGTGTTAATAATCACATCCCATACACTTCCATGGGGTCCTGGGAACGCTTAACCCAAGCATGTGGCAACAAGCCCAACCCTGTGAATCTTCTCCCAATGAATAATATATGGTATTATTACTGTAAGATTAAATTCTGATTAAGATTAAATTCTGATTAAGATGAAGTTCTGAGTATTTCTAAAGGTCCAGGTTAAGTTCTGAGTATTTCTAAAGGTCCAGGTTAAGTTCTGGAGTGTGTTTAAGGCCCTACCTCCGTCTGCACCATGTGAGCGCGGTGCAGGCGCAGTTCAAACACGCAGCCGTAGATGTCGACTGTGGAGCGACTGTTCAGCTGCTGCAGTGCCCGGTCCAGCACGATGAAGGTGCCTGTGCGTCCCACTCCAGCACTGGGGTACAAGCACAGGGCAGCTATAACGCAGGTGCACAGGTTTACCTCCACCTCCACCTTCACCATCACCTCCACCATCACTATCACCATCACCTCCACCTCAACCATCACTATCACCTCCACCTTCCCCTCCACCATCACCTCTACCTCCATCTTCACTATCACCTCCACCATCACCATCACCTCCATCATCATCTCCACATCCACCTCCACCATCACCTCCACCATCACTATCACCATCACCTCCACCTCCATCTTCACTATCATCTCCACCATCACCTCCACCATCACCTCCACCATCACTATCACCATCACCTCCACCTCCATCTTCACTATCATCTCCACCTCCACCTTCACCACCACGTCCACCTTCACCTTCACTTCAGCCCCGAGTTCTGACGATGTCCCCTCCTTATCTGGGACCTATCAGGAGACACAGGTCCCATTCAGCAGTGATTAACCTCCTCCTCTCCATCACCCAGTGTCCTGCCGAGCCTCCGTCACTCTCGGGGCACAGAGCTGTTTCGTAGCTGAGGACAGTAATGTGATCAGGGCAGAAAGATTCGGCATGATGGACCAGGTTGCCATAGCGCCCTAGGCCTCAAAGCCTTCTCCCTCCACCATGAGCGCGGGCGGCCGTGGTGCACGTGGATGATGAACAGGGTGCAGTGTGTGCAGGGTGCAGTGTGTGCAGGGTGCACAGTGGGCAGGGTGCAGTGTGTGCAGGGTGCAGTGTGTGCAGGGTGCACAGTGGGCAGGGTGCACTGTGTGCAGGGTGCAGTGTGCTTCCTTGAGTATGCTGAGTATTCAGGGGAGGAGCCACTGCACAAAGCTCCGCCTACTTACTTATTAGGGAAAAGCTTACTCTTCTGTGCAAGTCTAAACTAGGTTTATACTGACTTTCCTCAGGGGATACAGTGAAGAGACACACAATTAAACATCTGTTACGCTTCTTATTCTAATACTTTTTCCATTTATAGGAAACAGAGGCATCTCCCCCCCCCACACACAGCAGATGTATGTGTCCCCATTTCACAGCAGAGGTACTTCACAAAACAACAGCAGAAAATGTGACGTCTCCACCCGTTTGGTCCTTTGCCTATGTGGGCTACTCCACCCGTTTGGTCCTTTGCCTATGTGAGCTACTCCACCCGTTTGGTCCTTTGCCTATGTGAGCTACTCCACCTGTGGAACTGGCTGCTGCCTCTGATATGCAGGCTTCACCAGAAGAAAGCAAGGCTGTAATAAGACCACAGTCCTACCACAGTACTACCACAGTCCTACCACAGTCCGGCCACAGCTCTCAACAGAGTCCACACACTGTTGTCTGTGCGTTGATTTTTGAGTTTAACATCCTAAATTTGCTCCCAAAAGAAGCATGTGGCAAAGAAACTGTGATCTTTACAACCTGGGACTGAATTACAGATCAGCCCTGCACAACTGTAATGAGTTTGGTGATTTCGGGCGAGGAGTGAGACGTGAAGGACGTGAAGCTCTCAGCCTGTGCTAGTAAGGCAGGACTACAGCTCCATCACTGCCGTTAGCGTTACAGGAAGGAGCTACACACACAACAAGGCAAAGCCATGAGGAGGAGGAGGATGTGATGAAGGGACCAGAATCCAATAGCAGCGTTCACTGAGGGAGACAAGGGCTCCACAACCTCTAGACATGACAGGGTGGAAGTGTTTCAATATGAATTCAACCACCCAGTTCTCCCATTCTCACTCCCCATCTCTTATTGAAACACACACACACACACACACACAACTATACACACAACTACACACACAGTAGTCAATATTAATTATTTCTATTAGTTATTGCACATTTATCATTATCGCACTATATTCACCTTGTTCATTCTCTAGAACTGAATGATGATTCAATTATTACAATAAGTTTTGTTATTATTAGTGGATCATTATCAGACTGCACAAATGTATGAATCATTAGTTTACTTGTGTATTGCTGTCCATTATGTTTTGGAGTGTTTTAGGGTGTTTTGGAGTGTTTTGGGCTGTGTTGGTGTGTTGGGTTTGTGGCTGTGTTTTTGGGGTGTTGGTGATGTTTGGGCTGTGTTGGTGTGTTTGGTGTGTTTTGGGGTGTGTTGGGCTGTGTTGTGATGGTGTGTGTGTGGTGTGGTGTGTTGGGGTGTGTTTGGGCTGTGTTGGGTGGTGTTGGGCTGTGTTGGTGTGTTTGGGGTGTGTTGGGCTGTGTTGTGATGTTTGGGCTGTGTTGGGCTGTGTTGGTGTGTGTTTGGGCTGTGTTGGGTGGTGTTGGGCTGTGTTGGTGTGTTTGGGCTGTGTTGGGGTGGTGTTGGGCTGTGTTGGTGTGTTTGGGGTGTGCTGGGCTGTGTTGTGATGTTTGGGCTGTGTTGGGCGGTGTTGGGCGGTGTTGGGCGGTGTTGTATACCTGCAGTGGACTACAGTGGGTCCTGCGTTGGGCACGCGGTCGATGCTGTGTTGGGTGGTGTTGGGCTGTGTTGGTGTAGTCGCGCACAGTTCTGACGAACTGGATGAGGGACTGAGTGGTGTCAGGCACCCCGTGGTCAGGCCACACCGTGTAGTGGAAGTGCCGTATCACCCTGGAGTAGCTTGGCTGCCCTTCCTACAGTGACACACCAAAAACATCCCAGCTGAATTCAAGCAGCTGCAAATCACCTTCAGCCAACTGTGATCCTCACCCTGCACCCTACACCCTGCACCCTCACCCTGCACCCTACACCCTGCACCCTGCACCCTGCACCCTCACCCTGCACCCTGCACCCTGCACCCTGCACCCTGCACCCTGCACCCTGCACCCTGCACCCTGCCCTGCACCCTGCACCCTGCACCCTCACCCTGCACCCTCACCCTGCACCCTGCACCCTGCACCCTCACCCTGCACCCTGCACCCTGCACCCTGCACCCTGCACCCTGCACCCTGCACCCTGCACCCTACACCCTGCACCCTGCACCCTGCACCCTGCACCCTGCACCCTGCACCCTGCACCCTGCACCCTGCACCCTGCACCCTGCACACCCTGCACCCTGCACCCTGCACCCTCACCCTGCACCCTCACCCTGCACCCTGCACCCTGCACCCTGCACCCTGCACCCCTCACCCTGCACCCTGCACCCTGCACCCTGCACCCTGCACCCTGCACCCTGCACCCTGCACCCTGCACCCTGCACCCTGCACCCTGCACCCTGCACCCTGCACCCTGCACCCTGCACCCTGCACCCTGCACCCTACACCCTGCACCCTGCACCCTCACCCTGCACCCTGCACCCTGCACCCTGCACCCTCACCCTGCACCCTGCACCCTGCACCCTGCACACCCTGCACCCTACACCCTGCACCCTGCACCCTGCACCCTACACCCTGCACCCTGCACCCTGCACCCTGCACCCTACACCCTACACCCTGCACCCTGCACCCTCACCCTGCACCCTGCACCCTGCACCCTACACCCTGCACCCTGCACACCCTGCACCCTGCACCCTGCACCCTGCACCCTGCACCCTGCACCCTGCACCCTGCACCCTGCACCCCTGCACCCTGCACCCTGCACCCCCTGCACCCTGCACCCTGCACCCTGCACCCTCCCCCCTGCACCCTGCACCCTGCACCCTGCACCCTGCACCCTGCACCCTGCACCCTACACCCTGCACCCTGCACCCTGCACCCTACACCCTGCACCCTGCACCCTGCACCCTGCACCCTGCACCCCCTGCACCCTGCACCCTGCACCCTGCACCCTGCACCCTACACCCTGCACCCTGCACCCTGCACCCTGCACCCTGCACCCTGCACCCTGCACCCTCACCCTGCCTGCACCCTGCACCCTACACCCTACACCCTGCACCCTGCACCCTGCACCCTGCACCCTGCACCCTGCACCCTGCACCCTACACCCTGCACCCTGCACCCTGCACCCTGCACCCTGCACCCTACACCCTACACCCTACACCCTGCACCCTGCACCCTGCACCCTGCACCCTGCACCCTGCACCCTACACCCTACACCCTACACCCTGCACCCTGCACCCTGCACCCTGCACCCTGCACCCTACACCCTGCACCCTGCACCCTGCACCCTGCACCCTACACCCTGCACCCTCCCACCCTGCACCCTGCACCCTGCACCCTGCACCCTGCACCCTGCACCCTGCACCCTGCACCCTACACCCTACACCCTGCACCCTACACCCTACACCCTACACCCTGCACCCTACACCCTACACCCTACACCCTACACCCTGCACCCTACACCCTACACCCTGCACCCTGCACCCTGCACCCTGCACCCTGCACCCTCACCCTGCACCCTGCACACATAGTGCTCACTCAATCACACTCAATTATTATAACAATTATTATAACAATTATTATTAAGCACTTTGAGTTGCATGTATGCATGAAAGGTGCTATACAAATAAAGATTATTATTATTATTATTATTATTATAACTGATAAAAGACCTGATTATCTCACATTCAGCATTAATGCTTCAATATAATTAAAAGTTTTTCTATGTTCCTTAGACATGTTTTGTGTGTGTGTGTGTGTGTGTGTGTGTGTGTGTGTGTGTGTGTGTGTGTGTGTGCTGCGCCACTCCCCCACTCACGGTGTGTATCCTGAACTCGCGGATGGTCCACTCTGACAAGACCGACTCGGACAGCATGTGCACCACAAGGTCACCGTAATACAGCGGCTCCTTATCCACAGGCCAGTACTGATCACACTTCACCTGCAGGACAGGAACACACACACACACACAGCATACAAACACATACACCATAAACACATACATCACACACACACACACACACACACAGCATACAAACACATACACCATAAACACATACATCACACACACACACCATACACACACCATAAACACATACATCACACACACACACCATACAAATACATACACCATAAACACATACATCACACACACACACACACACACACACAGCATACAAACACATACACCATAAACACATACATCACACACACACACACACCATAAACACATACATCACACACACACACCATACACACACCATAAACACATACATCACACACACACACCATACAAATACACAGACACACACACCATACAAACACATACACCATACAAACACACACACACACACACACACACACACACACACACA
The DNA here is from genome assembly GCA_020368025.1 of Brachyhypopomus occidentalis. NCBI lineage: Eukaryota > Metazoa > Chordata > Actinopteri > Gymnotiformes > Hypopomidae > Brachyhypopomus > Brachyhypopomus occidentalis. Next base: position 930,204 of record JAGXOD010000135.1, read on the forward strand.
CACACACACACACACACACACACACACACACCATACACACATACATCACACACACACACACACCATACAAACACATACACCATACACATACACACACACCATACACACACACACACACACACACACACACACACACACACACACACACACACACACCATACACACACACACACACACACACACACACACACACACACACACACACACCATACACACACATACACACACACACACACACACACACACACACATACACACACATACATACACACACACACACACACACACACACACACACACACACACACACACACACACACACACACACACACACACACACACCATACACACACATACACCACACACACACACACACACACACACACACACACACCATACACACACATACACCACACACACACACACACACCACACACACACACACACACACACACACACACCATACAAACACATACACCACACACACACACACACACACCATACAAACACATACACCACACACACACACACACACACACCATACAAACACATACACCATACACACACACACACACACACACACACACCATACAAACACATACACCACACACACACACACACACACACCATACAAACACATACACCATACACACACACACACACACACCATACAAACACATACACCACACACACACACACACACACACACACACCATACAAACACATACACCACACACACACACACACACCATACAAACACACACACACACACACACACACACCACACCACACATACACAAACACATACACCATACACACACACACACACACCATACAAACACATACACCATACACACACACACACACACACACACACACCCGTGACCATCTCCCCCTCTCTGCCATTCTTGTTTTCTTATGTTCTTTTTCCTTTTTTTGGTGTATTGCTATGGCAACAGTGATGCCTCTCTACTCACCCTGCCCTTCTCAACACACTGCGTCACCATGACGATGTTGTGTACATTCTGCTCCCACACCATGCGCCAGAAGTCGTCCTTGGTACCCGGCAGTGGGCCCTGCGTGGCGATGTACTCGCGCCTGAAACTGCCGCCCTGACACACGGACACAGACCATTATCCTCATCTTGGTCAGGTCACACAACAGAGCATAAACGTTATGAACTACACATTTATTTATTATTATATGTTATTACTTCATAGAATATCTTAATCATAACATCTGTAATGTTACAGGACTGTAACAGTCATCATAGATGAATATGGATCAGGGTTTTGTCCATGTTCTGGACTAGTCAAGATAAGCAGCCATCAGCACGTTACATAATGTAGAGTTAACCGTAACTCTAACCATAATCCTAAACCTAATCCTAGCCCTAACCCCAAACCTAAATCACTACAGATTTGATAGTATTCCAGTAGTACATTTCTACAGTTGTTCATAACCACAGATCTGTGCTAGCTCTGTAAATGCTAAAGTTACATCAGCACAAACCAACCCCCCAACCCCTCAAACCACCAACCCCCCCCAACCCCCCCAACCCCCAAACCCCCAAACCCCCCACCAAACCACCAACCCCCCCACCAACCCCCCCCCCAACCCCCCCAAACCCCCAACCCCAGAGACACAGAGAGGCAGAGGGAGCAGTGATGTACACCAGCTGCCCATGTCATGGTTGGGCTGCTGGAGGTCTGGGAGCCCTGGGTCGACTCACGGGCATGAAGCTGGCGTTGATGTAGTCCGAGCAGGGGTCGTCCTCCAGGCACGAGAGCTTCACGCGGGTGGCGCCATCTACAGGCAGACAGAAGCAAAATGTGAGGGACAGCAGGAGAAGGTTGGAAAATATCAACACATGCTACACTCTGAGCAGGTACGAAGAACAAACCGTACCGTTTGTGTGTGTGTGTGTGGGTGTGTGTTACAGGGACCCCTCTTACAGGATGCTGTCTTAAAGGGATACGGCTTACTGGGACTAGTTTTTCAAAGACTCGTCTTACAGCATGCTGTCTTACAGGGACACGTCTTACAGGGACATGTCTTACAGGGACATGTCTTAGAGGATACTGTCTTACAGGGACACATCTTACAGGGACATGTCTTACAGAGACTCGTCTTAGAGGATGCTGTCTTACAGGGACACATCTTACAGGGACATGTCTTTCAGAGACTCGTCTTAGAGGATGCTGTCTTACAGGGACACATCTTACAGGGACACGTCTTACAGGGACACGTCTTAGAGGATACTGTCTTACAGGGACACATCTTACAGGGACACGTCTTACAGAGACTCGTCTTAGAGGATACCGTCTTACAGGGACACATCTTACAGGGACACGTCTTACAGGGACACGTCTTACAGGGACACATCTTACAGGGGAGACGTCTTATAGGGACACATCTTACAGGGACGCGTCTTACAGGGACGTGTCTTACAGGAACTCGTCTTAGAGGATACTGTCTTACAGAGACTCGTCTTAGAGGATACTGTCTTACAGGGACACATCTGACAGGGACACGTCTTACAGGGACACATCTTACAGGGACACATCTTACAGGGAGACGTCTTATAGGGACACATCTTACAGGGACGTGTCTTACAGGGACGTGTCTTACAGGAACTCGTCTTAGAGGATACTGTCTTACAGGGACACGTCTTAGAGGATACTGTCTTACAGGGACACATCTTACAGGGACGTGTCTTACAGGGACACGTCTGACATGATGTCTTACATGGCAGGATGTTGTTGTATCGATTCTTGCAGCGGTTCTCAGGTAAACGAGCTGCATCTTGGGTCTGGTTCCGTCCAACGTCCTTCAGATCCTGTGAGAACAGGAGACGCAGCGTGTGATTCTGCCCCTGTGTACTTCAATGTCCTCCCAAGGTCCAGATGACTATTAAACATGTTGGCTTCAACTGTGATCCACCTTACCTCAAACTCCTCTGAGAAGAGGTAGCTGGAGTCTGCCTGAAGGTTGGTCACATGTGCCTCAAAGTGGGCTGCTCTGATAGGGCTGATGAAACACATCGGCAAGGCAGCGTAAACCAATCACGATCAACAGAATCACACTCAACCACCGAACATTTGCAGACCCTGTGTGAACGTGGCGAGAGCAAGAACTCACCTGCATGTGCGACGGTTGCTGCAGAGCAAGAGAGAAGGCGATTAAACTCTCACAATAAGAGAGAAGGCGATTAAACTCTCACAATAAGAGAGAAGGTGATTAAACTCTCACAATAAGAGAGCGTGATTAAATTCTCCTCGTGTCTACATTCTTATCTCGGTCTCTCTCATGCTGTCTTGCTGTAGCCAATTTCAGAGTTCCAAATTAACCTCACAAACTTTGTATGTCTGTGAGCCAATGACTTGGACCATCAGCACTTAAATCATTTACTGATAAAAGTACAGGGGGGGGCACCTGTGAAGCTACCGATGACTGAGGCAGTGTGGGTTTATTCTCCCTCAGCATGTCTGTATTTCACATGCTACGTTTCTTTCTTCTCTCTCTCTCTCTCTCTCTCTCTGACTCTCTCTCTCTCTCTCTCTGACAGTTCAACATCAGGCTGGTTAACGTAAGCATTGCCCAGTAATAAAGACGATTGATTTTTCCCCTAAGGCTCCTAGTGTGAGTCAGCAGGTCCAGACCGCAGACCGCAGACCTCGTTGTGAGTGTTTACACGGAGCCGTGTGTTTACACACTACTGAGGTGCCTGACACAGTACAGCACAGTGATTACAGGGCTGCCTACACATATTAACATTTCATAAGTGGTGATCAACAGAATTTTAAAATTTGCAATAAGTGCATCATACCTGCGGACCCCCATGTACACTGCTGAAGATGGCATCTCCTTCCACATACTCATCCTCACTACAGGGCTTTCCTGTACCGCTCTGGGGATACACACACACACACACACACACACACACGCACATCAGCACAGCTCCCATAATGCTTCATAAGTCCCTCCTTCAGTCCCACGTGTCCCTCCTTCAGTCCCACGTGTCCCTCATTCAGTCCCACGTGTCCCTCATTCAGTCCCACGTGTCCCTCCTTCAGTCCCACGTGTCCCTCATTCAGTCCCATGTGTCCCTCCTTCAGTCCCACGTGTCCCTCCTTCAGTCCCACGTGTCCCTCATTCAGTCCCACGTGTCCCTCCTTCAGTCCCACGTGTCCCTCATTCAGTCCCACGTGTCCCTCCTTCAGTCCCACGTGTCCCTCCTTCAGTCCCACGTGTCCATACTTCAGTCCCACGTGTCCCGCATTCAGTCCCACGTGTCCCTCCTTCAGTGCCACGTGTCCCTCCTTCAGTGCCACGTGTGCTCCACACAGTGCTTTCTCTTGCTCCCCTGACCAGTGACCCCTCATTACCTATGGCTAACGAATGAGTGTGCACATTTGTGTGTGTATCCACATCTGTGTGTGTGTGTGTCCACCTATGTGTGGGTGTATGTGTGTGTATGTGTGTGTGTATTATGTATGTGTGTATGGGTGAACACTCACACTTTGCGGAGTCTCTGTCTATAGATCAACAGGGCAGTTATGGCAATCATGGTGCCAATGAGGAACAGCCCAGCGCTGATGCCCTCCACGGCGCCCCCCAGTGGCTCTGCATGGCAGAACAGGCACATGGATCAGTCCAGAGTGAGTAGCTGTGAGGTGGGTAAAGCAGGTGTGCAGGTTGCTACCTCACCTGCCTGTGTGCGGAGTGGGAGGGAGAGGTAGGTGTCGCTGTACAGCGGGTGAGAGGACTCACTGCTCTCATCATCAAACAGGTGAGTGAAAGCTCGGACACTCAGCCTGAAAGACACAGGCACACTCTCTAAAGACTGGCTAACGACTAACCTGGCTCCCTAAACCGCACTTCACCAGGCAGCGCCCGACTCTAGCAGTACCTGTAGGCGGTTCTGGGTTTCAGGGGCCCGTCACAGAAGCGTCTCCCCGGAGGGCTGGGTTGCTCGCAGGGCCCCCCGAGACGGTCCATGCCAGCTCCCAGGTTGATCTCGAAGACACTGCTGGCCTGCAGCTCGTCGCGGCACAGACTGGGGAAGTAGCTGGTCTGGTAGGTCCTCACCGAGCTGTTGCGCTTGTACTCCAGGTATGACGGCAGGGGGTGTTTGTGCTCCGGCAGAACCGCCTCAGAATCTGCCAAACACCAGCATGCCGCCATCAGTGGACCTGAGCCCAGCCGCACACGTGTGTGTGCACACACACTCTCTGAAAGGTGGGGGCGAGCGTGCGTGTGATGTACCGTCTGACTCTGCGACCACGATGGTGAAAAAGCGAATGGCCCCATTACGGTCGCTGAACCAGCTGCAGTTAAACTTGAAGAAGATGCTGGACTGAGTGATGTGGGCGGCTCTGTCGTTGATCCGCACCAGAGGGGACGGCACCGGCGGACCTGCAGACACCCCCCACAGACCCGTCTTCACGTCTGTCTCTCAGGTACAGCTTCATAAGGGCTGTGGATACCAGGTGGGGCTGAAGCGGTTTGATAAGAGCCACAGGTCAGGAGAAAAGCATCACAGACCTGTTGTAGACTCGCCACCCTGGAGTTTTTAAACACTTCTAAATCAGGTCAAGAGGCTTCCTGGGTACTCCTGACTAATGCAGGTGCAGCGCGGGAGTGTGCAGGTCTGAGATGCATGCGGGAGACTGATGAACATCCTGCCGGACGCGCTAACAGAAGGAGGACGCCAAGGCCGTAAATCTGCTCCACAGCCAGCAGATACACAGAAGCCATCTGGAGGATTTGTGCACTAATGTGGTCGTGTCTCATCGGTTCTAATTCTGTTAGTTCTGCAGCCTGGCACGATGCTCCAGCCCATGACCCAGAACACTGCAGCCTTGCCTGAGCCACCAGCCGAGCCTGATGCTCCGTCTCTCGCTCTCTTCTTCTCCCTCCCGCTCTTCCTGACCCCACGCCAGCTCGGAGCCTGGCTCTGCTCACTGCTTGCCTCTCCCGGGAGACGTGGGCTATTTGAGTGGGACTTTATTTAAGGCTGCCTGCATCGGCCGTCCCTGGAGAAGCACACGAGGAAGCCGAGGTGAGCTAGCAGAGGTTCCAGGTTCTTACAGAAGAAACATGGAGGTTCACTTTGCTTCTGTGCCCACTTACTGCTCTCTGAGCTCTGAATCAGACACCGTCTGATCCAACTTCTACTGTCTGGTTAGAGTAAGTGTTTCTATGCACATGTGAACACATATGAACATGTATGACCACATATGAACATGTATGACCACATATGAACATGTATGACCACATATGACCACGTATGACCACATATGAACATGTATGACCACATATGACCACGTATGACCACATATGAACATGTATGACCACATATGAACATGTATGACCACATATGAACATGTATGACCACATATGACCACGTATGACCACATATGAACATGTATGACCACATATGACCACGTATGACCACATATGAACATGTATGACCACATATGAACATGTATGACCACATATGACCACGTATGACCACATATGAACATGTATGACCACATATGACCACGTATGACCACATATGACCACGTATGACCACATATGAACATGTATGACCACATATGACCACGTATGACCACATATGAACATGTATGACCACATATGAACATGTATGACCACATATGACCACGTATGACCACATATGAACATGTATGACCACATATGAACAGGAGCTACTACAAGTGCATCTCTTCTGAAGGAAACGGGGCCGTGTGATTAGCTGGATACAGTTCACGCGGATTTGGCAATCGTCCCTAGTCAGACAAACCAAACACTCCACATGTAGGATTTAGTATGTGGGGTTTTGGTGTGTTTTGTTGTAAAGCCCCTGTTGGTTCAGGTATAAACACAATGAGCAGTGTTACGGGATGACCTCCGCATGCTGAGTAATGGCACCAGGATGACGCGCTGTCCCCCCGCTAGCCACCACCAACTCACACTTCATCCTAATTACTTTTCTCCCCTACAAAGTTTAGATTGCATGAAAAAAGTTCTTTCTGCAGGCTGATTCTCCATCTCCTCCTCCAAACTATTTTTTAAACCTCTGAACTCTTCATATAAATCAGGCTGACAGAACTAGACTACTAACCCTAGAAAGAACATAACAGAGCTTTTGTGTGACACTCGACTTTATCAGAGGCTTTTCAACAGAGTGAACCAAACACATTGCCCTACATGTCAGAATGGCTAATTACCTGAGGACCACAGTTAATTACGTTAGTAGTAGACGCACAGTTTAAATGAGCAGTTTTCTCTTTCTGTCTTCTCTGGAGGATTAAACAGAGAGAGGGCTGAGATTTTTACACTAAATTATGCAAGAGGCAAGCTTTAAGTAAGGGGCGGGGCCTAAGCAGAAGTGAGCTGCTAGCAGGGGTGGGCCGTAATAAAGGGGGCGGGGCCTAAGCATGGGGCAGACCAAAAGGAGAGAGGGTTATCAGCCTATTCACCTCCACTCTCTCTCTCCCTCTATTGATTCAGCCCTCAGGGTTAATGAAAGGATTCCACTCATAGATTAGCTGGCGTAGATTAAGACATCCGCTAGGGCAGAAGCTTAAGATCAATCAAAGCCAAGATCGAGTGAAAGCAACTCCGCACCCTGCCATGATGAGACACACCACCTACGGCCACATCAGAGGAATCGTTAGCTGCAGCACATACAGGGCCACATCTCCCCTAGCAACACGGCCTCAAGCACTAATTCTACAACTGCACCAACAAAACTTAATAAAATGAACAAATGAAACAAATGAACCTGGATAAGGTTTCATATTGAGGTCCCACTGATGGATACACACCGTCTTTCCTTATTTACACACCTTCTGAATTAGCTTCAATGTTGTTACTTCAGAATTCACAGTATTTACTGAATACTACTAAATACTGAAGGCTAATGACATTAGCGAGAAGCTTCCAACGTTATCAATACTGTATCAGTGTTCACGAATCTGTTATTATTTATTATGAAAATCTATTCATGAGTGTGTTATAAAATAGAGTCTACAGTTTTCATTAATAACAATCTGGTGATTCCCAGTTTAGAGGTTTTCTCACATAAATTAGGAAAGAAAATTTAATCCATTTTCTTCAGTCTGCACAGGTTCATTTAGGAAACACATCAGGGAAATAAATAATTTGGGAAATAAAGTGACTGGAGCCACAGGATTATCTGGTCTAATTAATCCCACAATCAAACTCAGAATTATATTACTGTCTTGCCCTGTGTTTCATCTTTAAACATGACGATTATCACAATAAGGAACTAGACATATTACTGTAGTCATAGTATAGCTATTTCTTCCTAACCCTAACCCTAACCCTGCCCCTAATCCTACCCCTACCCCTGGCCCTGCCCCTAATCCTACCCCTGCCCCTGTCCCTGACACTAAGGCTCTTTGACTCCCATTAGGTTCAGTGGGCTGTGGTTAGTGACATGAGAAGTGCATCTTACGGTCGATCATGGTGACAGCACTGTCCTGCACCACCGGACCCCGCAGGTCTTCAGACACCACGGTGACGGAGACGGTGTAGTTCCTGAAGGGCTCCAGCCGATCAAAGTGCTGCAGGGTGGTGTCCCGGCCCAGCGTGACCCGCCAGACTGGCTCTCCTCCGCCCTGACCCCTGCACTCCACCAGATACGTACTGTAGTCGGACGCAGGAGGCGTCCAGGAGCAGGACAGGGCGCTGGAGCTCAGTGGGTGGCAGTGGACACTCCGCACGCCCCCGGGAGCTGATGGGCAAAGCAGACACACACATCACACACTTCACACTCAAACACACAGCTGATTCACACTTCACACTCAAACAGGCCAACACAGCTGATGGGAAAAGCAGACACACACATCACACACTTCACACTCAAACAGGCCAACACAGCTGATGGGAAAAGCAGACACACACATCACACACTTCACACTCAAACAGGCCAACACAGCTGATGGGAAAAGCAGACACACACATCACACACTTCACACTCAAACTGGCCAACACAGCTGATGGGAAAAGCAGACACACACATCACACACTTCACACTCAAACAGGCCAACACAGCTGATGGGAAAAGCAGACACACACATCACACACTTCACACTCAAACTGGCCAACACAGCTGATGGGAAAAGCAGACACACACATCACACACTTCACACTCAAACTGGCCAACACAGCTGATGGGAAAAAGCAGACACACACATCACACACTTCACACTCAAACTGGCCAACACAGCTGATGGGAAAAGCAGACACACACATCACACACTTCACACTCAAACTGGCCAACACAGCTGATGGGAAAAGCAGACACACACATCACACACTTCACACTCAAACTGGCCAACACAGCTGATGGGAAAAGCAGACACACACATCACACACTTCACACTCAAACTGGCCAACACAGCTGATGGGAAAAGCAGACACACACATCACACACTTCACACTCAAACTGGCCAACACAGCTGATGGGAAAAGCAGACACACACATCACACACTTCACACTCAAACTGGCCAACACAGCTGATGGGAAAAGCAGACACACACATCACACACTTCACACTCAAACTGGCCAACACAGCTGATGGGAAAAGCAGACACACACATCACACACTTCACACTCAAACTGGCCAACACAGCTGATGGGAAAAGCAGACACACACATCACACACTTCACACTCAAACTGGCAAACACAGCTGATGGGAAAAGCAGACACACACATCACACACTTCACACTCAAACAGGCCAACACAGCTGATGGGAAAAGCAGACACACACATCACACACTTCACACTCAAACAGGCCAACACAGCTGATGGGAAAAGCAGACACACACATCACACACTTCACACTCAAACTGGCCAACACAGCTGATGGGAAAAGCAGACACACACATCACACACTTCACACTCAAACAGGCCAACACAGCTGATGGGAAAAGCAGACACACACATCACACACTTCACACTCAAACTGGCCAACACAGCTGATGGGAAAAGCAGACACACACATCACACACTTCACACTCAAACTGGCCAACACAGCTGATGGGAAAAGCAGACACACACATCACACACTTCACACTCAAACTGGCCAACACAGCTGATGGGAAAAGCAGACACACACATCACACACTTCACACTCAAACTGGCCAACACAGCTGATGGGAAAAGCAGACACACACATCACACACTTCACACTCAAACTGGCCAACACAGCTGATGGGAAAAGCAGACACACACATCACACACTTCACACTCAAACAGGCCAACACAGCTGATGGGAAAAGCAGACACACACATCACACACTTCACACTCAAACAGGCCAAACTGGCCAACACAGCTGATGGGAAAAGCAGACACACACATCACACACTTCACACTCAAACAGGCCAACACAGCTGATGGGAAAAGCAGACACACACATCACACACTTCACACTCAAACTGGCCAACACAGCTGATGGGAAAAGCAGACACACACACATCACACACTTCACACTCAAACTGGCCAACACAGCTGATGGGAAAAGCAGACACACACATCACACACTTCACACTCAAACTGGCCAACACAGCTGATGGGAAAAGCAGACACACACATCACACACTTCACACTCAAACTGGCCAACACAGCTGATGGGAAAAGCAGACACACACATCACACACTTCACACTCAAACAGGCCAACACAGGTTAAGCTCTGTTCATTACTCCATTGTATAGTCCAACCAGCACAGTTCAGCCATCTCACTGGAGGATGTTCTGGTTGTCCTGATGTCTCCTCCACCTGCAGGGAGTCCCCTGTCCTGACGCTGGACTGCATGCTGTCCATAGTGGACAATGAAACAGTGGAAATGCTCTCGCGATGGTAATACTGAATGTGCAGCTCACATGTTTAAATAAACATTAGACTGAGAAATGTTCTTGGGCAGTGTTGCTTCCTGCAAGGTGAGGCAGATGTCAGGGGCTTTTCTCTTCATGTGATGGCAGAGGATAATTTAGAAAACCTACTGTTGCCAAACTAAAAGACTCTCAGTCTAATGAGAAGAGGACATAGTCACTTGTTTTCACAGAACTCAATCTGACTAAAAGGGCTCGGCAAGCTTCCTCCACGCAAACGTGAACCACATCATGAGGAACCTGCTTCATGCTCCGGCAGTGTTCATAAACGTAACATAACGTTACATAACATAAACAGACAGTGGGTCGTCTCTGGGACAGTCACAGACGGCAGGTCGTCTCTGGGACAGTCACAGACGGTGGGTCGTCTCAGGGACAGTCATAGACGGCAGGTCGTCTCAGGGACAGTCATAGACGGCAGGTCGTCTCAGGGACAGTCACAGACGGCGGGTTGTCTCTGGGACAGTCACAGACGGCGGGTCGTCTCAGGGACAGTCAGAGACGGCAAGTCGTCTCCGGGACAGTCACAGACGGCAGGTCGTCTCTGGGACAGTCACAGACGCCGGGTCGTCTCAGGGACAGTCACAGACGGCGGGTCGTCTCTGGGACAGTCACAGACGGCGGGTCGTCTCAGGGACAGTCACAGACGGCGGGTCGTCTCAGGGACAGTCACAGACGGCGGGTCGTCTCTGGGACAGTCACAGACGGCTGCTTTTCAAGGCGTGTGGCATCTTTCAGGAAACTGGGGCAGTACGACTGGACCCTGCACAGCTGTTCTGCCTCTCAGACTCAAACACTCATCTTGGTCCAACTGCGTCTCTCAAGAGTGACCACAGACTCAGAGGGGTTTCATTAAGAACTTCAAAAAACAAGGCACTGCACTGTGCTGTAACACACACACACACACACACACAAACTACCCCGTCTCCTCTCTCTCTCTGACAAGTCCACGCACAGCTCATGATTTGAAGTAGTTTGACTACAGATTCTGAAGGCTAGTATGTGTCATCCACTTCATCTCGTTAATGTAATAGACACACTAGATTTATTAGGGTGAAACATTTTTAAGAGTGACCTGAAATCGCACGATTGTCTACAAAATGTGTTTTCTAATCATTCCCAGTTCAACACGCCCTCTAGTGGCCACTTCATGGCACATACCCAATCCCTGTAGTCACCAAGCACTACCTAACAGAGGAATCCATGCTGCTCATAAGTGATGCAAACCTGTCCTACATTTATGTATATAAATAAATCTATCAGGAATTGCGTTACAGAAAGCACACGTCTCCACAAACGGTAACCTTAAGAAGTGTCTTCAAACACTGAAGCAAATCCACAGGGCTTTACTGAGTCCCCGGGTGAGAACCGTGTAGCACCTAAGGTCTGTTTGTCTGGTGACTTAGAAACACAGTTCGTCACTGTTTACTTTCTGTGAAACAATAAAATCACTCAAACCATTGTGCGTATCTTCAAGATCTAAAGTAAGTTGATAAAATGCGTAGAAATACATATGAATACACCTTATACAAAATCACTACTGCATTATACAAAATCACTACATTTCAGTATTTTGAAGGCTTTTCTTTTTTTTCTTTGATTCTTTGTTGTTGTTGTTTTGTTACATCCTTGAGTAAGTTAAAGGTGAAGACTGTTATGTCTCTCTGGTTTGATTACACTTTTAGATCATCACGATAGATCACGATCACGACCAGGTCACGCCTAAACTCTGGTCTGAAAGAGTCTTCTAAAGATCTTCTAAAGGAGAGCTTGGGAGAGGGGGCGGGCCCATGAGAGGGGGCAGGCCCATGAGAGGGGCGGGCCCATGAGAGGGGGCAAACCCATGAGAGGGAGGGCGAGCCCATAGAGAGAGAGAGAGAGAGAGAGAGAGAGAGAGAGAGAGAGAGAGAGGGGGGAGAGAGAGAGAGAGAGAGAGAGGGAGAGAGAGAGAGAGAGAGAGAGAGAGAGAGAGAGAGCTCCTTCAATTGGGCAGCGCTAGTGCTGAACACCTTTCACACGACTCCACGTGGACAAGGAAATGACTGTTAAACAAAAGGACAACTGAGTCCAACTCATCGATGTTCCACAAACACAAGACTGTTGAGACAAAGACTGTTTATTACCACTGTGATAACTGTGCTCCATGTTGGTTATGCTGACAACAAAGACTTTCCTAATGTCAGACCGCATTCAGGGACAGACTCACGTGACATGTCCACGCTTCCCAGCCGCGTGTGACGTACCTGTGCGTCCCACAGCCGTGACAGTGTTGCTGAGGTTCCCACTCCAGCTCTGCACGACGGCGGTGTAGAGGCGCCCAGGCAGGAGGTGGTGGAAGACCGTCTCAGTCTGCCCTGGGTCCAGCCTCTGCTGGGGCAGCCCAGAGGCTTCCAGAGCCACCACGTAGCCCCCGAGGCCCCCGGGAGCACGACACCACGTCAGCCACAGGCTGCTCGACTGACCCTGACTGTCCAACTTCAGGTCTCTGGCCGGGGCAGGAACTGGGAGAGACGGAGACAGAGACAGAGAGACATAGAGAGACATGGACAGAGAGAAAAGATGGAGAAAGAGAATTAGAGAGACAGACAGAGAGAGGGAGGTGCAGTGTTAAATGAGGCTCAGTCCACTATCGGGTTCCTATGCTGAATGTTAGAACAACCGACACTCTGTTCAAGCGTGTTTTTAGATTCTATCTTGTTACACGTATTTCTACTCCTGACACTCAAACGCCTCTTTAGAAAAAACTAGCCATTACTACAGACCCATATTACAAATGACTCTCTGTCCTTAACATGAATGCTCATATTTTAATAATACAGTGGCATGTCATTTTTCCAACTGAAGCCTTGTTTACTGCAGAAAGGTGAGTGAGATCTACATTTTTTAATAATTACAGAGAGCTCTAAGTAAACATACCACAGTAATGACCCACACCATTCATTTGCATTTAGACAGAGTGTACTGAGCTATGAAATTGAAAATGTGTCACATGAGTCTACAGAAAGAAAGAGTCCAGGGTAGCTGATCATGAGTGATGTCTTCTAATATAGCTGTCAAACCAAATCACAGAATTCCGCTAAATTAAGGTGGTGAAATGGACTTTGCCACACTCTCGTTAACACTCTCGTTAACCTTGTTAGCTCTGGTAGGCCATCAGTAATCATGCGATTTAGCTCTGGTAAAAGCTATTATCTCACAAGGGATGCTATTTATCTCCAGTAGTAGTAAATACCTCATTAGGGATTATGGTGATCTCTGATGACAGTTCATACCTCAACAGGGATTATTCTCATCTCCGTTAGTAGTTAATAGCTCGTTAGGGATTATTCTTATCTGGTAACAGGTAGTAACGTGGTAGATGGGGCTTCTCACCTGTGCGTGCCCACAGGGCTGAGTCACTACTGAGTCCTCTACTCCTGCTAACCACCACCAGCCTGTAGAGGGTGCCAGGCAGCAGGTGGAGGAAAGCACAGTGCAGCTCCACCGCCCCCACCCTCCTGTGCTCCTGCAGCGTCTCGTCCTCGCTGTACAGGGACAGGTCGTAGTGGTCCACCCAGCCGGAGGACGCGTTCCAGTGGAAGGTCAGCTCAGTGGTGCGCGGGGATAGCACACGCAGGCCTGTAACAGCAGCCGGGCCTGAGGAGACAGCAGAGGGCGCTGTTTCTCACCAGCTCCAGGTTCACTGCTGCAGGGGCTCCGTGGTCTCAGCAAGCTGCAGTGATTTCACACACTAACGTTCTGCATCAGTTCCCCCCTGCACGTAACTGGTCTGGGGTTCTCAGGAAGGATGAGGAGAGGGAGACAGACGTCTACTAGGAGTCAGGAGTCAGTTACTAACAGGAGTGTTGGAGATCGTTATCAACATGCTCTAAACTGTGGTCATGCGGCTCAGCGCCCCAATCCTGCCATGTAAACTCTAAACTCTAACGGTTTGGGAGCACGAAACTCTCGTCACCATAACGCTCAGTACTTATCTGTCTTGATCTGTGTCTGCTAAACTCATGTAATTCATTCAACCCTAAAAGCTGTTCAAGCACGTGGATGAGGACTACGGAGGCCTGTAAACGCGTCACACGTGTGCAGTGTCGTCACACGTGTGCAGTGCGTCACACGTGTGCAGTGTCGTCACACGTGTGCAGTGTCGTCACATGCGTGGTGTGTCCTGTTATGCTGTGGTGCATGTCTTACATGTCTGTCCCTTTGCTACGACCTCCCTGCTGAGGGTGGAGTTGCTGAAGCTTCTGACGTGTACGCTGTAGGCTCTGCCAGGAGTGAGACCCTGGAAGACGTGGCGGGTGGAGCTCACGGGCTCCGTGGCGCTGGACACCACCGTGTCGTTGTCATCCAGGAGCAGCAGCTGGTACCCATCCATCTTACCCAGCGCCTCCACCCAGCTGGCCGTTATACTGTGTGTGCTGCGCTCACTGTCCGCCTGAAGGGCCTTCACACTGGAGGGGACTGTGGGACACACACACACACACACACACACGCCATGCAAGACGGACATATTATCTGACCTAGTATATATTTCACCTGGTATATATCTAGTAAATATACGTGTCTAACCTGGTACACATCTCAGCTGGTACGTATCTAACCTGGTACACATCTCAGCTGGTACGTATCTAACCTGGTACGTATCTAACCTGGTACACATCTCAGCTGGTACGTATCTAACCTGGTACGTATCTAACCTGGTACACATCTCAGCTGGTACGTATCTAACCTGGTACACATCTCAGCTGGTACGTATCTAACCTGGTACACATCTCAGCTGGTACGTATCTAACCTGGTACGTATCTAACCTGGTACACATCTCAGCTGGTACGTATCTAACCTGGTACACATCTCAGCTGGTACGTATCTAACCTGGTACACATCTCAGCTGGTACGTATCTAACCTGGTACACATCTCAGCTGGTACGTATCTAACCTGGTACACATCTCAGCTGGTACGTATCTAACCTGGTACACATCTCAGCTGGTACGTATCTAACCTGGTACACATCTCAGCTGGTACGTATCTAACCTGGTACACATCTCAGCTGGTACGTATCTAACCTGGTACACATCTCACCTGTTCGCCCACTGGCTGTTCTGCTGTTGGTCAAGTCTGCACTCACTGTCTGTACTGTGACTGTGTACAGCTGTCCAGGCACCAGATGCTCAAAGTCAGCCTTGTTCTCCTGCTTCGGGACGCGCTGTGTGAGTTGGACGCGTGTGTCCTGCAGTAGAGACACTGTGTAGAAGTCCATGTCTCCAGCTCCAGGGCTCCACGTCGCTCTCAGAGTGCCGCTGAGGTCCCCAGGGTTCAGATGGAGCTTCTCCACCTGGCTGGGCACTAGAGGGGGTGGTGCTGTTACTGGCAGGGGCTCACCCTAACTACAACCCCCACCCACACCCACACCCTAACTACAACCCCCACCCACATCCACACCCTAACTACAACCTCCACCCACACCCTAACTACAACCCCCACCCACATCCACACCCTAACTACAACCCCCACCCACACCCACACCCTAACTACAACACCTACCCACACCCACACCATAACTAAAACCCCCACCCACACCCTAACTACAACAACCACCCACACCCTCACCATAACTACAACCCTCACCCACACCCTAACTACAACCCTGACCCACACCCTCACCCTAACCCCAACCCCAACCTCCACCCCATCCCCAATCTCCACCCTAACCCCAACCCAAATTCTATCCACACTCCAGAGAATGTGTAACCTGTTACTGCCCATATGTAACCAACAATGGGACAACTGACATTATAATTTCCATATCGCCCTTACCGGTGCGGCCCTCCATGAAGCGGACTTGCAGGTACGACCCGCTGACGGTGGACACCACTATTTTGTAGAGGCAGCCTGGCTGGAGGGGGCTGAAGCTGTGTTGGTGTGCTGAGCTGCCCAGCCGCTGTGCTGAGAACACCTGTGTGTCGTTGGAGAGGATCTGGACCTCATAGTGATCCACATCTCCCAGCGCTGCTTCCCACGTCACACGCAGGTGGCTGGTCCCCCTCTCAGCCAGAACCAGGGAACGCACCACACCTGGCACTGCGAGACACAACACCGACCTTACAAAGGACTATTGGTAGTCCTCCAGTCAAATCAATCTTACCTCTAAGATATATCTGACTGTGCTACGTTTTATAAATCTTATACTTGTAATGAAACAAGACTACGCAAGCTTAAATTCAATAAAAAAAATTTTTATTTCATTACTGCCATCCTGTGTTCTCTTGGAAACATTACATGTTATTCCTGCTAAAATCCACAGGGTGGCACTGTTAGTCAGTTTGACTATATAGTAGTACTGCAAGTTAAAATGACAGACTTACGTGTTCGTCCATTAGTGGAAACACTGGATTCATACTCCCCACTGCAGGTACTAACGATGACCGTGTAAAGACGACCAGGCACCAGATCACTAAACACACACTCATTCCGACCCCTGTCCACCGTCTGGTTCTGTATAAGCGCGTGTCTGTGCAGGACTGCTACGCTGTAATGGTCATAATCCCCTGCCGCGTGATTCCAGTACACCTTTAGCGTCCTTTCCTGGGCTAAATGGGTCGCGTTGGGGTTCTGCACTGCGGCGGGCTCTGTGTGTGAGAAGAGTAGTAAAGAGGTTACAGCATTAGGCATTAATACGTTTAATTAGTTCGCTGTTTTAATCAGTGCATCTCTCTCTGCAAATTATGTTTGTCCGTTTACATCAATCTTATCATACGTAGGAGTGGTTCTTGGGCACGGGCTAAATTCTGTTGAACGTGCGCGTGTAGATCGCTGCTGACGGGACTCACGTGTCCTGGCCTGCACCACTGTGGCATTTCTATAGACGCCACTGCACGCGCTGATGTAGATGGTGTACAGGCGGCCCGGCACGAGGCTGCTGAACTCAGAGCCGGATTTAGTCACGGTGAGAGTGTGTAAACTCCAGCTGCGGTCTTTCAGGATGACCTGGTAATTGTCCACATCTCCTGCCGGCGCACTCCACGACACGTTAAGAAAGTCTGAGCGTCCGTTGTTACTGACTGTTACCGCAGCAACGGCTGCAGGCACTAAAAGAGAAGAAGAGAACGCAAAGGGCATATGGGATCAGTTTGTACACAGAGCATGAAGCATTAGTGGCAATATTTATACAGAGTATGAACCACTAATGGTCAAATTTATATACAGACTCAACCATTAATATTTATATAGATTTTTTTACTTGTACATTATATTCAATATTCAGTTTATATTAATCAGATATACCCAGTAGAGAGTATTCAGTGTTTCCTGTTCTATTGTGAGTCTTCACTGGTGCATTTAGATCTTTATTGGATTTGAATACTTAAATCTTGTCTGTTTTGTCGGTTTCATCAGAGTTTAGTTCAGTGTCAGCAGAGAATGTGTATCTGTCTGTTGTGCGGTCAGTTGTGCGGTCAGTTCTGATGTCAGATGTGCGGTCAGATGTGCGGTCAGTTGTGCGGTCAGTTGTGCTGTCTTTAGCTGGTGTTCCCACTCCAGGGTGAAAGTGGGATTCGTTTCCAGCATTGTGTGGGTCGCCCTTCAGGAGTTCATTAAGGCTGCATATCTGCACCTCAAAATAGCTTCTTTGTTCTGTGGGAAATGCACAGAGTCCAGCCAGGAAGACTTTGATAAAGTCCTGGGGTTTTTTTCCCTCTCCAGAGCTTCCTGAAATTCCTCAGATTGGTTTTTGAAAGTCACATATTGTTTTGCAAAGATTTTATCAAATGATTAATTTTTCAGGACAATGGCTGAAAAAAACTTTTAAGTTCTTATAAGAGCAGATACATTCACTTAATTCAACTTTAGACATTAAACAAGAACAAATGATTCTACATAAAGAAATAATATCTTCTGATTTTCTGATACTGTACCTTATTTTCATTTAAGTGTTGTAGACCAGCAGATGAAGTCCAAAATCATATTTTATATTTTTTATATGTGAAAACAGCCACTCAAAATGGACAGGTCATATGGTCATATTGCTAGGATACGTCATTCAGGGTTCTGGACCCAGGACCAGTACACGGCCTGTCAAAACATTCAGGGGTTCTGGACCCAGGAGCAGTACACGGCCTGTCAGAACATTCAGGGGTTCTGGACCCAGGACCAGTACATGGGCTGTCAGAACATTCAGGCTGAAGGGTCCGAATGCTCCAGCTCTTCTTCTCTGTGCTGATTTGATTACACATTTTTAAGCCATCCAACTTTTCCTTTATTCAGTGTTAAAAACACTCAGACATGACTTGGATGGATACGCCCTGGACATCACCCAGATACCCCCTGGACATCACCCGGATACCCCCTGGATATTACCTGGGTACCTACTGTATACCCTCTAGATTCTCCCTGGATAATCTCTGGATTCTGTCTTGATACTCCCTGGATAAACTCTGGATTCTCTCTGGATACTCCCTAGATAATCTCTGGATTCTCCCTGGAGTCCCCTTGCATACACCACTGGCTCTACGATGCTGTGCATTACCTGTGTGGCAGTCGGCCGTGGCTGGTTTGGAGACCTGTTCCCCACTGACTGTGATGACCAGCAGCCTGTAGGAAGCTCCTGCTCTCAGATCTGGAATGTGGACTGAGGTGCAGTTAGCTGGGATGCTGGTGTTGTAAACGGCCCCTTTATCGTACAGCAGCAACACCTGATAGGAGTCCAGATCTCCTGGAGGCCTTTCCCAGGTGGCGAGGAGAGAGTCTGTGGTGTGCATGTTGCTGATCTTCAGGTGTGACACTTTCTCAGGCACTGAGGACAGACAGGTGAGTTAGAATTCAAAATGATTAAACTTGTAGTCACTTTAGGTGCCCTTTATAATGCCTGCTCTTTAATGCTGGGGGAGGTTTGTAGTCAGGCCTTCATAAACGCCGCCTTACATGTCCTTCCTTCCACGGATGCAGATCTCCAGAGGACCCCACTGGTGGTAGTCACGACGATGTTGTACAGGCGGCCAGGAGTGAGCACGTTAAAGGTACACTCCCTCATCTGGCTTTCTAGCCGTCGGCTCTGAATGGCAGTGGTGCTGTTGGCATAGAGCAGGTCCACGGTGTAGCCATCACGAAGCCACGCCCCTGGGCTGTGGTCCCACATGGCACTGAGGGTGGTCTCGTCTGCGTGATGGATGTGCAGGTGGGACACGGGAGGCGGGCCTGTGAGAATTACACAAAACATATCAGTCAAACAAAGACATGATTATTAAGACATGATTATTACTAAAGCTGAAACTGAATTGGCAATATAAGTGATTTTCTAAATTATAATTATGTGGCAGTAGGCAGTGAGGCTGGATTACCTAATCCCTCGTGGCAGTAGGGAGTGGGGCTAGATTACCTAATCCCCCGTGGCAGTAGGCAGTGGGGCTAGATTACCTAATCCCCCATGGTAGTAGGCAGTGAGACTGGATTACCTAATCTCCCGTGGCAGTAGGCAGTGAAGATGGATTAACTAATCCCCCGTGGCAGTAGGCAGTGGGGCTAGATTACCTAATCCCCTGTGGCAGTAGGCAGTGAGGCTGGATTACCTAATCCCCCGTGGCAGTAGGCAGTGAGGCTGGATTACCTAATCCCCCATGGCAGTAGGCAGTGCTGGTCTGGCCTCCACTCTCCACGCTGACTGCGGCTTCGTACATCCTGCCTGGCTGCACGTTCACTGTAGTGAAGCTGAACTCTGTTGCCTCCTTATGCAAGGTTTCATTAACCAGCATCTCACTGCCATTAAAGAGCATCACGCGGTACTGCTCCCACTCTCCTGCAGGGGGCGCCCAGCCGATCTTCAGAGTTCCCTCCTCAGTCAGGTTCTGCATGGCCAGCTGGGAGACCTTCCCTGGAGCTGCCGGCGACAGAGAGGGAGAGATAACCTGAATGTTCATCTGATACCTGTAAAACAGACGTGTTAGTCCTGCTGTCCTGTGCTGACATGTCTGTCTCTGTCCTGTTGTTATATGGTTGCATCATGTCTGAGTCATTGTGCAGTGTGTGGATCCCCCCACTCTGTCACAACGCCTCGAGTTTAGTGTGAACTTCCACAGAAAACCACATGAGCTCCAAGCCAAAGTGGAAGGGTTAACCATCTAACCCACAGAGGTCTACTAATTAGGTCTGAAATCCCGGACAGATTAGATTACGTTTAAGCCTTTAAACTTCAGCATTACTCACCGGTGCTGCCGGTCACGTTCACCTGATTGGTCAGATCCCCACTCCTGCTAGACACTGAGGCATGGTAGGTGTGGCCGGGACTCAGGTGGTCAAACAGAGCTTCTGTGTGGTTCGGAGGAAGTGTTTTCTCTTGTAGACCTGAACCAGGACCCTGAAGCAGGACCAAGTAACTGTCCACATCTCCACGAGCCTCGTCCCAAGAGACCTTGAGGCAGGTGTGGCTCCCGTGGCTCCCCAGGAGTGCGTTAGAGACGGGAGCAGGTGCTGCAGTGGGAACACAGTGCTGACGTTCATAACCACCCAGCAGGAGGACACACTGCTCTGTGCTACGCTCTGTACGCTCTGGCTATGCTAATGCTCACCACTTGTTTTCAGTGCACTGAAGTTCAGGAGTTCAGGGAGCTTCAGAGGTATCACGCTGCTTTGTGTAAGGGGTCACAAACTGGGCAAAACTGCCTGTCAACACTGTAACTATGGTGATGCCTGTTTCCATTGTTTTGGCCCTAGCAGCGTGTTTAGCCTCTAGTCTTCACAACCGGTCAATCACAACAGAGAGGAATGGGAGCTGGTGAAATACATGAAGGCTGATGTTATTGTGGGTGGGGCCGGGGGGCGTGGCTTCAGAAGCCAGACTCTAATTGACATAGTGAAGTGGTGACATAGCACAGGGGGATGAAGGGTAAGCTTCCTCTCTACACAGCAGGAAAGAGATACAGCAGGGCGTTCACCCAGCTGCCTGAAATATCATGGAAAAAGGTCACACACACACACACACACACACACACACACACGCGCACACAATGGGGAAAGACTGGGAGAACCTGAACCTTCAGATTCAGCTGAAGCTCCTTCTGTTCTTCACTGTCCTAGAAGCCCATCATGGTATCTAATGTGTGAGGGTATCTAATGTGTGCGGGTATCTAATGTGTGAGGGTATCTAATGTGTGCGGGTATCTAATGTGTGCGGGTATCTAATGTGTGAGGGTATCTAATGTGTGCGGGTATCTAATGTGTGAGGGTATCTAATGTGTGCGGGTATCTAATGTGTGAGGGTATCTAATGTGTGCGGGTATCTAATGTGTGAGGGTATCTAATGTGTGCAGGTATCTAATGTGTGCGGGTATCTAATGTGTGCGGGTATCTAATGTGTGCGGGTATCTAATGTGTCGATACCTGTTTGTGCTTGAACGGAGACGGAGTTCTGCAGCCCTTCAGACTCTGAGATGATGCTGATGTTGTACAGACGTCCAGGAATCAGGTTGTCCACTGTGTACGAGGTGGTGGTGTTGTCCACAGTGGTGTTCCTGGTGGGGCCTACACCCTCGCTGTCTCTGAGCAGTAGTCCAAACTGCTCTCTGTGTCCTCTGCCAAGCTGCCAGGTGAGACTTAAAGTCCCCACGTCTCTGAATACCTGGACACTCTGCACGGCTGATGGTCCTGGTGAACAAACGTGCAAAGTATCAACAATGTGTTAAGCAAACGTAAACGTCAGCAGATGTTCTCTGCTCTTTACTTCTCAGCGGTATTATTATTTTTTAGATAATATTTGTAGAGCCCCCCTCAGAGTATTGACCTCTGAAACGTCACATTAATCCAACTCCATTTTCTGATCCATATGATGGTAGTTTGGTTTGCACGCTGCATTTACCCAACAGTTTTATTTTACTGTAGTGGGAGAGTTCTGTCCTGTTACACAATAGCTGAGGAAAGGTGTGTAAGGCTCCCACAAGCACCAGCCTGTGTGTGGAGCCCAGCAGGCCAGAGAGAGCGTGTGTGATGGGGAGCTGATAAGATTGTTCTGTGCTCTTAAGGAATGCTGCTATGGCTGGGTGCAGTGGCCCATTGTGAGGAAGCAGGACGGGGGAAGAGCCTGTTGGTAAAGGGCCACGTCCATGTGCTGCTTCTCCTGAGCTTTGGTCCCCTGAGCTGCTAGCAGTCCAGTTACCTGCCACTCCGGCACCTGACAGCTGTATGAGTGTATATAACTGTATGAGTGTATATAACTGTATGAGTGTATATAATAACTGTATGAGTGTATATAACTGTATGAGTGTATATAACTGTATGAGTGTATATAATAACTGTATGAGTGTATATAACTGTATGAGTGTATATAATAACTGTATGAGTGTATATAATAACTGTATGAGCGTATATAACTGTATGAGTGTATATAATAACTGTATGAGTGTATATAACTGTATGAGTGTATATAATAACTGTATGAGTGTATATAACTGTATGAGTGTATATAACTGTATGAGCGTATATAACTGTATGAATGTATATAATAACTGTATGAATTATTGTAATGCTGCTACTAAGTACTAGAGGTTCCTGATGTGGACGTAAGGGCCTTGTGGACATGTTGCTCATATATGTGGTAATATGGTAATCTCATTGATATGTGATAAGAATCAGTTTTAATGCAACAGATTAATATTTTATACATAACAGTATAAATTATTTAATTATATATTAATTCAGAGGAGTTTAATAAATGCTTTGGAATGTGTGACTATTTGTAGCAGAGTCTGCCATGGTAGAGTCTGAAGTGGAGTCTATAGTAGTGGAGTACAGTGGAGTCTATAGTGGAGTCTATAGTAGTGGAGTACAGTGGAGTCTATAGTGGAGTCTATAGCAGTGGAGTCTATAGTAGTGGAGTACAGTGGAGTCTATAGTGGAGTCTATAGCAGTGGAGTCTATAGTAGTGGAGTCTATAGTGGAGTCTATAGTAGTGGAGTCTACAGTGGAGTCTATAGTGGAGTCTATAGTAGTGGAGTCTATAGTAGTGGAGTCTACAGTGGAGTCTATACTAGTGGAGTCTATAGTGGAGCCTATAGTAGTGGAATCTACAGTGGAGTCTATAGTAGTGGAATCTACAGTGGAGTCTATACTAGTGGAGTCTATAGTGGAGTCTATAGTAGTGGAATCTACAGTGGAGTCTATACTAGTGGAGTCTACGGTGGAGTCTGTAGTATTGGGGGCTACAGTGGAGTCTATAGTAGTGGTGTCTACAGTGGAGTCTATAGTAGTGGAATCTACAGTGGAGTCTATACTAGTGGAGTCTATAGTGGAGTCTATAGTAGTGGAATCTACAGTGGAGTCTATACTAGTGGAGTCTACGGTGGAGTCTGTAGTAGTGGAATCTATAGTGGAGTCTATACTAGTGGAGTCTATAGTGGAGCCTATAGTAGTGGAATCTACAGTGGAGTCTATACTAGTGGAGTCTACGGTGGAGTCTGTAGTAGTGGTGTCTACAGTGGAGTCTATAGTAGTGGAATCTACAGTGGAGTCTATACTAGTGGAGTCTATAGTGGAGCCTATAGTAGTGGAATCTACAGTGGAGTCTATACTAGTGGAGTCTACGGTGGAGTCTGTAGTAGTGGAATCTACAGTGGAGTCTATACTAGTGGAGTCTATAGTAGTGGAATCTACAGTGGAGTCTATACTAGTGGAGTCTATGGTGGAGTCTGTAGTAGTGGAATCTACAGTGGAGTCTATACTAGTGGAGTCTATGGTGGAGTCTGTAGTAGTGGTGTCTACAGTGGAGTCTATACTAGTGGAGTCTATGGTGGAGTCTGTAGTAGTGGAATCTACAGTGGAGTCTATACTAGTGGAGTCTATGGTGGAGTCTGTAGTAGTGGTGTCTACAGTGGAGTCTATACTAGTGGAGTCTATGGTGGAGTCTGTAGTAGTGGTGTCTACAGTGGAGTCTATACTAGTGGAGTCTATGGTGGAGTCTGTAGTAGTGGTGTCTATGGTGGAGTCTGTAGTAGTGGTGTCTACAGTGGAGTCTATACTAGTGGAGTCTATGGTGGAGTCTGTAGTAGTGGTGTCTACAGTGGAGTCTATACTAGTGGAGTCTATGGTGGAGTCTGTAGTAGTGGTGTCTACAGTGGAGTCTATACTAGTGGAGTCTATGGTGGAGTCTGTAGTAGTGGTGTCTACAGTGGAGTCTATACTAGTGGAGTCTACAGTGGGGTCATTAGTGGGGCACTACAGTGCTGTGCTGGTATTAATAGATTATGGGAGTGGACCAGTGAAATATGATTATCAGAGAGGTCCAGGTGAAAGAATAAGGCACCATGCTGTGAGGGTCAAAAATAAAGGCTGCAGAAGCTAACAAGCAACGACACACAAGCCACGCCCCCTTAACGACACACAAGCCCCCCTAACGACACACAAGCCCCCCCTAACGACACACAAGCCCCCCCCCACCACACCTCTAGCCCACATCCCACTTCCTTCAGGACAAAAGAACAATAGGAGGGAGGGGCAGGGGCGGTAGAACAGTCTAGAAACACTTAGGGTCAGACTTCTGTTCTGGAGCCAAACCAAAGAGCCAACACAAAGACACCCGTAAACACACACACACACACACAGAATACACACTCTCTGTAAGCTTCACGTACACCCTGAATTGAAATGTCAAGAGACAAGTATGTGCTCATGCACAATAATACAGTAATTTTAAATTAAACATACAATAATAAAATGCACTGTCTAAAATGATGGTCCTATGATGGACCTGTGGTCACCAGCTCTGGGTAGTGACTGAAAGAACGCGAATACAAGCAGCTGAGTTTTCTATACAGGGTGTCCAGGCTCTCCGTTAGAGATAAGGTGAAGAGTTCGGAGTAGAGACTCGGAGTAGAGACGCTGCTCCTCCATGTAGAGGAGCCAGTTGAGGTGGTTCAGGCGTCTGGTCCTCCCTGGTGAGGTGCTCCTGCACGTCCAACTGGGAGGAGACCCCAGGAAGACCCAGGACACCCTGGAGAGATTATACCTCTCTGCTGTCCTGGTAACACCTCGGTGTCCCCCCAGAAGAGCTGGAAGAGGTGGCTGGGGAGGGAGACCTGGGCCTGTGTGCTTAGGCTACTGCCCCTGTGACCCAGACCCGGATAAGCGAAAGACGATGGATGGATGGATGGATGAACTGTCTAAAATTCAAACTAACAATTAGATTATTGGTCTTGTTTCAGCATTTAATCTTAAAATTTCAGTTTCAAAATTTGCCGTTTGATGGCATTTCTGCTTTTTTGTTGTTTGTTTCGTTCTTGTTTCTGTTTGTATGTAAAGCGTCTTTGGGTATTTTGAAAGGTGCTATATAAATAGAATATATTATTATTATTATTATGCAAGGAAAAGCCTTTGGCCTGAGTATATACTTTCTATAAAGCTCCATTATATTCTCAGTATGAATCCAATCTATTGCTTCTCATAATAACTACCAAAGTATCATGTGAAAATTAATGGAAATTATAAATGGTGTGACAAATGAACATCCCTGTTTTAACGTTCGGACATGAAACAATAGTTGGCACAGCAGTACAAAAATTGTGTCAGTTCAACAGATTATTATTCAGTACAGAATTAGGCAAACCTCAGTTATTCAGTAGCGTATTAGGCAAACTCAGTACCTCAGTTATTCAGTAGCGTGTTAGGCAAACTCAGTACCTCACAGTTATTCAGTAGCGTGTTAGGCAAACTCAGTACCTCAGTTATTCAGTAGCGTGTTAGGCAAACTCAGTACCTCACAGTTATTCAGTAGCGTGTTAGGCAAACTCAGTACCTCAGTTATTCAGTAGCGTGTTAGGCAAACTCAGTACCTCACAGTTATTCAGTAGCGTATTAGGCAAACTCAGTACCTCACAGTTATTCAGTAGCGTGTTAGGCAAACTCAGTACCTCAGTTATTCAGTAGCGTGTTAGGCAAACTCAGTACCTCACAGTTATTCAGTAGCGTATTAGGCAAACTCAGTACCTCACAGTTATTCAGTAGCGTATTAGGCAATCTCATCACCAATGTGCTAACCTTCCAGACATTCTATTACATTCAGTTTTTTGCACCCACAAATGTTTAGAAAAGTTTTACAATTTCACAAGCAATAAACATATAGCAGGTTTTTCACTGGATAAGAACAAGCTCCAGTGTGGACATAAACGTCCCCTGAGACAGAGCCAGACTGGCTTTATGAGCTCCTCAGACGTAAACAGACTTACTGGTTGGCAGGGAGATGTTTCTCTGGTTTCCATCCGTCGTTGACATCACATTCAAGTGGTACAAGGTTCCAGCGTCTAAACTCCCAATTCTGCATGTGGCTACTTGTCTGTGTTTCTCGTCTTGACTGCAGTCTGCTGCGTCTAGTGAGCTGCCCCTCACAGACACTCTAAACTGACATGCTGTATCGGAGATGTTCAGGGTCAATTCTACAGAGTCTGATGTTGATGCAGTCTTGATAACACTTATGGTACACGGCTGAACATCTGCAAACACTGCACTCTGAAAGAGATGGAAGGTGGAGATCAAATGACTGAGTTCATCTTTCCTTCTGTATGAAGGAATTCTTACAAATCAGGTTTAGTGTGTCTAATGTGAACAAGATACAGGACGCCACAATTCCTGAACTCAAATATTCAAAATACTTACCAAAATTCCATATGCTACCCAAATGGCTACAGAAATAGCTTTATGTTTCAGCATTTTGATTGTTAGATTATCTTGGTCAATAAATAGAAATTCAATTTAAAAAGACGCTTGAAAACATAATCCAAAGGTTTTGGAGATGTGTGGAAATGCGGGCTCCCCATGCGGTGGTTATGGTCGCCTCTGAATAATTTTCCCAAAACTCCAAGGAAAGGAAGGGGGTTTGGTCCAGTCAGAAAGTTCGGTCCGGTCAGAGGGTTCGGTCCGGTCCAAGGGTTCGATCGGTGTGGACCTCTGTGAGAGCCTTCGTCTGGCAGCCTCACGCTCATCGGCCAACAGCAGGGAGTCCTGCGTGCAAACGCACTATTCAGTCTGGGACGGATATCCTTAATCAGTGAGGCTTCGCCGGGCTTCTGTCTTAAGTTCAAATCCAGTGGTCAAGTACAGCAGAGGTGCGAGACACAGTCTCTCTGCTGGCAAAACACCATTTCTTAAAATCCTTCAGTTTCCTGACTGACTTGATTGTGATTGGACTGTTTTCTTTAGCATAACTGCCGGAGCAGCGTTGCCCCCCTACTGCTATAAAGCCCGAGCAGAAACAAGACTTTCTCTGCTCCCTGGACTGAAGGTCACAAGCGGCTTTGTTGTCTGTGAAATCTTTCAAGCTGGCTCCCTTTTCCTTCCTGCATCCCCACACCGGTTAAAGCTGCACACACCTTTCAAACCACTCCGCTAACAAAAGTCATCTTCATATTTAATACTATACTTTGTCAGTTTTTCTATTACATGGGTTAAGGGTTCATGGGTCTCCACTCATATGGTGTAGTATCATAATGTACATTAAGGATGTTATTTTAAGGATTTTAAGGATGTTCTGCACATTTACGTAGGCAGAACAAACTACAGTTCCTCGTCCTAAAATCAAACACTGCACAGAATGTCTCTGGTTTAAGTGCTGAGCTAAAATGGGAGGAGAATTAAGAGCAGTGTGGAATTATGGGTGCAGATGGTGAAAAATGTCAGACCAGTATATCAAACCAGTATATTTTGGTGTTTGTTATCAAGACAATAACCCAGTTCCTGAGTCTGTGTAGTTAGTTTTTACCATGAAATCTTCTACTGATTCAAATACGATCTAATATTCAAATAGGTTCTAATGTTCAAATATATTCTGAATTATTTGGGCCCAGTTTTCACACATGTTGTATTTTGTATTTTATCTACATTTAGCCACTTTTAAAAATTATGTTAAAGTTGAATCAAAAACAACCAACTGTCAATAAAACTGGTTTAATGGCAGTAAAGTTACTATTATAGGTACACTTTCAGTTAAGACGGGTACACTTTAGTATAGGACAGTCAGAATTGGCAGAATTGCCTGATTTATCCACAAAAACACATTTTTCCACATTACAGGTTTTAGAGATACAAGAGGACTCATAGTATGGACACACAGTAGGACCTCAACATTAGATATTATGGCTTAATAAACACTGTAATCCTGTGTTTTTATGTACAGTATATTTTTGTCAGTTGGACAAATTTGCTGATTTCAAGAATTGCTCTCAGGGTGAATTCAGTACTGTATATTCGTCATGGCAGTTCAAAAGACGTCTTCAATTAGCCAACTGGGGTATTACATCCCTTACTGGGATTACAAAGGCATTCATACAGTATATACAATTATGATTTGCAATAAAGATGAAAAAAAGTCACTGACTGTCTAAGAGTGTCACAAAAATACCAGAAACCAGAGGGACAAAGATACACGCAGTGAAACAGCACACATGCAGTGAACCAGCACACACGCAGTGAACCTGCACACACGCAGTGAACCAGCACACACGCAGTGAACCAGCACACGCAGTGAACCAGCACACACGCAGTGAACCAGCACACACGCAGTGAACCTGCACACACGCAGTGAACCAGCACACACGCAGTGAACCAGCACACGCAGTGAACCAGCACACATGCAGTGAACCAGCACACGCAGTGAACCAGCACACATGCAGTGAACCAGCACACGCAGTGAACCAGCACACACACAGTGAACCAGCACACACAGTGAACCAGCACACACACAGTGAACCAGCACACGCAGTGAACCAGCACACACACAGTGAACCAGCACACGCAGTGAACCAGCACACACACAGTGAACCAGCACACACGCAGTGAACCAGCACAACCGCAGTGAACCAGCACACGCAGTGAACCAGCACACGCAGTGAACCAGCACACACGCAGTGAACCAGCACACGCAGTGAAGCAGCACACGCAGTGAAGCAGCACACGCAGTGAAGCAGCACACGCAGTGAAGCAGCACACGCAGTGAACCAGCACACACAGTGAAGCAGCACACGCAGTGAACCAGCACACACAGTGAAGCAGCACACGCAGTGAAGCAGCACACGCAGTGAAGCAGCACACGCAGTGAACCAGCACACACGCAGTGAACCAGCACACACGCAGTGAACCAGCACACGCAGTGAACCAGCACACGCAGTGAACCAGCACACACAGTGAACCAGCACACACAGTGAACCAGCACACGCAGTGAACCAGCACACACAGTGAACCAGCACACACAGTGAACCAGCACACACACAGGCTTCACCACTTTGACTGACCAGATCAGATGCTTTGTGTATGCTACACACACCTAAGATAAATTCGCAAATATAACTTTTTAAAACCTTTGTATCACAAATAATTGGAATAAAAAATCTGACAATATAAAAGAAGTGTCCTAGAAATATTAATTATCGTATCATCGTCCCGCCCCTAAAAACTGAAAACCATCAGCCTTAGCAGCAAGATGCCTACAGGGCAGAGACAGACTGCCATAGAGCACACAGACCATTCCATACAGACAGACTGCCATAGAGCACACAGACCATACCATAGAGACAGACTGCCATAGAGCACACAGACCATACCACAGAGACAGACTGCCATAGAGCACACAGACCATACCATAGAGACAGACTGCCATAGAGCACACAGACCATAACGCACATATACACACAGTTCTCTATGATACACGTGTATCTCAGCACAAAATGGGAAAATGATAGAATATTTTATTTACCACTTTACTAGCTAGGATACACTTCCTCTTCTCAAGTAAAATAGCCAGACGTTCAAAATGTAAAGAAAGAAAAGTGCATGTATTTAAATATGTCTTTAAAAGGTGCTTTGAAGATTAATTAGAAAATTATTTTGAAACCTACATGGTGTAAATTCCGTGTCATGTCATTCAAAATGATGTTTTTCATATTATTATAAAGCAATCTGGGACCTTCCACACCAGATCACCTGCAGACCAGAGGGTTCAACGTGCCGTGTCTGCGTTAGACCAGGGGCAGTGACTGTATATCTCAAAAAAGATGAACTGGAGATAAACTGGAGCAGAGGTCTTTACCTTTACTCTTTACCTGAGACCTCCTCACAGGTCTGGTGTAGCACTAAAGCAGTGAGACCTCCTCACAGGTCTGGTGTAGCACTAAAGCAGTGAGACCTCCTCACAGGTCTGGTGTAGCACTAAAGCAGTGAGACCTCCTCACAGGTCTGGTGTAGCACTAAAGCAGTGAGACCTCCTCACAGGTCAGGTGTAGCACTAAAGCAGTGAGACCTCCTCACAGGTCTGGTGTAGCACTAAAGCAGTGAGACCTCCTCACAGGTCTGGTTTACCACTAAAGCTAGTGAGACCTCCTCACAGGTCTGGTGTAGCACTAAAGCAGTGAGACCTCCTCACATGTCTGGTGTAGCACTGAAGCAGTTTAAGATATCGTAAAGTCTGCAATAGGCTGCAGTGTCATTAAAATATCTAACATAACTACTCAACACTGATTGTCTCAACACAACAAAATGTCCAATGTCATCGCAGCTAATCGTAGCATCTTTACCATGTAGCACGATGAATGACTCTGAGGTGCAGTGCAGTGATCTGAGAGAGCATGATACAGTCAGTACTGAGAATATGATACAGTCAGTACTGAGAATATGATAGTCAGTACTGAGAGAGCATAATACAGTCAGTACTGAGAATATGATACAGTCAGTACTGAGAGAGCATGATACAGTCAGTACTGAGAGAGCATAATACAGTCAGTACTGAGAATATGATACAGTCAGTACTGAGAGAGCATGATACAGTCAGTACTGAGAGAGCATAATACAGTCAGTACTGAGAATATGATACAGTCAGTACTGAGAGAGCATGATACAGTCAGTACTGAGAATATGATATGTATGATATGTGTGTGTACACCAGCAATTGTGTTTATACTAGCGAGTCTGTTTACACCTGTGTTTACACCTGAGTGTGTTTACACCTGTGAGTGTGTTTAAACCAGTTAGTTACACCAGCAAGTATGTTTACGCTTGTGAGTATGATAACATATGTCTCAGTGAGTGTTTACACCAGCATGTGTGTTGAGTTTTTTGTCAACAACACCAGCGAGGTCTTTTTACCCTCAGTGAAAGAAAGTTTCTCCCAGGATCTGTATCAAAGCCATCAAGAGATTCCGGTCACTGAAATATGAACGTTGAATCACGAATATTAAATGTGTTCAGTGAGAAGGACTTGCTGTGAGACTCAGTACTGATTGTTGCCTGGGAACATTTACTGCTGTGATTCCCACCAGACGCAACACCAACACCTCAACCACCTCGTCTCACACAGGACGTCTCTGTCAGTCTATTTTATATCTGATTACCCATCGTTGTGTCTTCATGTCAGTGTCTCGACAGGTCACAAATT
Source organism: Brachyhypopomus occidentalis (assembly GCA_020368025.1). Classification (NCBI taxonomy): domain Eukaryota; kingdom Metazoa; phylum Chordata; class Actinopteri; order Gymnotiformes; family Hypopomidae; genus Brachyhypopomus; species Brachyhypopomus occidentalis. The sequence continues at coordinate 962,525 of JAGXOD010000135.1, forward strand.
TATGGCTGTTACCTCACTGAAGGGGACGGATCATTGGCCCAACTATAGTTTTTATTAATGCTCTATTAATGTTAATATCATTTTAAGTTTGTATTATGCATTAAAATAAAATCTCAAAATAATGGTCACAGATATGTAACCATCCCCATCACTGCTAACCTAAAAGTTACCAAATTATTTTTAAGATCAAATTGTATAAAAATAGCCTTATTATTAGCATTACCTTTACAGTTATATGATTTAAACTCTGATATACAAAGTACGATTCTGTATATTCATACTACACCAGTCATTATTGTCTAAACCCTTATTTACAAGTGGGAAATTAAATAATACAGGAACTGATGTAGGAAATATCATGTTACATGATAACTAATCAAATACTAAATATCAAATAATGAATATGGCGTAATATCTAACTGTAAATATTTTTTGTATTTAGCTTTGACAGAAACGTGAACTAAAAAGCTTTGGTGTTTATTTGACAGAGAAAACTGCACTTTCACTGCGAACACAGTGGGACTTTGATTTTGACATTCATGCTGAAATGTAGCCAAATGTTTGTTGGTGTTTAATAGTGTATCCGCAGATACACTGAATTATTGTTTCATAAATTATACTGATAACTAATGAGATATTCACAAATGATGTGATGCATTTAACAGTCTTCAAATACATTGCGCACAGTAACATAGCTTTAAACTTTGGGGGAAATGGTGCTAATGATAAATAAAGACTCTTGAGTTGAATACTTGAACCATCAACCAATCAGAGATGAAATGGAGAGGGCAAAGGTGAAGGGTGAAGTGGAGAGAGTGCGTATTCTGGTAGGCTGACCATGTGGGATGGAGAGAGCAGAACATAAAGGTCTTTAGAGGCGATCGAGACTCCTCGAACGGCAGCAGTTAGAGCACGAGAGCAAATTTGCTGAAGTCTTTCGGGTGAGAACTTTCATCACCGTAACCATAAAGTCCGACGAGACTGATCATGGCAGTCCCCCTGATCTGCTAGATCACGTTCTGGTCTGAGTGGCAAAACAACAACAGAGGTCTTCCTGGTAAAACTGGAGTGAAATCCTGGACCGTCTTCCTGTTGATTACACTCACTGGCCAGCTTCTGTGGACAGTCGGCTCTCGTACAGACTCAAGGCGTGGTGGACAAAGGCGTACTGTTCTTCAGTTTGGATCATCCCACCCCTGTGACACGGGTAAGAGGTTAACTATGGCATTTCAACACCTTTTGAAAAGGTCTGACAGTTCAATCACATCTCTGAATAACGATCAGTTTCCCAAATTGTATGTTACATTAATACAACATGTAAATACTTCATTCATTTAGCGGTGCAAGTCCCCAGAATAGCGTACCAGCAGGTGTCAGGTGTGGCATTATGACAGTATACTGTGTGTGGGTGTTTGTGTGAAATAGTAATAAGATTTAAACAGTTTATGGTTTACATACAAATAAGTAAAAATGGCACTGATGAGGCCAAAACAGCTTATTAAAAAAATATTACAATTCAGCGAATACATTATAAAACTATTATAATCCAGTGAATACATTATAAAACTATTAGAATACAGCGCATACATTAGTGAACACACATCTTCAGTCCTTCCCCATGCACCTGCCTGTACCTGTCTGCTCTCAGCTGGCAAACGATGCTCAGGACATCCACAACACCCTCCAGACGCAGCTGATGACAGCCTATCGTCGTGGCGATGAAGCAACCTGTTCGACCAATCCCAGCACTGCAAAACACAAACGGGTTAACAACCAGCCCTGGCTAATTGATTATCTTGATCACACAGGGAAGATTTAGATTAACCCTAGTCCTCAACTACATATGGGGCTTTAAATCTGGATTACTGAATCATCACGTTCCTTATCCATAGTTTGAATGATAGAAGTCTTTGATTAATAATTATTGCAAAAGCTTTGTTTCTTGCACAAGAAATAGAGAGAGAGCAGGTTAAAAAATCAGGTTGGACGCAGAGAAAAGATTCACACCAGCTGGTAATGGAGGGAACGGTGAAGAAATGAGATTTCATTCATGTTGCATGTGGCAATGAAACGTTATTGTGCAATAAACTGCGGAAACAAAACAGCCCTGATGTAGCACCGTGAGACAGGGTCCATGTGTGGGGACCTGTGGCGCTGTGATGGAGGTGTTCTCAATCCAGCGTATGGAGGATGACCGACAGCTTCATTAGCCCCACCTTCTGCTGTATGCCCAACACAGTGGACTCTCTGAAGCTGAAGGCTTGTGTGTTTAACCTCCTCTCGTCTCCCAGCCAGTGAGTTCACTGGCCCAACTCCACCACTGTGAGCCGGTCTGGGTTAGTTTAACCTTACTGCAAACAATCAGCTGCTAGATCCAGATGGGTTGGCTTTAATCTCATATTTGTAAGTGTATTTAACAATAACTGTGTTTACGTGCAATAATCCTACTAATCCCTTAAACAGTTCAAGAGACGGTGCTGAATGCTGCTGAAGACATTTACTGTATGTCATAATCCTGTTTACATGAGTGATATAAAAAACAGAAAAAAATGAATGTAGTTCATGTAAAGACATTAGCTGATGTTTTGGAACAGAAAACCACAGTTGATTGTAGTTTATTGTTTGTGTGACGTGCTGTACCTGCAGTGGACAACGACGGGGCCCGAGGCATCCAGGGCCCCTCTGGCCTCCTCTACGTCACCCATCAGCTGCAGTAAGGGCCCCGCACTGTCTGGGGTCTTATGGTCTGGCCACGACGTGTACCAGTAGTGGTGGACTTTGCGACTTTGACCACTTTGCTGAAATAAAGAAATCAACATGTATCCAAAGCCACAGTATGAAATATCCCAATTGTTTTACATCCTACAACTATAACATGACAAAAGAACTGACTGGAGTGACACCCCTTAAATCATACTTAAGCAGTGAGGCTCCTCAAATCACACTTAAGCAGTGAGGCTCCTTAAATCACACTTAAGCAGTGAGGCTCCTCAAATCACACTTAAGCAGTGAGGCTCCTTAAATCATACTTAAGCAGTGAGGCTCCTCAAATCACACTTAAGCAGTGAGGCTCCTCAAATCACACTTAAGCAGTGAGGCTCCTTAAATCATACTTAAGCAGTGAGGCTCCTTAAATCATACTTAAGCAGTGAGGCTCCTCAAATCACACTTAAGCAGTGAGGCTCCTTAAATCACACTTAAGCAGTGAGGCTCCTCAAATCACACTTAAGCAGTGAGGCTCCTTAAATCATACTTAAGCAGTGAGGCTCCTCAAATCACACTTAAGCAGTGAGGCTCCTCAAATCACACTTAAGCAGTGAGGCTCCTTAAATCCTCAAATGATTTGCATGTTTTGGGGTTGCAAACCAGCCCAACACAGAGATCCTGGCCCTCTTCTCCAGAGGGTCCGTGCTACTACACAGTCTGCTGCTCAGGGCCAAAGGCTATGACAAAGTGTTCAGCATCTGAGGAAGATGAGCAGCTAATCCCCGCGTGTAAAGGACATCAGGACGTACTTTAAGTGTGAGTGAGCGGACGGTGTAGTGCTCACATTCCCGGACACCGCTCACGAGGACCTCCACCTTCCCATAAATCCCGCGCTTTTCGGGCCAGTACAAAACACATTTCTGTGACAAGAAAAACATTGAAGAAGAGAGAGATGAAGAGAAGCACTCGTCCGACTGCACTGAACACAGGGTTTGCACTTAGGTGCATCTTACCTCGTTTTTCTCTTTGAGTTTGGTCACCATGACAATGACAGGGCAGCTCTCCTGCCAAGCCATCTGCCAGAAGTCATTGACGGTGTTGATCATGGGACCCTGCGTGGCGATGTAGGCTTTCTCTTCTCTGTGGTAACCCTGGGAGACAAAGCAAAGAGGGAATCTTGAACCAGGTCAGATTTTGCCTTAAAAATCAGAGTTGTATATATATATAACCGGATTCTGCAGCATTAATAGCTGTTCACAGCGCCTCAGTTTGTATGATCTGGAAACCATTTCTGCAGAGCTCAAATTTTCTTTTTCCTGTTTGTCTCCAACAGGGACACAATGAAACTACAAAAGCAAAACTGCAAAGCTCCAGTGTTCAGCGTGGCAAATGTGTTCAGCGTGGCGAATGTGTTCAGCGTGGCGAATGTGTTCAGCGTGGGGCGAATGTGTTCAGCGTGGGGCGAATGTGTTCAGCGTGGGGCGAATGTGTTCAGCGTGGGGCGAATGTGTTCAGCGTGGCGAATGAGTTCAGCGTGGGAAATGTGTTCAGCGTGGGAAATGTGTTCAGCGTGGCAAATGTGTTCAGCGTGGCGAATGTGTTCAGCGTGGCGAATGTGTTCAGCGTGGCGAATGTGTTCAGCGTGGCGGATGTGTTCAGCGTGGCGAATGTGTTCAGCGTGGCGAATGTGTTCAGCGTGGGCTTAATGTGTTCAGCGTGGGGCGAATGTGTTCAGCGTGGGGCGAATGTGTTCAGCGTGGGGCGAATGTGTTCAGCGTGGCGAATGAGTTCAGCGTGGGAAATGTGTTCAGCGTGGCAAATGTGTTCAGCGTGGCAAATGTGTTCAGCGTGGGAAATGTGTTCAGCGTGGCGAATGTGTTCAGCGTGGCGAATGTGTTCAGCGTGGCGAATGTGTTCAGCGTGGCGAATGTGTTCAACGTGGCGAATGTGTTCAGCGTGGGAAATGTGTTCAGCGTGGGAAATGTGTTCAGCGTGGCGAATGTGTTCAGCGTGGCGAATGTGTTCAGCGTGGCGAATGTGTTCAGCGTGGGAAATGTGTTCAGCGTGGGAAATGTGTTCAGCGTGGGAAATGTGTTCAGCGTGGGAAATGTGTTCAGCGTGGGAAATGTGTTCAGCGTGGCAAATGTGTTCAGCGTGGCAAATGTGTTCAGCGTGGCAAATGTGTTCAGCGTGGCAAATGTGTTCAGCGTGGGAAATGTGTTCAGCGTGGGAAATGTGTTCAGCGTGGCAAATGTGTTCAGGGTGGGAAATGTGTTCAGGGTGGGAAATGTGTTCAGGGTGGGAAATGTGTTCAGCGTGGGAAATGTGTTCAGCGTGGCAAATGTGTTCAGCGTGGCAAATGTGTTCAGCGTGGCAAATGTGTTCAGCGTGGCAAATGTGTTCAGCGTGGCAAATGTGTTCAGCGTGGCAAATGTGTTCAGGGTGGCAAATGTGTTCAGGGTGGGAAATGTGTTCAGGGTGGGAAATGTGTTCAGGGTGGGAAATGTGTTCAGGGTGGGAAATGTGTTCAGCGTGGGAAATGTGTTCAGCGTGGGAAATGTGTTCAGCGTGGGAAATGTGTTCAGCGTGGCAAATGTGTTCAGCGTGGCAAATGTGTTCAAATGTGTTCAGCGTGGCAAATGTGTTCAGCGTGGCAAATGTGTTCAGCGTGGGAAATGTGTTCAGCGTGGGAAATGTGTTCAGGGTGGGAAATGTGTTCAGCGTGGGAAATGTGTTCAGCGTGGGAAATGTGTTCAGCGTGGGAAATGTGTTCAGCGTGGGAAATGTGTTCAGCGTGGGAAATGTGTTCAGCGTGTGAAAGCTCCATGAGCATCCTGAGATCCTGAGAGGTACAAAATGGTTGAACAACAAATGCCAGAAGCAGAATCTCAAGCGTAAAACCTCGTGGACTCGTGGCACTAAGTGAAGGGTGACATCAGTTAAGCAGAAAATAAGAAGGATCTCCGGGGTGAGTCGTATGTTATCATATAGTGCTGCACCCAATGTGCATCAGCACCACTCACTCACCAAGATTCAACATTAGTCTACTGAAACTCGCAAGTAAGGATGAAGCTCCACAAATGAAATAAGCCTCCAAGAACCCACACAAACACTGTACGTTCTCAGTCCAGAGCGAACGCTTAATGGTATGACAATCAGGTTTGTCAGTCTTACACACACCTACTAGGGTTGTGCCTCATGGTCTCTACTAGGGTTGTGCCTCATGGTCTCTACTAGGGTTGTGCCTCATGGTCTCTATTAGGGATGTGCCTCATGGTCTCTATTAGGGTTGTGCCTCATGGTCTCTACTAGGGTTGTGCCTCATGGTCTCTACTAGGGTTGTGCCTCATGGTCTCTACTAGGGTTGTGCCTCATGGTCTCTACTAGGGTTGTGCCTCATGGTCTCTATTAGGGATGTGCCTCATGGTCTCTATTAGGGTTGTGCCTCATGGTCTCTACTAGGGTTGTGCCTCATGGTCTCTACTAGGGTTGTGCCTCATGGTCTCTACTAGGGTTGTGCCTCATGGTTTGCTGTAGCAATAAAACTACAGCTGAGATCTGCAGAATAGGTGCAGAATCCTGCAGTATGAGGGAACGTTCCTGCTGCAGGATCCAATCCTACAGCGCGGAAGGCCAACGGGGCCATTGCCCCGCACTTCCTGTGGCTCCTGGTGTTGAAGCCATTGTGTACGGTAGCAAAACAATGAGTTCACAGCCACCCCTCAGTCTCCCTCAGGATTTATTATCTCACGGTGTTGGGCTGAAATGTTTACTTAATTTGTGACAAGAAATTAATATCAATCATTTCACTGAAAAGCTTAGGACGTTCCAGTCTATAAAAATAACAGATGAGGTATGGACTTTTGGAATTAAATAAGCAGCAAAAGATTTCCTGTTGCATGTCCTATCAGACGTACCCGTATGTAGTTGGCGTTAATGTAACAGCTGAGAGGATCGTTGGTAGTCCTGCTCTTCAGAACAACCCGGGAGTGAAGATCTGTGAAGACCACATTTATCGTGGTTAGTGTACTTTGTCCACCACTGGTGTTCATGTTAATGTACTGTGTTTATGTTCACCTATAAATCTACAATACATACACATTCACAGTTGTAAAGGGCCAAGTTCAAGATCAACTTGAGTAGTTGTAGGACACACACACACAAACACACACAGAGACAAACACACCCACAGATACACAGGCACAAACAATATCCTGTTTTTGCCTGGACTTTTGAGATGTTTGACACATCTCAGTAATGTTTAGTGGTTCTGATAACAACGTCCCCACAGCACAGAGGCGTTCGCACGAAACAGAGGCCCTTGTTCTGCACCTCAGTACATTCCATTTCTAATTAGTACATGATGACATTAGAATTTCCTAAGTATAATAATCTACATATAATAATAAAGCTTCAGTGTGTTTAAAACCACTCGTCGTTGTCTCCCACACGTCTCACCGCCCACGTTGTGTCTCACCCCCCCCCCCCAACTCCTTTAGGTACTCAAGCAGAGGGAACAGCCTTCCACAGATTGATAAGGTGGTCTCTCCCCAGCTTGTGCTGAGATGACTTTGTTCCCAAAACAGAAAAGCTTTTAGCTAAACAGCCCAGCCCATGGGTTACATAACGACACTGACACTTCTTGAGGCAGAGCAGAGCCAGGAACAAGATGTTCCTCAGCATACGAACATTGTTCCAGGAAGAGAAGAGGAAGAGCTTGTTAACCTCAACACCGGCACATTCTCGCCCAGTAGGCTGAGGGCTACCTTCCTTGTCCAATAAGCTTTAGTTACAGGGTAAGGGGTGGGACTACGACAGGGCCATTGGATGAGGAGGGAAGGACAGGCCAACCCCATTTCCCCAGATCTTATCTTGTTTTTTGTACTAATGCAGCTCCATATGAATTTTTACCCTCCCTGCTAAGACAAGGTAGGAATGTCACTTCAGGACAAGAGGTAAGGGCAAGGTGCCAATTTACATAAGGTCTGTGTGCGTAATCAACATCATTAAAATACAAAAGGACCAAACAATTGTAGGATCTGTATCTTACAGATGTTCCCCAGGATCTAACACCTAATGCCTAAACAACTGTTTGAGGTGCCTGTTGTGTGGGAAGATGCACTCTATGAATAAATACTCTGGATTTGATCTTTATTTTACTGCTACCTCTCACAGCACAGTTTTAAACTTAGATGTACATTGTGATGCATTATGGCCATGCCAGCATAACCTTAGTGAAGAAGGTTAATGCAGAAGCCATGCAGATGAGTGCTGTACCCCAGCAGAGCCATGGAGGGGTCATCAAACCTGTATACCTGTCACAGGTCTGATTCTGCAGTGGTAACAGGTTAATCAGTGTTGCTCAAACCTGAGAAACACCTTGATGATGTCGAGAATGAGTGAGACTCAGACTCAGTGAGTCTGTCTGCCTGTAGAGGGCTGTGTGATCTTGGCCCAGAAACAGCAGACACAAGAAAAATGAATGGAATTGAATATGGTAGGATGAGAGAAAGAGAAAGATTAAAAGAGAGAGAGAGAGAGAGAGAGGGAGAAGGAGAGAGAGACCAAGAGAGATTGTGAGACAGAGACTTTCCACTGACATTAATCTGTATTACATCTAACACATGTAATACATGTAAAACACTTAATACATCTAACACATGTAATACATGTAAAACACTTAATACATCTAACACAGCAACACTTGTTCTTGGCCCAGAAGCAGTAGCAGATGTGTGGCCCCTGCAGCTGATGGTGTAGAAGATGGAGAGGACGCTAGAAAGGATGTGAGTGACTAACTTGGCAAAATGGTCTTGTATCTGTTCTTGGTTCCATGACTGGGGATGTCCAGGTCCTTTGGATCCACAAAGTTCATTGGAATTTCCTGGATGAGATAAACAAATCAAGCTTGTGTGTCAGAGCTGACCAGGATGGACAGGGTGGAGGAGAGGAGGAGGGATGGGTGGAGGAGAGGAGGTGGGATGGGTGGAGGAGAGGAGGTGGGATGGGTGGAGGAGAGGAGGTGGGATAGGTGGAGGAGAGAAGGTGGGATGGGTGGAGGAGAGGAGGAGGGATGGGTGGAGGAGAGGAGGAGGGATGGGTGGAGGAGAGGAGGAGGGATAGGTGGAGGAGAGGAGGTGGGATGGGTGGAGGAGAGGAGGAGGGATGGGTGGAGGAGAGGAGGAGGGGGAGAACTCACCGCGAACTCCACCTGCAGAGCTTGCGCATTGAGTGCAGCTTCTCGGAGCTGCTGTCGTGAGAGGAGTCGGCTGGCGGACTGCAGGTACTCCTGAGCTACATGCTCACGGGGGGTCGTCACACTGCAGCTGAGAGGTTCCACGCATCCCAGCGCACTCATGTCCAGCACCAGAGACACGTTGGAGCCGCGGCTGAGGGGGACGGGTGGGAGACACGCCGCGTCACACAGCGAAGACACGAACAGCGTCACACACCCGATCGCTGTAGCCTAAACTATATATATATATATATTCATATACAGTATTTTCATCCATATATTCATTATCTGTACTGCTTAATCCCGCTGGTCGGGGTCACGGGGGGCGGGAGCCAATCCCAGCACCATCAGGTGATGGCAGTGAGCTCTCAGTCAACGTCCGTCTCCCCTGTAGTCACCACTCCATGTTAGTTGGCAGCATCCACATGGCATTTCAGTAATAACGCTGCAGCCTCTTCTACGCCAGGCTGAGAAGGGCCAGGCTATAGTCCCGCCCCCGCAGTCAACAGCTCACTTTATTGGTCAGGTTTATTGGCCAGGCTATAGGCCCGCCCCCGCAGTCAACAGCTCACTTTATTGGTCAGGTTTATTGGCCAGGCTATAGGCCCGCCCCCGCAGTCAACAGCTCACTTTATTGGTCAGGTTTATTGGCCAGGCTATAGGCCCGCCCCCGCAGTCAACAGCTCACTTATTGGTTTTTTATTCCTTCTCCCTTCAAGGGGGGGGGTTATCACGTGCTGCTACGGGTGCTGATTCACGTAGCCCTGGGTGATTTTGTTTCTCCAGCTGCAGGGCAGTGTGTCTGACTCCAGCTGCAGGGCAGTGTGTCTGACTCCAGCTGCAGGGCAGTGTGTCTGACTCCAGCTGCAGGGCAGTGTGTCTGACTCCAGCTGCAGGGCAGTGTGTCTGACTCCAGCTGCAGGGCAGTGTGTCTGACTCCAGCTGCAAGGCAGTGTGTCTGACTCCAGCTGCAGGGCAGTGTGTCTGACTCCAGCTGCAGGGCAGTGTGTCTGACTCCAGCTGCAGGGCAGTGTGTCTGACTCCAGCTGCAGGGCAGTGTGTCTGACTCCAGCTGCAGGGCAGTGTGTCTGACTCCAGCTGCAGGGCAGTGTGTCTGACTCCAGCTGCAGGGCAGTGTGTCTGACTCCAGCTGCAGGGCAGTGTGTCTGACTCCACTCAGGGCAGCTGCAGGGCAGTGTGTCTGACTCCAGCTGCAGGGCAGTGTGTCTGACTCCAGCTGCAGGGCAGTGTGTCTGACTCCAGCTGCAGGGCAGTGTGTCTGACTCCAGCTGCAGGGCAGTGTGTCTGACTCTACCTGCAGGGCAGTGTGTCTGACTCCAGCTGCAGGGCAGTGTGTCTGACTCCAGCTGCAGGGCAGTGTGTCTGACAGTGTCTGACTCTGTTCTGTCACCACAGTCGTTTAAAAGTAGGTACGATCTGCCCACAGTCATTAAACATTCACATAGTGAATAACAGAATATAGAAACACAGAAGTAAGTGCTACGAATTGTGAGCAGAAATGCAGAGCAGTCATGCAAGAAGCTATTGCTAAGCTATGATGCTAACCTATACAAAATGAAAACAGAAAGAGAGAGAGGAGCTTGTTCCTCACCGCTCCTGGAGGCCTGCAGCAGGCTTCATCTTGAAGGGAGATGGACTTGAGGAGAAACAGGGTCTGATTTCTGTGGCTGGGGGTCCCGGGTGGCCGTGGGGTCCTTGGGGACTCTGGTGCTCGGAGTTGCAGCTCAACACTGGGGCCCTGGTGTGGGCGTGCGGGTTTATGGCGTCACGGTGGAGCACCGTGGGGGAGCTGCTGAGGACGGATGTGGTGCAGGTGGAGGTGGAGATGGAGGTGGCGTTACAGGCAGACTGCTGGGGGACCAGACTGGCCTGCACCATGCTGGAGAAGATCACGGGCGGCTGGCTGCCATGTGCGGCCACAGGGGTCAGGTGCACGTCTCGCACCACAGGGGTCAGGTGCACGTCTCTCACCACAGGACCTGGAGTCTTCACCTGCTGCTCTGAATGCTCAACCTTCTCTTTCAGGCGGTAGAGGACCTGAGAGAGAGAGAGACAGAGAGAGAGGCACATAGGATATTAGAGCATGCTGGTGCTGGTCTTCTTGTCAGTGAGGACGCAGGTTGAATTACTGTGGGGGACTTGTGCCTGTCTCCAGATCTGTACGATTACATGTTCATAAAGGGTCACAAAACATAACATTTCTACCATCAAACATGGTGTGTCAGGCACGTTAGGTTTCTATAAGGAAACTCTACGTCATGAGGAAGGTTTTGACTTCATCCACACTTTTAAAATAAGTGTGGGTGCTTGAATACAACATGTACACAACACATCCACCAATAAACAGCCCCAGAAGTCTGACCTGTGATTTCCACACACGATATCCACAGCCTGTCAGCAACATCACAACCCAACCCAGCAAAACAAGACTCCATCTTGTGGCAATAAAAGGAATGTCTGAACCAAAAACTGACGGGTTTTAGGGTCCATTTCAGTGGTCTCTATCAAAAAGGCCGTGCACACGTTTCAGGGGACAGGGGACTCGTCAAATCCATTGAGCACCTTCAGACTCGAAGAAAAGGTAAGCAAACAGCTTCATATCTGAACTTAATGATGAAACCAGTCATTCTCATAACTGTATATTCTGATTCTTTTGAGTTAGTAACATTGCTGTACTTGGTCATTTTGAGTTAAGTTTGCAGTTCAAGTGAAGGGCTTGAGTTTAGTGTCCTGGGACACCCGTGGGCCTGCAGACTCTGGGACACCCGTGGGCCTGCAGACTCTGGGACACCCGTGGGCCCGCAGACTCTGGGACACCCGTGGGCCCGCAGACACTGGGACACCCGTGGGCCCGCAGACACTGGGACACCCGTGGGCCCGCAGACACTGGGACACCCGTGGGCCCGCAGACACTGGGACACCCGTGGGCCCGCAGACACTGGGACACCCGTGGGCCCGCAGACACTGGGACACCCGTGCAGTTTTCTGTGTATATCTGGCTGCATACGCTCTTATTATAACTGACAGTTACCCAACAGTCTTGTCCAAGTTCCATGTTCCACTCAGAATCTCATACGATCAACCTTTCTCTTTAGCTGAGATATTTGCAAACATACACCAGACTGGTATATTATTGAGTGGACAGCTAATATTACCGTTATTCAGCAGAGATCTGAGATGTGAATCATGATCTCACATAGCAATTACAGACGCAGGTGATCCAGCTGGTCCTACAGCCAGAGACGGACGTGAGCGCCTGGCCGGCGCACTGGGGAATGTCCGACTGACCAGTCTAATTCACACACATAAAGTCACACAGAGCTTCATCTTCAGATCACACCTGTCACCATCAGATAAAAGTGTCAACGTAATGTACAAACATCGAGGTTTTGTTACTTAAAAAAATACATGTCCGTAAAGAAGAAGGCGGCTCTCATTTTACTCTACCACAAACAACTTCCCAACACAGACGCAACATGTTCAGCTGTCAGAGGTGACCAGCTCTCAATTCACCAAGCGTCTAAGTCTAGAAGCTCATCTGCTAGTCAGGGCAATCACCACGTTACTGTGCTGCCTTCACACGGGCTCACGAAGACGGACTTACAGCGGCAGTGAGAGCGACGATCCACCAATCCGATCGTGGCGTTTGTGTGCGGTAGAGGGAGACGACTGGGCTGATCCTCCACCGGAGCTGCTAGCAGCCCTTCTGTGACATCCCCACCACAGCGGAAGGACCGATGCTACCGTGTACTTCCTTTCTCCCACTCACACTAAACCGCTCACTTCCTTTCTGTCTTTCGCTTCCGCTGTCTCTCCCTCTCTCACTCCCTCTCTCACTCCCTCTCTCTCTACTTGGGCCTCATCACCTCCTGCCACCTCCTTTCATTTCTTTTCTTCTTTCTCCTCAGATGACACCATGAACTTTGACCTATTTGACCTCTGATTTATACAGTTTTCAATCAAGTAACTGCAAATATAACTTGCGGTGAGTTTCTCCTAAGACATTACTCACCGCTGGACTATACATTTAAGCTGAAAGCCCCGGGATGTTATGGTGATCTCGACTGACTGAGATGACACCCTGTTTGGATGTTGAGATTCTGTGAGCTGGGGGCTCCCAGCCAGGAATGCATTATTCATTATGCATTATTCATTATGCATTATTCATTACTCATTATTCATACGTAGCAGGAAGTGGTCGAGGTGCAAGCCGTGGGCGGACATTTAACGTCTTAGGCAACTTGAGGGCCACATGACTCCACACATACTAACAAACACACATTGCTGTACACATGCAGCAACATGCACACAAACACACATACATATACACACTCAAACACACATTTGCACACACTGAGACACACACACACATCCTGACATGACCCTCAGGCTTCAGTGAGATGATGGACTGCACTGTTACAGTGTATCTGTGTGTGAGAGAGACCTACCATTAAACAGGTGACAATGATGATGAAGATTGTGAGGAAGATGACCACCACGTAGAAGCCCTCCTTGTTCCACACGTCCCTCTCATGCTGGTCTTGCAGCACGTTCTTCTGTGAGGACAGACAGGGAGGGAGGAGGAGATATTACGCTACCGCTCCGACTCTCGGTACACACACCCCCAACCCCCACGGGGGAGCCGTGCAGTCCAGACACACACGACCTCGGTGGTCCTGACCCGGGCCTGGCTGAGGCTCGCACGCTCACACGCTCGCACGCTCACACGCTCGCACGCTCATGAGCGGCAAAAATGTGTCTGGTTTCTGTTTGAAGGTGATTTGAGGATTAAAGTGTAAATTGAAGAGGAAAATTTGCTCTGACATTACTGTGAACTTCAGAGTGAGCTTGTTCCTCCACTAGACCTACACACACACACACACACACCACTCACCTACACACACCAGTCACCTACACACACACACACACACACACCCTGCAGCACGCCCATGCCTGCACATGCTACAGCAAAGTACCTGTCAGGAGGTGTGTCACAGAGCACATGAACACACACACACACACACACACAGCTGCTCAACCCTGAACGTGGCTCACTCAGATGGAACAGGGTGTTTTATCTGAACGCCTAATTGGTCCCTTCAAATTCTACAAGTTCCCACTTCATAAGTGATTCTACATGCCGGCCTGTGACAGAGTGTCTTGTCCCCCGCAAGCACATTAAAAATTTACATGGGACACCATTAATGTAAGCTCAGCTGGAGAGAGAGAGGTCCACTGGAGGAGACCTCCGTTTGGCCGACTGATTAATGTGAGTGGGATGCATGAGGAGACGACCCATCGTACGTCAGCACACATCTCACCCTCACACATCTCACTCCACACATCTCACCCTCACTCCCTCCCTGGCCTTCCAAACCAACACCTGCCAGCTCTCTCAAACCCACTGGGCCAGGAGATGAGAGAGGCGTGGCTTGGCATGGCTTGGCATGGCATGGGCCTGGGGGTGGGGACAGATTCACGGGTGACGAGAGTGGGAGGCAGGGAACAGGGGGCGGGGACTGGAACAGGGGGCGGGGACTGGGGGCAGGAAGCGGATGAAAATACAGCATGCATGTTAAATGCTAATTAGCCAGGAGCTAACAGAACAGACAGACCTCAGAGGAGACCTGGGTGATGCCAAAGGGCTGGAGGCTGTGATGAAGGGTGTTGATGTTTAACGAGCGGATCACTTCTTCTGAAGACACTGGCTCCGAAACGCCCATCCGCTCAGACGACACGTACAGTTCAATACCGTTCTTCTGTTCCTGAGAAACAGGAGGAGCAAAGCAAGAAACAACACTGTCCTTGATCACTGCAGCCAAGCGTTCACAACACAAACAGATTACACCGAACAAATTACACCAAACACTGATAATGCAAAATACAGATTACACCAAACCAGTGGCGGACAAAGTGCACTAACCCCGTACGTGAGTAAAAGTACAGATACCCAAGGTAAAACGTTACTCCAGTACAAGTAGAAGTCCTCACTTTATTCCTCTACAAAAGTATTGGCCTTCAAATGTACTGAAAGTAAAAATACAGGCTCTTAATATTTAGCACTATGGTCTGCATGTAAAACCTGTCAAAATATAACTTTTCTAATGTAAACGAATGTTTATTATTTCACAATATCAACGCATTTAGTTGGCTGGAAGCTCCAAGTACTATTAACTATTGTAAAACAAATAACTACACAGTAACGCACTTGGCGTGTAGCTAACTAAGTTAGCTAGCTAGCTACACGCCAAGTGCGTTACTAAGGCACTGTGAAAATAGCTCACCTCTACGTTTTTCCTTAGACTGGATGAGGAATTTTTATAAGAACAAATTGTATGGGACTGAGACAGGCAGAGAAGGCACTCGACAATGAATGACTCGTTTATTTTCCGACTATTTCAAAGAATTTCACTCAGACGAGGCCAGATGAGGTTTGTGGGGAGTTACAGTTCCTTCGCCATTTTTACGTAGTGATCTGTTCTCACTAAACTTTACGCTGCTGCGTTTCCGTTGAACCGAACCCTGATTGGTGCGCGTGCTTCGCGCTTCTTTTGTTTTGACGTAACTTTTTTAGCACATGAAGCCTGAAGGACCGACATATTTTGCATAATGTAGTGGAGTAAAAAGTAAAATATCTGACTTTGAAATGTAGTGGAGTTAAAGTAAAAAGTTACAAAAATTGAAATACTTGAGTAAAGTAAAGAAACACGGAAATATTAATTAAGTACAGTAATGAATGAAATTTACTTCGTTACTGTCCACCACTGCACCAAACACAGATTAAACTGATTAAAATGTAACTGATGCAACCAAAAACTTAAAAAAGTACTTCATTTTTAAGTAAATAATGATATATACACACACAAACAAGATGTTGTTTAAACCAAGGGCAGTGGTGGTTTGGTCTGGTGGTTAGGGAACCAGTCTTGTGACCGGAGGGTCGTGGGTTTGATTCCCAGGCCTGAGGCCATGACTGAGGTGCCCTTGAGCAAGGCACCTAACCCCAACAGCCGGGCTAGGGCTGCCCACCGCTCTGGGCACGTGTGCACCACAGCCCCCTAGTTATCACTAGTGTGTGTGTGTGTGTGTGTGTGTGTGTGTGTGTGTGTGTGTCTGACTGCACAGATGGGTAAATGCGGAGGACAAATTTCAATTGGGGTGAAAATCACAATTGACAATGTGGCTTAACTTAACTTTGGAATCTTTAAGAGAAAAATATCACCGGGTACACAACGTACAAACTGGGAAAAGCAAATGTGTCTGAAGATTTGGTCTGAAACAGATGACAGCAAACCCCCAACCACCAAAGGAAGAGCAGTTGCTTACAGAATCAGACATTCAGAGATATCAGAGATGGAGGTGATATGCAGGCGGGTGTGAAACTCTTTCAAGCTTCCTGACGCTGCACCACCAATCGCTGGGTACCACAACCTTCACAAAGGTCAAATATTTGTAATCTATACCAGAAAATACCTACAAAAAAGCAAACAAAACTATGAGCACCAATAAAGCTATTCGTCTGATTTCATGTGCTCATGACTGGGAGAACTGGAGGAACAGTCACACGTGCTGTTTTATGACCTGCCATAAGCACAACAACAACAGGGCATTATTCTCTTTATTCAAGATATGACAAATCAGCCAATCACAGAGCAGTGTGATCAATCCTGCAACTCCTGCAAGATGTTCTGTAAATAATAGTTCACTCTCCATACCTGTGTTCACTATAAGCCTTTTTAAAAGCTTCTATCGTGGCGTAGTTTATTTCTGCTAATGTTTACAACTGCCAGTGTGCACTGACAAAAATCTGGTCTCGCTACTCCTAATGGTGCAGTAAGATCTGATATCACTGGTCCTACAGATGCAGTAAGGTCTGATATCACTGGTCCTACAGATGCAGTAAGGTCTGATATCACTGGTCCTACAGATGCAGTAAGATCTGATATCACTGGTCCTACAGATGCAGTAAGGTCTGATATCACTGGTCCTACAGATGCAATAAGATCTTAACATTAAACAGGAACCACAACATAGTGCAACAACATAAATCTATCTCAGTAATAATCATAGTGATGGCAGGAAGTGACGTCTGTTCAGGAAACCGTCCTGGCATTGGAGTGAACGCACGGAATACACCAGAATCAGCTTTCACATTCACAGACAGCTCATCGTGTGTCTCAGTGTTTCGGGTTGTGCTGTGTAAGCGTGTGTGTAAGCGTGTGTGTAAGCGTGTGTGTAAGCGTGTGTGTAAGCGTGTGTGTAAGCGTGTGTGCATGCGTGTGTGTAAGCGTGTGTGTAAGCGTGTGTGTAAGCGTGTGTGCATGCGTGTGTGTAAGCGTGTGTGTAAGCGTGTGTGCATGCGTGTGTGTAAGCGTGTGTGTAAGCGTGTGTGCATGCGTGGGGGGGGCTCACATCCAGCCGGTTTATGTGCACACGTCTGGGTGAGATATCCAAAGCTGCAGCCACACCTTCCCGAAACGAACGCAGAAGAGTAACGTTTAACCGCCCAACATCCACCTGCAGAGCCTGAGAGAGGGAGAGGGAGAGAGAGAGAGAGAGAGAGAGAGAGAGGGACAAAGAGGGAGAGAGAGAGGGAGAGAAGGAAAGAGAGAGAGAGAGGGGGAGAGAGAGAGAGAGAGAGAGAGGGACAGAGAGAGGGAGAGAAGGAAAGAGAGAGAGAGGGACAAAGAGAGGGAGAGAGAGAGAGAGAGAGAGAGAGAGATGCATCACCATGGAAACCAGCCTTACTTTGACCAAATGTCACAAATGGAGCTACCATGCAGCTGTTGAGTGGCGTCAGAGTCTCAGACCTGAGGAGCTGTAGAGGAGAACAGCAGCCACCAGCAGCTCCACCCGTGTGTGTGCAGTTAGAGGAATATCTCCACCTAGCTCCACCCAAACCGCTAACATGCCCATGTGTCTGCTCTTAAAGGGATTTTCCCACCTAACTTGCTAAAGCTAATTTGTTTACAGCCAACCACAAAATATATATATATTGTACTTAGAGATGTATATATATAGTTTGGGATATTTGGCCTTCCGGTGAAATTTCAGGATGAACCTAACATGCACTTTAACTTTTACAAGTGAACTTACTGCAATGTGACCTTTTCTAAACTTTGAATGCACATGTCCAACTGTTCAGAGTTTCGGTACTTTTTGCAGAACTTGCTATTCTCTACCAAGGAGCTTAATAACAAAATTCACAACAGGTGATTGATCCATGAATCGATGATCCAATACAGTTCCTGGTTCAATTAGAATTGGTATTTAAACAGTCCACCGTGCTGTTCACATTGTGACATCATGAGGCCAAGACGACGCCTCACTATTGACCAACAGCACCTCCCCATTGTGAGGCTTCAAACAGGATGTTCTCAGACGGAAGTGGCCACTGAGCTTAGAGTGTCACAGAGTGTCATCAGCAGGTTGCAACAGAGACACAGAGAGACTGGTAAACACAGAGTAAACACCTTTGATGTGACGAGACATTCACATCTCAACACACACATGCACATCTCAACACACACATACCAACAAAAACATACACCATCACACACATCACATGCACATCTCAACACACACAAATCTGAACACACACAATCCAGCAAACACATAAACCTCAACACACACACCAAGAAAACACACACACCTCAACAAACACATACACATCTCAACACACACATCTCAACAAACATACAGCACAAGAGAGTCATCTAAAAGTAGGGGTTAGAAGAGCTGAACAGAGAGCATGCAACCATGACAACAGAGATGACAACAAAGACGGCAACACACATCTGAAGACCACACGGACTTGAAGCTTGTGGAGGGCAGTCTTCGTCCAGCAGACAGAAACAAACACTACGTTAATCTGACGCTCACCTGACAGACTTGCCGAGAGATGCCGAGACAAACTGACCGTCTGTCATCCGTCATTGTGCTCCCAGTGAAACCAGTAAACACCATTCCAAACCTTGCTTACTCAGAACTGGGAAATTTCAACAGACCATCAGTGCTGAACACCAGCTAAGGGCCCCAGAACGTGCCCAGTCCCCTGCACATGCCCAGGGGCAGTAGTGCTGCTTCCCCTGCAGGGTGGCGCTGTGCTCCTTACGATGCCTCTGTCCTGGCATCCCCATGCAGGTTTCACAGCCTTTGTACACCTGGCAAATACACGCAGACTACAAACACCCTCAGCTCCAAACCTAAAACCGGCACCAGCGTTCTGTCCTCTTGCCCATCCTGTGATCCGCTGTGGGGCCGTGGGGTTCGGCAGTGGAACAGCTCTCGATCCTGGCAGCGCTAACGGTCTCTCGTTCCTGCTGAGAACTAAAGGGCTGTGAGCAGCGGTGGTGAATTTGGAGTCATTATGGTAATAGCGCAGCGTGGAGGTAGGGGGCTGTGCAGGACCGAGCCGTAGCCCAGGGTGGTGGGAGGCAGGTGGGTTGAGCTGCTCCGCCTGCACTGGAGCACCACGCAGGGAGATGTAGCACAGTGACTCACCTCCTCACTGGGGGGCTCGGCTGGGGGAAACATTACAGAAATTAAATTGCTAATGATTATGACACACACACCCACACTCACAAACACACACATACACAGACACATTCACAGGCACACACATACTCAAACACAAACACAGATACTCAGACATGCACATATACACGCATATGTAAAAGCACAAAACAAAACACACACGTATATACACACGTCCGTATGAAAACACAGACATACAGGCACACATGTACAAACCTACAAACACACACAAACACACACATAAACACACACGAGGAGCCACTTGGACAGACACAGCTTCCCTTTCACAAACATGTACTCACACTACTGAGGAATGGGGGTGTTGTTCAGTACCGCTGGGCTTTACCAACACTTTCAGGGTCAAAGGTCATAATAATGACTCACTTGTTCATTTGCAAATAATTCAGCAAATCTTCATTAAACACACATATATAACATTTAGTATATAACAGTTACAACAGTTGATATATACAACTATACCCCACTATACTGGACAACTTCACCAAAGTTTGGTCTGTAAATGTAAATCAGTAAATGCTCTGTGTTGCTGCGTGTTCACCCAGTGAAACCCAAGCTAATCCGAACAGAACCACAGAACCCAGAGCCACTCACGGACGTCTTTCAGACTAGCACAGCAAGTCAGGCCTATAAGAACAGTCGCCCTTATACGGTTGATATATGCACACATTGTAGAGAGAAAATATGTTTATCATCATTGTAGGGTAATAACTACATCACCAGATAACTACACCACCAGTGCAGGAACAGCAGACCTGCTGATAATCCAGAGAGGTGTAGTGTAGAGGTGTAGTGTGTAGAGGGGTATTGTGTAGTGTGTAGAGGTGTAGTGTGTAGAGGGGTAGAGTGTAGTGTGTAAAGTTGTGGTGTGTAGTGTGTATAGGTGTAGTGTGTAGAGGGGTAGAGTGTCGTGTGTAAAGTTGTGGTGTGTAGTGTGTAGTATGTTGAGATCCAGCAAGAGGAACGAGAGGAAACCAGAGATTTGCAAAAGCACTGCACCCGTAACCAGGCAAACACTGCCTGGGAGAACTGGGGCCCTCAGAGCTGTGCAGTCTCATAACGGTAAACATCAGTGTGAGTAAAGCTGTTTATCTGTTTATGTGTTTATCTGGTTGTTGTGTAGGTGGAGATGATGATGACAGTTGAAGCTCTTTTCTGGATGTTTAACATTTTTATTTTGAAACTTACCGAACTTATATAAGCAAGAGTGTCATATTGTGCTTGTGATGTTACACCAATTCCTTCAACACAATGCTAGAACAGACTATAGACACAATGCGGCAGACATACAGTAGTTTACAGTATGCTGTTAAAAATGATAAACTCAATGACAACATTTACTACGCTAGATCCACATTAACCACACCAAAGCATCCCTAAACATGACACAGGACAGAAGGGCAGATGGAGGAGAGTTGGAGGTCTGTGGTGGAGGTCTGTGGCAGTCCTGCTCATTCCAGACTCACAGCTGTGGAGAAGGTCAGCTAAAGTGCCCCCTCATACTCCCCTCCTGCCCCCTCCTACTCCCCTCCTACTTCCCTCCTACTCCCCTCCTGCCCCCTCCTCTCACTGCCACACGCCACCCAAGGCCAATCGCATCGGCCTCGTTGTTCAAATCGAGACGCTGATGTCCTCTCAGGACACTCGAGCCCCTGGTGCTAAAGCTCTTGGTGCTAAAGCTCCTGGTGCTAAAGCTCTTGGTGCTAAAGCTCCTGGTGCTAAAGCTCTTGGTGCTAAAGCCCCTAGTGCTAAAGCTCCTGGTGCTAAAGCTCTTGGTGCTAAAGCTCCTGGTTCTAAAGCTCTTGGTGCTAAAGCTCCTGGTGCTAAAGCTCTTGGTGCTAAAGCCCTTAGTGCTAAAGCTCCTGGTGCTAAAGCTCTTGGTGCTGAAGCTCCTGGTGCTAAAGCTCTTGGTGCTAAAGCTCCTGGTGCTAAAGCTCTTGGTGCTAAAGCCCCTAGTGCTAAAGCTCTTGGTGCTAAAGCTCTTGGTGCTAAAGCTCCTGGTGCTAAAGCTCTTGGTGCTAAAGCTCCTGGTGCTAAAGCTCCTGGTGCTAAAGCTCTTGGTGCTAAAGCTCCTGGTGCTAAAGCTCCTGGTGCTAAAGCTCTTGGTGCTAAAGCTCCTGATGCTAAAGCTCTTGGTGCTAAAGCCCCTAGTGCTAAAGCTCCTGGTGCTAAAGCTCTTGGTGCTAAAGCTCCTGGTGCTAAAGCTCTTGGTGCTAAAGCCCCTAGTGCTAAAGCTCCTGGTGCTAAAGCTCTTGGTGCTAAAGCTCCTGGTGCTAAAGCTCTTGGTGCTAAAGCCCTTAGTGCTAAAGCTCCTGGTGCTAAAGCTCTTGGTGCTGAAGCCACTGGTGCTAAAGCTCTTGGTGCTAAAGCCACTGGTGCTAAAGCTCCTGTTGCTAAAGCTCCTGTTGCTAAAGTCCCATGTGCTAATACTCTTGGTGCTAAGGCCACTGGTGCTTAAGCTCCTGTTGCAAAAGCTCCTGGTGCTAGAGCCACTGGTGCTAAAGCTCCTAGAGCTAAAGCCACTGGAGCTAAAGCTCCTAGAGCTAAAGCCGCTGGTGCTAAAGCTCCTAGAGCTAAAGCCGCTGGTGCTAATGCTCCTGGTGCTAAAGCCACTGGTGCTAATGCTCCTAGAGCTAAAGCCGCTGGTGCTAAAGCTCCTGGTGCTAAAGCTCCATAGATAACCAGGCTAACACTGCACAGCACGCTAGTACAGCTCTAATGGAGCAACGTTTGCCATTAAACATGAACAAATCTGAGAAAGCCATCTGCAGTGTCACACCTCATTCATTTTGATTTGATTTCCTTTGATTACCAAAAGTATGAAAAATTCTCTGACTATAAACACACAATTTGTATGTGCTAATAATACGCAAACCTTATTTGCAGCACAAAATGGAGAACTCACAACTCTTGATTATATCACCTTCCTGTCAATTTATTCAAAATGTTTTATACACAGAAGTGAGTGAACAGCACACACTATATTTTAGACTTATAACTTATAATATAAGTATATATATACTGTATAACCCATGACTGCTAATAAACAATTGCTTTGTAATACCAGAAAACAAGACCAGTTTACTGGCGGATTTAAACTGGGTTTTTACGATGTGTGTTATTAGGGTGACCACACGTCCTCTTTTACCCGGACGTCCTCTTTTTGAGCCCAAAATCTAACACATCTAACACAGTAATCTGTACCACAGCATTAACAGTGGAAAAGGTTTACCACAATGTGAAATGGGAAAAGGTCAAAGGGTTTACCAGAGTAAAATCTGTAGCACGGTGTGAACTGGGTTTAATACTATGTGAAACGGGGACAGGGTTTATAGCAGGGGTTCAGCACGGTGGCTGAAGACGGCACTCGACACAGATCTTTGTTCTCCTCAAAGGGATGGGAGGATTACTATTTGATATATCGTGATGATGATATGATGATACCCCAATGACATACTAATATATATTACAGCACATTATATTGCTAGTTTGTGAAAGTGCTATTGAGGGGCGCAGTGGAGCTGGAACGAGAGAGCGAGAGAGTGAGAGAGCGAGAGAGTGAGAGAGTGAGAGAGCGAGAGAGTGAGAGAGCGAGAGAGTGAGAGGAGGAAGTCTGATATGTGGGCGTCGCTTCACTGTGAGGTTGCTTAGCTGCACTCATGCGATGTCATGACTTAAAGCATTTCGCTACTTTTATCCAGAGTCACTTACACGTCTATCAGCATATCCGTCTGTGAGGGCGCTGGGAAACCTGGTGGTGCCAACATCCTGCTCTACGTCGTCTACCAGATCTGGTTTAGCTCTGCTGCTAAAATGGAACACTTAAGCTTCCAGACGTAGGGTCACGATGAAGTTCCATCCCACAGTAACAACCCTTGAGACGAGGGTTCAACTCCATGTTTTCAGGGTCCTATGCTCCCGTGGCCCTGCATTTAGGGACCCAATTTACTTTAACAGTAACTAAGATTTTCTATACATTTTAACAATATTCCATCAGTACAGTGAAAGCTGTGATCACACTCCACAGGTATCAGGATCTGAATGTTTCCATCCCATCCGATCCTGCTGCACCAGGAAACCTCTCTGAGGAGAAACCGGTCCTACTGCATTTCCTGTTTCAGTAAAAAGCTTGAGACTTGTTTACGTGCCTGGTGGAGCTGCTGGAGTAGAGACCCAGAAAAGCACAGCAGTGTTGTGCAACAGCATTCTCACCCTGAGGGAATCTCTCTACTTATGAGGGCCAGTATTATACAGCAGGAGAAACACCCTCACTCACACACACACAGCATATCTCTCATTGTCTTAATGGAGATCCATACTACTGAGCCCTGTTACCATTTCAGAGCCTCTCACATTGGGGAAATCAAACCTAACTGGAGAACAACAGCGCACACTGCAGCCAGCAACAACAACAGTAGCCAAAATCCAATTTTGTG
This sequence comes from Brachyhypopomus occidentalis, assembly GCA_020368025.1. Taxonomy (NCBI): domain Eukaryota; kingdom Metazoa; phylum Chordata; class Actinopteri; order Gymnotiformes; family Hypopomidae; genus Brachyhypopomus; species Brachyhypopomus occidentalis. The sequence continues at coordinate 986,477 of JAGXOD010000135.1, forward strand.
CAGTCACTACCACTTAGAAGAAAAGAAGAGAGCGAGAGAGACAGATAGAGGGAGTGGGAGAAAGAGAAAGAGAGAGCGAGAGAGAGGAATAGAGGGAAAGAGAGAGAGAAATTGAGGGACAGAGAGAGAGAGAGAAAGAGAGAGAGATGGAGAGAGAGAGACATAGAGATGTCAGTGGATATTAAGTGCTTGTTGCCCACCCAGCTCTAGGGAAGTAGACAGACCTGTTGTTAAAGTGCCTGAAGTGCAAAGCTTTTCATTTTGATTAAATCTGTTAAATCTGTTTCAGAGATGATGGGGCCAAACATGAAAGTAGATGCAAATGCACCCAACTAGCCGAGAGCATTCCTACACAAGCAGCACGTCTGCCAACCAGACGATCACACAGCAGTGGTTCTTACGCACTTAAACATTTCCTGACACATTTGTGTTGAAAAGTCACGTTCCAGTTCACAAAAAAACACTGTGTCTTCATGCGGTGGGCGGTGATGTTCTGATGGGGCCTCTGATAGATGAAAGAGCCTGATAGAAGTTCAAACCAAGCCAACCAAACAGCTGTTCTAAAGCTGAAAACGACATGGCATGTAAGGGGAAGGTGTTAGCTGGACCAGGTTCTGTCGAATTTCAACCATTTTGAACATGAGCACCCTGTCAGGAATCTAATGTGCTTTCTGAAGATGGTTTGTCTAGCCAAAATGTAAGAAGAGATTCCTGTGTAACTGGGTTGGGCCAGAGTTCTGCTCGGTTCTGTTGAGCTTTACTGGTGCATTGCTTGACACATATAAACGCATCATAATCATAATCTGGGATGAATGACAGCATGTCATCACAGCGACCAATAGAGTCACATCATCATGTTCTTCAGTGTTGTTCATAATGCAAACATTTACACTGAAAGCCGCTGCCCCCTAGTGGTCATGGGGCTGTAGCAGCGGATATGAGGTTCCAGACTGAGAGGTAAGAAGAAGGCTTGCAGCGTTTATCTGAGAAAGGTGTACTTACAGATACCCACAGACCACACCTCTGCATTTAAGGTCTTCTTTTAAGGTGAAGGGCTACTGTCTCCCCAGAGAACTTCTGGGTAACATTAAAACTCACAGGCAATTTGATTCAGTGAAATACCTTTACACAAACAGCTTCACGATGAAGCCATGGGCCTAAATAAGGATTAACATAACATTTGTAAAGAAAGGAGTCTTTTGTGATGAATGCTATTTACATTTACCAAAACATCTAGCAAAATCAAACTGCTGTTCATTAATTAAATATTTGTCTGTTAGACTCACATTTAATCTGAGCTTCTGAGCTTGTTTCTTTAAGGGGAAAGAAACAAGTGAGAAAAGGCAGAAAGACCAAGTGTGTGTGTGTCAGAAAGACAAAGTGTGTGTGTGTGTGTGAGAAAGCAAGAATGAGTCAGAAAAACACAGTGAAAGCAAGAGGGAGTTGTGAGAGATAGAGGGAGAGAAGGGGGAGTGAAAGAGAGTGGGGGAGAGAGAAAGAGAGATGGAGAGAGAGAGAATGAGGGAGATGGGGAGAGGGAGAGAGAGAAAGAGAGAGGGAGAGAGAACACGATGGAGATAGGGAGAAAGGGAGAGGGAGAGAGAACACGGAGAGAGGGAGGGAGCCCCCATCACACCCCCCCCATCACACCCAGACTCCTCCATTACACCCACACTCCTTCGTTACACCCAGACTCCCCCATCACACCCAGACTCCTCCATTACACCCAGACTCCCCCATCACACCCAGACTCCTCCATTACACCCACACTCCTCCGTTACACCCAGACTCCCCCATCACACCCAGACTCCTCCATTACACCCAGACTCCCCCATCACACCCAGACTCCTCCTCCATTACACCCAGACTCCCCCCATCACACCCAGACTCCTCCATTACACCCACACTCCTTCGTTACACCCAGACTCGCCCCATCACACCCAGACTCCTCCATTACACCCAGACTCCCCCATCACACCCAGACTCCTCCATTACACCCACACTCCTTCGTTACACCCAGACTCCCCCCATCACACCCAGACTCCTCCATTACACCCAGACTCCCCCCGTCACACCCAGACTCCTCCATCACACCCAGACTCCTTCGTTACACCCAGACTCCCCCATCACACCCAGACTCCTCCATTACACCCAGACTCCCCCATCACACCCAGACTCCTCCATCACACCCAGACTCCTCAGTTACACCCAGACTCCCCCCATCACAACACCCACACTCCTCCGTTACACCCAGACTCCCCCCATCACACCCAGACTCTTCTGTTACACCCACACTCCTTCGTTACACCCAGACTCCCCCATCACACCCAGACTCCTCCATTACACCCAGACTCCCCCATCACACCCAGACTCCCCCATCACACCCAGACTCCTCCATTACACCCAGACTCCCCCATCACACCCAGACTCCTCCATTACACCCAGACTCCTCCATTACACCCACACTCCTTCGTTACACCCAGACTCCCCCATCACACCCAGACTCCACCGTTACACCCACACTCCTTCGTTACACCCAGACTCCCCCATCACACCCAGACTCCTCCGTTACACCCACACTCCTCCGTTACACCCAGACTCCCCCCATCACACCCAGACTCTTCTGTTACACCCACACTCCTCAGTTACACCCAGACTCCTGTGTTACACCCAGACTCTTCTGTTACACGCAGACTCCTTCGTTACACCCAGCTTCACCCATTCACTGATGATTTCTCCCTTCAGTATCTGTTCCTCATTTATAACTTCCTCTTTTAGCTCTTCTTGCGTTACTTCAGAAACAACTGCACACAAGAACAAGGTCCTGAACCTTTCACAAGGAGTAAATGTCACTCAAGGCAGTTCAGTCTGTCTGTCTCCAGCATTCAGCACTAATCCCCACTGCATTTAACATCATGTATTCATGATTTATCATGCACATGCATAGTGTCTCTCTAATGTTAATACATTCAACTGTGAAAATGGAATAATTATTTAACAGTCCACCACTCCAAATGAAGCTCTCCTGTGAAGACTCGTGGTGTGTTTGGTGGGTCGGGCAGCACTGCGCCCACACACAGGGGCTTGGTGTTTGGGGAGGGAGTGTCAGTGTGTGGACAGGCTCAGTTCCTGCTGTCGTCTCTTGGCAGCTACACGCAGCCCCTACTCATGTGCCATAATCCTCCCTTCATTTCCGGCAATGATAATGAGTGTGGGAGATGGAGAGATCCCCTACATAAACAAACACACACACACACACAACACACTCACAAAGCACCATGATTCCCATGAGCGAGAGGTGCAGATGTAGTCTGTCAGCAGGAAAGCTCCTCTGTCACAGGGGACTTGGAGAATATACCCCAGTTAATGAAATGTAGAAGACTCATACAAACAGCCTCTGTGCTAACAGCGTCATACAGATGGTGAATGTAATAAATAGCATGAATATCATGGCCCTCATCTCCGGAACCGAAGGGGCATTTGGTTTGATGTACAGCGTATGTCTGGCACACAGCAAAACACATGAAACACGTCAACTTGTCCAGCGTGTAGAGAACATGCCTCCTGCAAGAACATGCCTCCTGCAAGAACACGCCTCCTGCAAGAACACGCCTCCTGCAAGAACACGCCTCCTGGAAGAACACGCCTCCTGCAAGAACACGCCTCCTGGAAGAACACACCTCCTGCAAGAACACGCCTCCTGGAAGAACACTCCCCTGCAAGAACACGCCTCCTGCAAGAACACACCTCCTGCAAGAACACGCCTCCTGCAAGAACACGCCCCCTGCTAGCAGCCAACCGGCCAAAGCCATGGCTTTAATTCAGATCGCCGTGGAAACAGACACAGCAAACAACAGATTCTGCACCTATTTGTACATATTCAGACTAGCTGCCAAACTGCACAATAAAAATATATTTATATATATTATGGGATTCGGTTTCAGCTCAGATTCAGACTTTGTTTTATTAATATTTCTCAAATGCAGACGTAGTGCGCTGAAATTCATGCATATGTTTAATCAGAGCCCAGGAGAGATCTCACCCTCCTACACAACAGAGCAAACATCCTGAGGGACAGCCTGGAGACCTGGACCGGCTCCGAGTCCCGAGGCTCAGGGAGGCCCGGCTGTCACAGGGGCGGGCCGGGCCGGGTCGGGGGCAGTCCTAAGACGCTGAGCATCAGGACGCTGACCGCTGTCCAGACAGAAGAGACAGAATGTCTCTCATGTCTCAGCAGCAGGAAGGCGAGGAGACTGGTTGGAGATAGCAGACTGCCATGAATGAGCATGTCAAACTACACACTCTCTTTTACAGCAAATGGACATCACATAAGTTTTCTCATTCACTCATGGTTCTGAAATGTGTGTTCAGGTGTGTTGAGGACACTGCCCTGCAGGTGTGTTCAAGTGTGTTGAGGACACTGCCCTGCAGGTGTGTTCAGGTGTGTTGAGAACACTGCTCTGCAGGTGTGTTCAGGTTTGTTGAGGACACTGCCCTGCAGGTGTGTTCAGGTGTGTTGAGGACACTGCCCTGCAGGTGTGTTCAGGTGTGTTGAGGACACTGCTCTGCAGGTGTGTTCAGGTGTGTTGAGGACACTGCCCTGCAGGTGTGTTCAGGTGTGTTGTTGGTGTGTTCTCTCACTGCACCAGTCATTAGTAAATGCAATTGTGCAATAGTCCCAATGTAAACAAATCCCTTATTATGTATTCCAGCTGTAGTTCTGAGCTTTCCAAGCTCCGCTCATCTCCCGTGTCCCACACGTCTCCCCTGTCCCACACGTCTCCCCTGTGTCCCGCACATCTACCCTGTGCCCTGCACGTCTGACCTGTGTCCCGCACATCTCCCCTGTGTCCCGCACATCTACCCTGTGCCCTGCACGTCTGACCTGTGTCCCGCACATCTCCCCTGTGTCCCGCACATCTCCCCTGTGTCCCGCACATCTCCCCTGTGCCCTGCACTTCTCTCCTGTGTCCCACATGTCTCCCCTGTGTCCCGCACGTCTCCCCTGTGTCCCACACGTCTCCCCTGTGTCCCGCACATCTACCCTGTGTCCCGCACATCTACCCTGTGCCCTGCACATCTCTCCTGTGTCCCACACGTCTCCCCTGTGTCCCGCACGTCTACCCTGTGCCCTGCACGTCTCCCCTGTGTCCCACATGTCTCCCCTGTCCCACATGTCTCCCCTGTGTCCCGCACATCTACCCTGTGCCCTGCACATCTCTCCTGTGTCCCACACGTCTCCCCTGTGTCCCGCACATCTACCCTGTGCCCTGCACATCTCTCCTGTGTCCCACACGTCTCCCCTGTGTCCCACACGTCTCCCCTGTGTCCCACACGTCTCCCGTGTCCCACACGTCTCCCCTGTGTCCCACACGTCTCTCCTGTGTCCCACACGTCTCCCCTGTGTCTCCCCTTTTGACCCGTCTCTGTCTGACATATGAATGGATTTTTCGATACTCTATTTAGCTGCTATGTCACATTTTACACATTTTGTCACATTTCTCTTTAACGTTTTTTGTGGCTTCTTTACTCTTTACTTACTTAGTACTTAATATCTTTAGTGTGACTGTTAGTACTCTTACTCTCATTGGCCACCTACTATTAAGTACATGCCTCTTACAGTTACCTTTTAAGAACATGCAATTACAGGTGGCGTGTGTGCTGGCTGCTCCCACTACCGTGTTCATCCCTGGCTGGGTTGGTACCTCAGCCTGCTGCTGATTGGCTGTTATTTGGGTGGCGGTCCAGTCTTATCACAGCATGGCTGCTGACTCTAACAGCTCATCTACATGCTGCGTGTTTTAATAAAATGGCTAGAGAGTGTTTATATTAGCGAATGCCCTGGTGCATTCTTGCATGTTTGCTGGTACACACTTTGACGACAAAATAATCTTCTGATTTCTTTGTTGTATTTGGAAATAAAGTGATCTGGTCGCCTTTACTGATGCAGGAAAAACCTGTCAAATGTGTTTGGAATAGTTAGACATCCAAAAAGCTGGTTTATGTGTGTAGAGAGAGAGAGAGAGAGAGAGAGAGCACCTGGGGATGCGTCACAGGAACCTTCTACATATTTCAAATAAATATTTCTCTGTATACAAAACAGTAACGTGAGGCCGAACATAAAATGCTACTTCTGCATGTATCTACTACACAAACCTACTTTCCCAACACCAGAATGGACCTTATAATGCAGCACTGGCCTCATATACATCTCTGTATAGCACAACACGTGAGTCTGAGCCCTCTGGGACCCAGAAGACACTCACCACGGTGACGATGTGGCGGGCTGACACGGGCGTGTCCTGCACATGCACCCCATGCTCCTCTGTCCTGGCAAGCAAGCTGAGTCCTGAGTGGTCCTGCGGAACCTTCCAGAAGTGTGATGCCAGGAGTGCAGAGGGCATCACCTTGGCAATACGAGCATGGGACCTGCCATGTGCACGGGTAAATTTCTGCGGCTGGTCCTGGTCCTGGTCCCAGGGGCCCGCACGCTGATACAGTGGAGGGTCTGGCACCACGCGGCCATAACGCCATGCCTTAAAGACCCCAGAGAAGGACCCTGGAAGAACAACACACATAACACTAATGAAATAAAGATAAATGCAAAATGCTACCAAAAACCAAAACATTCATACATTTTCAATTGTCATTTTTAATGTACTTATGTACTTCTGTTTGTGTGTGTGTGTGTGTATGAACATGATACATGATAGTATTTTGACTTCATGAAATCAGTGCACCGTGGCTTTAAATTAGTCTGAAGGTATTGTTATATTCAAGAAAACCCCCAAGTGCAAAAACAAAAAAGGTTTTAGTTAACAGGCAAGTCATTTGTGAGCATCTTTTTGACACGTTTTCTTCCCAGGAGACCGTGCCGTTTTCGGTTTCGGTGCTGAGACCACCGGTCTCGTGTGACGGGAGGTGAAGAACCGGAACCGGACAGATTTATACGACAATACCAGACAACATGCAGTCCAACACAGTCTGCACACTGTACACTTCTACCACACATTCCCTTTGTCACGCGCAGAATACATGGGAACATAATACATGCATATATATATATATATATATATATATATATATATATATACACACACATATGTATTAGCTTGTTGAGATTACGTGGTGATAGCAGGTGCACACGACGACGCAAAGCAGGAATGTAGCAGTAATGTCAATAGAGACCGTACTGAGGCGGACGCAGCGGAACAGCCATTATCCCATTGTGCGGTCCTGGCGCTGCCCATAGATTCTCGAAATGCACGCTGCCTTGGTCCGCGTGAGCTACGGGCAGGTAAACCATGCCTGCACGCACTGACTATGCAACGTTGACAGGACGAAACCTAATAATTGATAAGATACGCAATACATAAATAAATACGCCATAAATCCAAAGGAGAGGAATGCTTAAAGCGCACTCACCTGCAATCTCCACTCGAACCAGTAAAACCAGTAAAAACACCAGACCGCAAACGCCGCTTCGTCTGGACATATTTCCGTCAACTCACTATAACATCGAGCTGCACATTTGATATTCTACAGGGCGAATACAGGAACACACGCGTCCTTCGTGAGTTGCCTCTGCCTCGGAACAGGCTAAAAGGACCAATGCCTGTAATATTTGGCCTAATAAATCCTGTTTTCTATGGCAACTATTCTACCATCCATTCTTGCCCTCGTGTAGCTTTCATAATGATTTGTGCTGCTGCAAAATAAGGGCGAGGAATCAGCACGCGCAGTTCAGGATAATTGGGTGTGTGTGTGTGTGTGTGTTGGGAGGGAGGAGGGAGTGATGTTGCCTGCACAAACATGTATAAAGCTAGCGCGTGCCACTGTACACCTTTCTAAGTCCAAAGCCAAACAGTTTGAATTAGAAGCTTAGTAAAAAAAAAGAAGTAACACTTTTAAATAGATTGACTAAAGAGAGACGTGTGACCTTAGCAATCGTAAATAGGTCAGCCGTACACTGCATAAACAATCTAGCTACCGTTCAGATAACGCAGACAACAGCAGCTATCTATAAAAGGGAACGTTGCGAGCCTTTCGATGACTGCTTGTGTGTTAATGGGCTGATTAGACAGGGGTGGCCTACCAAATAAAATAAACGGGGGGAAACAGCGAACCTAATGCTCATCCAACGCAAATCTTGCATCTGTAAAAACGTTTTATGTATGCAAGGCAGGATCTGTCTATCTATCCACCCATCTAAGTCATCCATATATATATATATATATATATATATATATATATATATATATATATTTTTTTTTAAATACAACAAAACGGGGATGTTTCCTTGTCAAAACACCAGTTATTTGAACAGAGTTCTCACTCTATTTCTTAAAGCTGTGCTGTGTAAATTTGGAGGAATTTGGGAGACCTCTCTGGTGAAAATATGTAATTGCACGAAACTGTCTGCTAAAGTGTCCATATTTAATTCAAAGGTTAAGTAGGATAAACTAGCTAACTAACGAACCTTATGAGCCAGTTGCCAGATGAGAATCCAAGAACCATTCATTTTATTAGGCCTATTTAGTGTGTGATCATTAATCCTGAAGATGTAAACTTAAAAATGAGAAGAAAATGTAGCTGTAGAAATATGTGACGACAATGCAGATTGTACATAACAGATTATATATAGCAGATTATATCACATTATATATGGCATATTACATAGCATTGTGTGTTAACACAATGACAGACTGTAGCCATGGAGAAGATTTGAGATTAACGGCTAGCTTGGTTTCTCAAACAACAAAGGGAAACAAAAACGACCATTACCAAAGTAACGGTCTGGACCTCCCCAAGTCTACGTCTGAACCTCCTTGTGTCTATGTGTGAACCTTCTCGAGTCTATGTCTCTCTATGTCTGCTCTCTGTGTCTGGTCTCTATGTCTGGTCTCTATGTCTGGTCTCTGTGTCTGGTCTCTATGTCTGGTTTCTATGTCTGGTCTCTGTGTCTGGTCTCTATGTCTGCTCTCTGTGTCTGGTCTCTGTGTCTGGTCTCTGTGTCTGGTCTCTATGTCTGCTCTCTATGTCTGGTCTCTATGTCTGGTCTCTGTGTCTGGTCTCTGTGTCTGGTCTCTGTGTCTGGTCTCTATGTCTGCTCTCTGTGTCTGCTCTCTGTGTCTGGTCTCTGTGTCTGATCTCTGTGTCTGGTCTCTATGTCTGCTCTCTGTGTCTGGTCTCTGTGAATGGCTGACCTTGTGATGCGACCGGATGCTGTGGTCATGAGGCAGATCTGTAAGTCTGGACATCGCGTCCATACTGCAGGGACTCTGAGCTGTGGGAAGCCTTTGCGTCTTTGAAGCAGGCGTTGGGCATGTCCAGGCAGCAGGTGTGTCTGCCTACAGCCCTTTCCCAGGAATGCCAGCTCAGGTTGTCATGTGACACCTGAGGCGTAGCGCCCAGAGACATTAGACACAGCAGCTCAAGATTTACCAACCTGTGTCTGGACCGTTGCCACGGTTGTCGTTATGGTCCCCGATGCAGACAAGGTGGTGCTGTCACATCCTTTAACCTTGTGTTCCTCACTCAGGTTCTGACGGGTCTGGACACGGTGAAGACAGCACACGACAGCACAGGTGTTTTACCAAACTCAGGCTAGAAGAGAAAGTGTCGTCACATCTGCTGTGTGGTGAACTAAGAGTCTGGTAAATGCAGTCTGTAGTCTTATTCTGTCAAAGGCCTGTTTACGACCAGCGTAAAGCATCTGCCTAAGCTAGAGCCTGCTTGCCTGTTAGCGGTTAGCATGAAGCTGGGTTTGAGCTTGTGGTTCCTTAGCTTGACACTGTGTGAAGCAGGTCCTACATGCAGGTCCTACATGCTGGTCCTACATGCAGGTCCTACATGCTGGTCCTACATGCAGGTCCTACATGCTGTACTCTTACAAGGGTCATAATTAATTAAACAAACCTTTGTGGAAAATTGATATTTGGCTAAACTAAAAATCATTACTGTTAATCCTCTGACATGGTCTCTAGGCTGGGCTGGTGATGATGACATGTTTCTGGACATTGTTTAAATAATATATTTATGATTATCACTTATGTTTTTTTTTTCAAAATACAGCACCCAGACACCAAATTTTACAGCGTCTTAGGATGCTGAGTCTGTGTTACCCTCTGGTTCTGCCTGTTACCCTCTGGTTCTGCCTGTTACCCTCTGGTTCTGCCTGTTACCCCCTGGTTCTGCCTGTTACCCTCTGGTTCTGCCTGTTACCCCCTGGTTCTGCCTGTTAGCTGTTGGCTGTAATCATTTAATGGAGTTGCTGCCCCACTCCAGAAATGTTTAAATGTCCTCTGGCCCACATATGATCCCATACAGAGATAATTGTCCCTCTTTTCTTTTTCCCAATGGCTGCCCTCCTACCTGAGAAATACTGAGACGAGGAGAGACGAGGAGAGACGAGCCTGTTATCCACCCTGGACCAGCCACCTCCTGCCCAACCAGCTATGGGTGAAGGACCAACCCACACCCCTGGCCCCTCTCACCAGCCTGAATTCCTCCCTGCTACAGCTGCATCTCCACGGCCCTGGACTATTACTGACCATCAAGAAGTCTAGGACGCCTAAGAATAAGAATTACATAGAGAACACGTATATAAATACACACAAAGATGAGAACTATTCATCGTTCCCATCACTTCTTTGTATCTGTATCTCTTTAATTACTGTTGTCATGGTGACCAGCGTTGGCCAGAGGAGGATGGGTTCCCCACTGAGTCCTGGTTCCTCTCCAGGTTTCTTCCTCAGGCTCTTAGGGAGTTTTTCCTTACCACTGTCTCCCCTGTCTTGTTCACTGGGGGTTTGGACTCAGACACTTGTAACGCTGCTTTGTGACAATAACTGTTGTAAAAATCGCTATATAAATACATTTTGACTGATTGATATTTCCACCATAACTTCATAATCTTCAGGCGGACGTGATCCGCCTACACCTGGTGGTGTTTGACAGCACAACGACATGGTAGAAATGCAGAAGTGCGGGGTGGTGCTTGTATGTGTGGCGGTCACGTAGCACTCCAATATATCGACTGGTTTGTGGCAAGCTTGTTCGGAACTCTGCAGGATACCACCTGATGCTCGTGGGTGCAACTTTTTGGGCGTTGTGTTTCTGTGCATGAGAGATACAAGCGTGTGAACTGCTTGAAATGCGTGTGTCTCACGGGCAATGCGTGAATCTTGAGTGCCCTGTGAAACAGTGTGTGTGAGATAAAATTGTAAAGTAGCGTCTGTTGTGAGCGGTTGACCTGTTGTGCACGTTTGTAATGCTCGTGTTAATATCCTTCTATTGTCAGGTCTGACCTGTTAAAGTTTCCTGTTGTTCCACTTTATGCCTTCGGCCACATCCCTTTTTAATAAGACATACTGTACGTCTTTTCGTTGTACTGTTTGAACAACTGAGTACAATTAAAGTACGACATAGTGAGTTAAGACATATCTTATACATATTTATATTATGGTAAAAAGATACTATTGTCACTGTCCTAGTTAAAAGGTTGCTGAAATGAAACTCGTATGTGACGCGCAAATAAAGTGATCAGCTTTCGACAGTATAGAAGTTGCTATCTGGGTACCGTTTAGACGAAAGGGGTTCTAACTTTATTTAAAAACAGATTCTAAAATTTGTATTGCACAAGATCCTGGGTTACTGAAAATGACGGTTCTGCTTTTGACATAGATGGTATTTCCTGTGTGGGACATTCCCGTTTCTGCGCCCTCCTCTTCGGTTTCGCTTCGAACATAAAACGCTCGCGCAAGCGCTGCAACTTTCGTTTGTCTCAGTTTCTCCACGGAAGATATATTTCGAAAATGGCAAAAATCAATCCGTGTTTCAAGACGATCTTTGTTTTCTTCAACGTCCTTTTTGCTGTGAGTTTGTTGCATTATTGAAATATTACGTTTGCACTGCAGATTTAATTCACTGTATACAGTTCAAATGGGAGATGAACCGTAATGGTGTAAAAATATTGTTAAATACTATTTTCTTGGAATAATCCAGTTGCCTTTGTTCCAGGTGTTTGGCCTCGTTCTTGTTGCTCTGGGAGGGTTGGTCCATGTTGTCCAATATGAGGTACGGTCGACGCTCTATCCAAGCAGTTCTAAGAGTTGTGGATTTAATTACCTATCGCAGTGTAGTTCATCTTGGGGTAGTTCATCTTGGGGCAGTCATGGTCTGGTGGTTAGGGAACTGGTCTTGACTGGCCATGACTGAGGTGCCCTTGAGCAAGGCACCTAACCCCAACTGCTCCCCGGGCGCCGGGCTAGGGCTGCCCACCGCTCTGGGCACGTGTGCACCACAGCCCCCTAGTGATCACTAGTGTGTGTGTGTGTTCTGACTGCACAGATGGGTAAAATGCGGAGGTGAAAATTGGGGTTGGGGTTTGGGGGGATTGGGGTGAAAATCACAATTGACAATGTGGCTGACTTAACGAAAATGTACACTTGCGTATAAGGTGGTAATCATATTTCTACCCGAGTTACTGAGCTCTGAGATCTTTGAGTATGTGTATGTGAAGGTGCGAATGTAATGTGTTGTGTTGTTTAAGTGAGTGATATTATCATTGTGGTTTTGCTTGATTAACATTAATCTTTGTGTCCGGAACCAACTTATGAGATGTATAAATTAACCTTAAACCATTAAGTGGTGTCTATGTCTATGTTTTTTTCTTCGTTAGGTTGAAAATAAGTTGACCCTAGTGGTAGTTCTGTATGTTACTGGAGGTGTCACCTTCTTCATCTCCGTGCTGGGGGCATATGGTGCTCATAAAGAAAACAAATACGTCCTGATAACAGTAAGTGCAGTTAAAAAAGGAAACAAAGATTCAACCTCACTATGAACACTACTCCTCTCACAACCTCACTATGAACACTCTCACAACCTCACTATGAACAACCTCACAACCTCACTATGAACACTACTCCACTCACAACCTCACTATAAACACTACTCCACTCACAACCTCACTACCTCTCACAACCTCACTATGAACACTACTCCTCTCACAACCTCACTATAAACACTACTCCAATCACAACCTCACACAACCTCACTATGAACACTACTCCTCTCACAACCTCACTATGAACACTACTCCTCTCACAACCTCACTATGAACACTACTCCTCTCACAACCTCACTATGAACACTACTCCTCTCACAACCTCACTATGAACACTACTCCTCTCACAACCTCACTATAAACACTACTCCAATCACAACCTCACTATGAACACTACTCCTCTCTCACAACCTCACTATGAACACAACCTCACTATAAACACTACTCCAATCACAACCTCACTATGAACACTACTCCTCTCACAACAACCTCACTATGAACACTACTCCTCTCACAACCTCACTATGAACACTACTCCTCTCACAACCTCACTATAAACACTACTCCTCTCACAACCTCACTATGAACACTACTCCTCTCACAACCTCACTATAAACACTACTCCTCTCACAACCTCACTATGAACACTACTATCACAACCTCACTACTACTAGCAGGATTTCTACTTGACATTTGACTTTATATTTGTCTCTCTTGCAGTTTTTCACCTTTATGTGTTCAGGAAGTGTCATACTCTTCCGGATTGCAATTCCATTGGCCTCCGCACATCAGGATGTAAGAGAGGCTTCTCTCATCTTATTGTGGACTAATTTTTTATTGCTTCATAAGGTTCACAGAACACAAACATGTAAAGGGATTACACATGGATTCAGCTCAATTCATACAATAACGTTAAAGCACATACATGTGTTTTCATTCTCTCTTTCATCTGCCCATTCTCACCTCTTGCAGGTCCTCTTGATGTTCCAGAAGGAGCTGGACCACATACTGCCTTTAGAAGATGCCCTTCCAGAAACACAGCAAGTGTTCAACATTTTGCAGGACAGGGTACGTCTGGCTGTCCGTCACCTTCTCACTGATGACCTGCGCAGGGAGAGTTTAACCACTCAACTTTTTTGATCTATTTTCAACAGCACAAGTGCTGTGGGCTCTTTAATGGCTACCAGGACTGGGGAAAGAACATTCCTGCCTCTTGTGACTGTGTGTATGACGACCCTGAGGAGTGTGTGCAGGAGAACCCTGAGGAGGGAAGGGTATGCATTCACTCAGTCACTCAAACCCCTAGTGCAGCGTAACAACAGAACCCATCCACAACTTTGAAAAAATACACTTATTTCATGACATACTGTATTACTATGTAAGCAAAGAGGATCAGCCCACATATATAATCTACAGCCTGTAAGCGGAAGAGAGCACAGGGTGTGAGTGGCTCTACTCAACACACGGCACAAGCTCACAATAATAATAACAACATAGCAGCAGTGTTTGTAAGGGCCTCACAGTGTTTTTAAGGGCCTCACAGTGTCTGTAAGGGCCTCACAGTGTTTGTAAGGGCCTCACAGTGTTTGTAAGGGCCTCTCAGTGTTTGTAAGGGCCTCACATTGTTTGTAAGGGCCTCACAGTGTTTGTAATGGCCTCTCAGTGTTTGTAAGGGCCTCACAGTGTTTGTAAGGGCCTCACAGTGTCTGTAAGGGCCTCACATTGTTTGTAAGGGCCTCACAGTGTTTGTAAGGGCCTCTCAGTGTCTGTAAGGGCCTCTCAGTGTTTGTGAGGGCCTCTCAGTGTTTGTGAGGGGCTCACAGTGTTTGTAAAGGTCTCTCAGTGTCTGAAAGGGTCTCTCAGTATTTGTAAGGGCCTCTAAGTGTCTGAAAGGGCCTCTCAGTGTTCGTAAGGGCCTCTCACAATGTTTGTAATGGCCTCTCAGTGTTTGTAAGGGCCTCTCAGTGATCGTAAGGTCCTCTAAGTGTTCGTAAGGTCCTCTAAGTGTTTGTAAGGGCCTCTCAGTGTTTGTAAGGGCTTCTCAGTGGTCGTAAGGTCCTCTCAGTGTTTGTAAGGGCCTCTCAGTGTTCGTAAGGTCCTCTAAGTGTTTGTAAGGGCCTCTCAGTGGTCGTAAGGTCCTCTCAGTGTTTGTAAGGGCCTCTCAGTGTTTGTAAGGGCTTCTCAGTGGTCGTAAGGTCCTCTCAGTGTTTGTAAGGGCCTCTCAGTGTTCGTAAGGTCCTCTAAGTGTTTGTAAGGGCCTCTCGGTGTTTGTAAGGGCCTCTCAGTGGTCGTAAGGGCCTCACACAGTGTTTTTTGTGCTTACCACAGATCTTTAATCTCAACAGCAGCAGTGGAAAGCACTACGGAAAGGTGAGATCTTTTAACCTTTAACCTCCCGTATTCCAGCTACATGTTGTCCATGTGATTGCCGGTTTGTTCCCTGAAGCAGCCGCCTGTACACCGTTCTCCTTTATCCCTTGTAGCCTTGCGGCCCGATTGTGATGAAGATGTGGGACAAGTGTTACAGCATCTTCCTGGGGGTCCTGTTTGCCCTAGCAGCTTTGGCAGTGAGTGCTGTGGCTTTAATTATGCTAAACGCTTTTGAACTCACCATTTTGTTCACTAAGCATATAATATTGTTACAATTAATAGAATTTTTTCACTAAATGATATTGGCAAGTATTAATTATTTCAAATGTTTTAAATTGAAGAATTACAATATAAATTATCCACTGATGACAGTTTTAGTTAATTGACAAAACATATAGCCTACAGCCAGTCTTGAATGCAAGGGTCATATGATAAAAATATGAAAATGTCAAGTTTCAGAAGTGGATGGAATGTGTGATTAATTCAGATACTGGGTCTCTCGCCCTCTCTGTCTCTCCCTCCCCAGTTGCTGGGAGCTGTGATGTCACTTGCGATGATCGTCCGTGTTAGCGCACCTGCACACACTCCTCCATACTCCTTTGCTGTCAGATATGAGCCACCCAAATACTCAGAGATTGAGAACATCCATTGATGCCCTTTACGCTTGGAAGGAGGCTGATTAAGGCCCACTGCAGTCTGGGTTATAATTCTCCACATGTGGGCGGATCAGTTGCACTCGCGTCTGCTTCACTGTGACCAGGGTCTTGGTCATTCTCCAGTGTGTGTTTGTCCACTAAGCATTTACAAACTAGATTAAGCATCAGTGCTGGTTTTGTGTTGTTGTGGTGGCTCTTTCTGCACCTGTCCCTTCTATTAGGCTCGGTGGTCAACCGGCACAAGATCCAACAAGAATGTATGTTGGGAGACCAACGGATGATTGTAAGATGCCATGACCATTGTGTATATTTGAGTACATGTTATAAATGTTACTAAAACCATACTTATCTCAGCGTAATTAAGCACATGTACTTTGAATGTGAATATGTAAACAATCTCTGAGATACAAGACTGAATTAATCCTGTGAACACGCAAGATGTGGAGAACCAGGGAAAACTGAAAAGTGCGACCACGGCTACGTCGTCGGTGTAGTACCAAGCAGCACCAGCAGAGGGAACCAGAGATAGCACATACATTTGCAACAGGATGCCTTCCTTGGGTATCCCAACAAACGCTACATTCAAGCATTTCTAAAAATGGCTTGGGATTTAGTCCATTGATTTACTCGCATTAGTCTTAATGAGTGATTAAAGTAGTTTTTTAATAGTTTTTTTGACATTGAAATGCATATGTCATTAAATGTATTGTCACTGTGTAGTCAGTTTAAAGATTAGGTAACCTATAATAGTGGAACATCTTAAAATAGTTTGTAAATTATTATATTTATAAAAATGAAACCATTTGTAGATGGTGTAGTATTACATTCATTATATATTTATTTTTGATATTACTGAAAAGCATAAATGGGTTGGAATTGTCACAATAAAATAATGTTTAGCGTTTGTGCTCCTAGACTAGCGTGGGGACGCATCTGTAAAGCAGCATGGAGCTCGCAGGCTTTTAAGAGGTTGCCGCCCTCCACCCACATGTGGTGGAGGCCTGCGCTACGTCACCTGGAAATGCCACATGGTTTATGAACATTCTTTTTCTCCAGTGTCAGATGTAGCGTGTGCATGTACTGATCCACAGCGGTCCAGCCCGTCCTCAGGACAGGGGACAGGATAGGGGACAGGGGACAGGATAGGGGACAGGGCCCGAGGAGCACAGACGCCAGCATTCTGCTCTCAAAGTTCAACAGGAAACACAAAGAGGCCGTCAGCAATGTTTAATATAAAACACTGTTAGGAGAAAGTAAGAGTGTAAAGGCATGAGTTGGACAGGCAGGCACAGCAGAAGCCGGTCTGATACCAACGTCATCTGGACGAGACTCAGTCTCTAGCACAATGAAGGAAGTTCATCTGATGATTTACAACTATTATGAACATTACAGATTAAAAGTCTAGGCTGATAAATCCTTTGCAGTGTTTAGCCAGTAACTTCTGTTTACGTATAGCTACAACAACAGAACTTTGCAAGAAATTTTTTTGAAATTTTTTTTTTGCTTTAACAGCTCACAAAGTTTGTCAGTTTTGTGTTTATGGGTGACTTAAAAAGTACTTGTTTTCTAGGAAAATATCATATACCATAAAAAAGCAAGAGCACTGAACAGGTCTAGAGCACTGAACAGGTCTAGAGCACTGAACAGGTCTAGAGCACTGAACAGGTCTTTAAACTGCCACTGAAAACAGGATCAGCCAGCCCTGTTCCTGCAGATCTGTGATTTAGAGCAAATCACATTAGAACGTGCTGTGCAGAGCTAAAGACCGATGCACTAACCTCTAGTTGTGTGACAGCCGACTAACAAAGTGTCTGTGTTGGCTAACGTAGCAGAGAACACGAGGTGTGTCCAGCACTGGGAGCACTGGGAGGTGCTCTGGATTAAGGTCAAATGTCCAACTGGGACGTCCTGGGACGTTTCCCTGTAGGGAGAGCAGCTTGTTCAAGTCTCTCCAGCTCATGAGTTGGGCCACATTTTAAATGACAGTCTTCCATACACTTGGTATTCCATAGCAAACATTATACCACGCTGCTTCTTTTCTTTAATGACTGCAAAGAACATCCCATTTGACTCCAACCACTAACAAAAGATGAGCATCAGAAATCCATAAATCAAAAGACATTAAAGACAAAACTTGCTTTCCAACACCACTGTACATGCACACAAAAAGTGCCTTTATGATTTCTGTTCACCACATCATTAAATCATGACAAGCCTTCTGCCTCCACAGCCATTTGAAAAATATTCAGAACCCCAGAAACCGTTCAAATTTGTTGTTTCAATAATACACAGACATCTTTATCAACAAATACAAAACACGATTATGCAAAACGCACGGCGCGTATGACACACAGCAGCATTTCCGAGTTAGCTGGATATCGTTAGTCAAAAACCAAAACTGTTCTAACACAGCGCATCTTAACTTTAGAGCCGGCCGTGACCTCCAGTCCTGACGCTCTGAAGTCCCGTAACTAGAGGACGCTCCTCCCTCCCCATCAGCGTGTCCACTGCTGTCCTGGGAAGCCAAACGACCAGGACACACATGGTCCATCACTGTCGCGTAAGTGAGTTTACAGGACAGACACACAACACTCCCCGGGAGTTCAACTTCAGGTGGCACTGATGAAGAAAATACATATCAGAAGAGATTGGAAATCTTCAATCATACTGGGATTATGATCAAATAACAATGGTGCTTGCACAAGTGCCATGGCAACACAGATGTGTGGGGGCAACATCAGCACCCGAGTCCTTCAGACACTCCTGTTAGTGTGTGTGCAAACTGCAATCAGGATTCCAACCATTAGAAACATGACAATCTCCAGCTCAAATCCACCGACACACATCTGCAAATCTGGAATATAACTTCCAACATGGAGACCAAACACCACATGAACCAAGCACACAGCCCCACCCCAGAAGACCCTGCTGGTGTAAAACGTGCCTCGCACCCCACAGTAACAGGGAGGCTCTGCAGACTGACGTTAGCCTAGCACGAACGTTAGCCTAGCACGAACATTAGCCTAGCACGAACGTAATAACCAGGATAAATAACCCTGGCGCTGATGCGGGGCCTGAATCCCTGCGTGAGGGGCTGGACACACGATCCCCAGGAATGGTGGTAGAAGCACATAAAATATATTTAATAAGCACTTTACTTCTGATGTACATGTACGTTGAAAAGACAAGCAGAGAGGAAGCTGAACAGACTGATTAGTGCAGAGGGGGGGGTGTCCTGCAGAAGGGGGGGGTGTCTTGCAGAAGAGGGGGGGTGTCCTGCAGAAGAGGGGGGGGGTGTCCTGCAGAAGAGGGGGGGTGTCTTGCAGAGTGCTGCTGTACTGCTCCAAAACCAAGAAACACACAACAGATCACCACTTACCACACGTACAGAGGACTCCAGATTTCAGTGTATACATTTAAATTATTAAATAATGGATTCTTATTTTGCTTGATCTTTTAACTAAAATGCTTTCAAAGAAAATCAAAATCAACCAATCATGTACATTCTTTAAAAAAAAAAAATTACGGATAGTGTATTATTAAAGAGTCACAGTGTGTGTGTGTGTGTGTGGGGGCTTCTGTTTGGCATCAGGCTGCCAGAGACTGGAGATACCGACACAGTCCACTAGGTGTCACTCTTGCAGCACTAACTCAGCGCAGAGTCCAGGAAAACAGATCCATTACCAAGAAACCAAGGACATCAAAGAGCGGAGATGCAGTGGTGCTTAAACAGTGGCAGTCTGGGGTGGGTGTGTGTGTGTGTGTGTGTGTGTGTGTGGGGGGGGGTCTAGCCCGATGAACAGCAGCTTCCCGCCGCTGTAACTGCCTGAGGCTCGTCATCGATGATCTGGACGCCTCTCCGGCCCGGCGCCGCGCTGTTCGCTCCGTTGCCTCTCAGTCTCTCCTCCGCCTGGGCCGTCTCCAACATGCCTGCACGAAGAACAGGGACAACGAGAGTCAATGAGAGGGGGAACAGGAAGGAGAGAGATAACAAAGGAGAGATCATCAGAACGAATGGGAGAACGAAAGTGAAAATGAGAGAAAGGAGACACATAAAACTGAGTGAGACAAAGACAGCAAGAAAGTGTGTGTGTGTGTGTGTGTAAACGTGAGAAGAACAGCAGAAACCAGGCTTCTCAACAACTGGTTCATTCAGCCATCCAGTCACTGAACAGCCCCAAGCACAGAGCCCTGTGAGTGTGTGTGTGTGAGTGTGTGTCCAGGTCCAGCACGGCATGCGGCTGTGTGCGTCTCCACAGCTCCGCCTCACACACAGGACTTTAACCTGCACGTCACCCCTAGAAACCACGGGCAGCCCCCCACACCAGAGGCCACCTGCTCACTGTGCTGGGACCGCGCTGGGACCGCACTGGGACCGCACTGGGACCGCACTGGGACCACGGTATGAGAGGCAGAAGACGGCGCAGCTTACGCTTGCACAGGTCCAGGAACAGCTCTTCAATTCCTTTGTTTAACTTGGCAGACGTGTGATAGTGTTTAGCCCCCACCGAGTCTGCGTACCTGCATGGCAGAGAGAGGGTTCATGCTGACACACAAACTACGCTTCACAACACACCACACAAAGTGACACAATGACACACAAGAACCAAAGCCTACAGCCACCAGGTGTCACCGGTGAGTTTTATTGGGTCTTTATGATCTGTGAAGGAGGCGGCAGGTTTTGATCACGGAGCAGCGGGACACACGCCCTGCTGCCCCTGGCAACCGCAGACACAACTGCATGATGGGTATTGTAGTTCCATAGAATCATGTGACATTCTGTCATCTTTTGCATCACAAATTTGCATGTCACTCTATTCAGACTGAGTGTCTGTTGCTTCTCATCAGGTTTAAACACAAACATGTCTGTAATGCAAAGCCATTTTCTGTGGGGCAAATGTCATTTGGTATCTGCGATTAAGGTCACAATGGAAGAGTTCAAGGTTACAGCGCATGACTCAAAAGCGACATGAAATCACGACAACAAATATTCCAAACTTGCACAATTAGTAACATAACTGGAGTAAACATTACAGTGTAAGATCACTTAGGGATGATGACATCACAGTGTGTATGAAATCACAAATCACGATTCACAGGCCTGGCAGGAGGAAGAGAGATCAGGGCTCTGTGTGTGTGTGTGTGTGTGGGTGTGTGTGTGTGTGTGTGTGTGTGTGGGGAGGGCTGTGTGTGTGTGTGTGTGTGTGTGTGTGTGTGTGGGGGGCTGTGTGTGTGGGGAGGGCTGTGTGTGTGTGTGTGGGTGTGTGTGTGTGTGTGGGGGGGTGTGTGTGGGGAGGGTGTGTGTGTGTGTGTGTGTGTGTGTGGGGAGGGCTGTGTGTGTGTGTGTATGTGTGTATGTGTGTGTGTGTGTGGGGGGGCTGTGTGTGTGGGTGGAGGGCTGTGTGTGTGTGTGTGTGTGTGTGTGTGTGTGTGTGTGGGGGGCACCCTAACGGTGCTGTGTTACACGCTGTTGCATCACTCCATGGTGCTCAGGATCTCAGTGGCGTGTTTGCTCTCTCAGTCACGTACTGATCCTCACACTCCTAAAGCCCAAACGCATCTTGCCGCTCAAAGCCTTTTCAAACATCCCTGCATTGCATCTTCCTGCTGTACCGTGTCCAGTTTATTAACAACCATCAGGAAAATGCAGTCGTTGTGCTACATGATCACACACACTGAAAAGGTCTTGGAATATGGAGACATGTAGTGACTGTAATGTGAATGTGAACTTGCCCCTAACTCCTAACCCCTAGCGAGACACTCACCCCTCAGCTTCTTCCACTGACACGTGTCTCTCCTTCTCCAGATCGATTTTATTACCTAGGAGCACAAATATGGTCAGTTGTCACTAAAAAATAAATAGTTGAAAGTAGGTCAGCATGAAATATTTAGATATAGGCAGATCAGAAGTAAATATGCATACAGACACACTGCATAAACAGACAGACAGCCATCATAAACAGACACGGCATAAACAGGCAGACAGCCAGCATAAACAGACAGACAGACAGCATAAACAGATGCAGGAAGACAGACTACATGTGTCAGAGGTAAAAGACCAACTACAGACCCGAGGGGCTGAGGATCATGATATGATTTATTTCCCAACTCTTCCAGTACGGACTAGTAAGCACACACACACACTCTCACACTCTCACACTCGGGGCATGAGAGTGGGCGGGGCATGGTGCAGCGGCCAGGTCATGTGACTGATCAGGGGGCAGAGATCAGTGCACAGGTCATGTGACCAAGTGTTCACATTTTCAGATGCTTTATACACTATGTGCACAGTTCAGTGAAGCTGCTTTATGACTATTTATGACTGATGATAACTAACGAAATAAATGCATAAGCTGCTATTTCCCAACTATGGTAATTATTTAGTGTCTCTTGGGTTTTCATTTTGTTAAAAGAAACAGAATTATACAGTAAAAAGTGACTTACCTACTATACATAAAGAGATTTCATTTCCCAACATTTTCCTTAATTCCTTGACCCAGTTTTTCACCTGGGAAAAGCAGACACAGGTTAGTAGTGACACGCTGATGTTCTGAGCAGACACTGGGGTTAGTTAGTGACATAGTTAGTGACATTCTGACTGCAAATTCCCCTTTGCCGAAAAGAACTTGTGAAAACAGGAAATAAAATAATGAACTGGTACTTCTATAGTGTCCAGCCTGATGCCCTGATGAACCCAGACCTCTCTGTGTCTAAGAGAAGAGCACCTCATTCCTCTGGAAATACAGACCACGACAAAGAAGAAGCTACTGGAAGTCTGAAGGACCAGACACACATTCAGTCTGTGCACTGGGAGACTGGGAACTGTTTCTCATAAAGAGTTCATAAATAATGTACTTCTATTAAACATGCTCCTTATCTTGCAATGACTATGTAAATATAAATAACACATATAAATATGTATATATACAAATGTAGTATCTAGATTTTCTAGACAAACCAAGCATTGAAAGCTCACAGTGTAAACCTCACCCCTGATATTACCAAACACACAGGAATTATCACCTCAACACTCTGGAAAACTGTACCAAGTATAAATGATTCTGCTATTGCCTCAATATTTATAAAGGGCTTACAGATGTAGACCTTTCAAATGAAAATGACCCATTTCACCCATTGCATGTCATGGTGGTCAAACTCTTATTTAAATTTTCTAGAGAAAGTTTTTGTATATAATGAGAAAGCAAAATAGATCTTTATTATTCTTATTCAGAATTCCCTTTCTTATGAAATATTTTTGAATTCGTATCCTTTTCCCACTGTACCCTAAAGAACATCCATTAGCACAATTTCACTTTAAAAGTCCACATATAGCCCTCATTCACAGTACACCCTAAACAGTGACTCAACTGCACGCCCCCCACACACACACACGCATGCACACACACCCCCTCACACCCACATGTCAACAGTAATGTCCTTCTGCACGAGTGTCAACAAAGACCCATGCGACGGTGAAGACGGAAATTCACCTTCTGGAAAGAATCCTCATCTGTGATGTCGTAGACCAAAATGGCACCGTTGGAGTCCCGGTAGTAGATGGGCCCAAGAGCGTGGAAGCGCTCCTGTCCCGCCGTGTCCTGCAGGGGGGGGGGCAGAGCCACGCAAGGGTCAGAGGGTGACGCAAATGGGTGTTGTCAATGTGGACCAGCATGAGGGTTTTGATGAGGAAAGCAACGCTTAGACTAAATGTGTAATATTTCTCGACGAGTCCCTCCAAGGCCACATACTACAGTTCACCCTCCAGCTGAGACTGACTGATGCTGAATCACAGAAGGAAGGAATAAAATATGACAATATCGATGAAGATACCACTTAAAGGAGTTTTTCCAAATACTGAATAATTCACGACAGCATGATCTACAATGGCCTCCACCAGTGTACTCATCACTAATCTGAAAGCCATTACTGGGCACACAGGAGTCCTGGGCACAAGACCAGTTTCACCAGTGCACGTTCTGCATCGCAGTGAAGCCCCACGGAAGCGCTCTGCATTTTCAGGCACAATCGTTTCTCTGTGAATGACCTTGACTGCTGAGCCTCCAGTGGGCCGGAGCATGTGACCCTCACACATCCCGGCCTTGTTCGCTTTATCCCCACAGTCTCGTGGTGGCTGCATGTGTTTCAGCCCGTTCTCCGTACATGGGTGCCGAAGCCACCTCGAGGTAGGGGAGTCCCACAGAGAGCATCCTGCTTCAGCAGTAGCCAACGAGTGGGAGAACCAAACTCCAGCATCTAACCACCAGCCGCCACTAACCAGACCAGTCTGATGTCAATTCTACTATTACATGAAGTCTAATAGCAAGTTAATTCCAGTATAATTCAGATAGTTTTTCAGGCAGCTATCAAACTATGAGCCATTCTCGATAGCAATATAATACACACCTTTACACAGAGCATGTATACTACTCTGTAAAAAACAAACAAACAAAAAAAATCTAAATCAGAAAGATCCAGATGTTCCAGATGCTGGAGAAATTTTGGAGAACCAAGTCTGAAAATGAGAACTTGTTTAATTATCATTTAATTCATTGCACTGTAGTTAACGAGAAAAGAAACTCACCCAAATCGCCAGATTTACTCTCTTGCCAGTGATGTTGAGTTTCTTTGTAAGGAACGACGCCTAAAATGACGAGATAAATGAAGCATGCTAGAGTTAAGCGTGTTACAAAGAGGCAGGTAATATGAGCTCTGCAGCATCAGGCCTCCCAGTACTATACAGTAATCAGCATATGTAGCAATACCATCTCCTTCATATTGGAGGTGTTTTTGGTTCTGTTTTCCTCTTCTAACCTGTCCTGTACACATTATGAGAGGAGCCTTAAAACAAAAGTCACTTTATACTGCAGAAAAGGAAAAAGAGAAACTCATGTGACTAAGCAAAAAACAGCTGCGATCTATGAACAGACTGTCCATCAGAGCCGCATTAACGCCATCCTCTCTGAGGGGAAACACACATACATCGTACCCAGTTGCATACATTATAGAACATTTTATTGTGAAGATGAGAATAAAGGCACATGGCTGTAAAACAAAATACTAATTATGAATAATGGAAACAGTTATGATAAACATATGCTAAGTTGCTGACACACTAGAGGACTTTTATTATGCTAGCACGATTATTTGACAACTGTTTGTGTTATTCCAGAACATTGTAGGTTACTAGATTATTGTGCAACCGCCAATAAATTGGATGAATACACTCTGCAGAGTCGGTAACAAAAACCCGACTGTATTACCACTAATCAATAACCAATAAAGTAACAGTATCCTAAATCATATCCTATGAATCTCTGCATTTCACTTTTTAAGTTTTCTGAATGAGTGACCTAGTATCTTGTCATTAGTCACGTAACCCTACAGGCTTCACTGAGTTACTGTGGTTTCTTCACTGAGATAGTTGAGATTCATTGAGATAGTTCCTGTGGTTTCTGAGTAACAGCAGAGGCCTAAAACCTGCTAACCTCTCTGTCTAGAGCTAGACTACGTCTAGAAAAACAATGTCATGGCCAAAAGTGATATTTTATCACTATCAAATAGCTAACCTATCTAACGTAGTGTGAGCAAACGCTTAACATCACAATATTAATCAGAAAATAATATGCAAACACTGGATAGAATCGAGTTTGCTCCTGGGGGGGGGGGTTATTCAAATAAACATAAACAAGAAAAACTCGCCATGATCTTCTACCAGTGCGTCTAACTGGCTCGTCTAGTTCAGGTCAGATGAAATTATCCGATCATGAACTTGTCGATAAAACGGCCTTTCTGCCATAATGTCTTCATACGCTCGATACTGTCCCCTTCCAACGGGGAAACCACCACCAACCCCAACCCCAACACCAACACCAACACCAACAACACCACCACCACCACCAACCGGCGTACCTGGAGGGTGGTGATGTGCTTGTCGTTGAACTTGTTCTCGCAGTAGCGCAGCACCAGCGAGGTCTTGCCGACGCATCCCTCCCCTAACAGCACCACCTTGAACGAGAACGTCCTGTGGCCGGCCGCCATGCTACGGGCACAAAGCCTTCTTCGGTTTACTGAGAAATGTTCCGTCTACCCGCAGATCACATCAGATGTCCCGCTGCTTTAACGCAAAACGAAGTGAAACGGTGGGGGTGTGGTTCCCCTTCTGAGCGGAAAACACCCAGGTAGCTACGGCTGAAGAATAATGATATTTCCGCCTCCGTCGCTCTCCAGAGCAGCCTAATGGCGCCTCGTCTGCGTCACCTCCGGTGTGGTGTCGTCACGTGACAAACGGGCTGTGCGTGACTTCCGCTGAAGTCTCCACCGCGAGGCTTTCGTGTTTACCCTTTTCTGTGAATACATTCCTCTACGAATTTTTAAATAAAGGATTGTGTAAATTATAGTGACTAATACGGTAAAATTACATTGTTTTGTTACAGATTTACATGCTATGCTCAACAAACGTACGTCTTCCAAATTCCAAGGAGTTAAGGAGTTCATTTTAATAATTAAATGTTTTTCCTTGTAGCACAAACCCTGGGGATACATTAGACTGTATATTGAAGTTTTAATAGGGAATCTTTGTAACCATGGACGAATAAGTTCATATCTCGATTCTTATGCAATAGAACATGTACTAATGTTAGCCTTTAAATCCCAGAACTCAAAGAAATGAGGATTTAAAGCAAAAGTACCCAACCCATTATTTTGCCTAGAAGACCCAAGAGTAAAGATGTTTAGAGCCTGAGGCATGATGGGAAATATTTCGATCATAGGTCCACCATCTGACTCCTCTCCCAAGGGTCAGCTGTCCAAGTGATCTTTCCTGACACAATGTCTTAGCTTGAGCTTTGTTTCGGACCCCGTGGCATTTTGTTGCCCCAAGGACTGGCTGCGCCGTGGGCTGGGCGGTTGAGCTGCTGACTTCTGGGGGTGGTAGAGTGCCGATCTGCACCTGTGCACCTGAACTGTGTCCCCTTCAGGTGCTACTCAATATTTACTTGCCGCGTCAGCATAGAAAATCAACGTGAACAGAAGTGAAACATGCATATCCAGTATACGAACAGAACTACCTAAAATGGCGACTGACATGGCAATGCCTTAGTTTTTGATTCTGATACAAAATGTTCCTTCCATTTTAAACTGTTATACACTGTTTGCTGATCTGAAAACATTCTCACTGTAAAACAAGCTCATTTGCTGTTTGCCAAGTATTCTGAGTACCAGGTTGTAAAACTTTGAACATGCAAATATAGGCTTGGTCTTCTTGTTCTGACTGGAACTCAAAGCAGACATGATCAAGCCAGTGTTTCAACAGTGATCTACATTGATCTATAAAATTCATCAAACTACAGGACTCAGCACCACCATGTAACATGTATGAACAGTTTGGATTAACCACAGAATAATGCATGTTCCTTGCAGAACATTTCAGAAAATCTGGGATAAAAAATACTAACAGTGAGGAACACTGACGATTCAGAGGAAGCAAAGACTAAGCAATTTTTTTACCACAGATGTATTTTAATCTAAAGATGCAAAATATAAAGCCAAATTAAATCCATATAAAGCCAAATGAACACACAATTCAGCGCCTTGGCCAGCAACCCCAGGCAAGCCCTGGCAGTGCCAGCGCGATGAGGACAGACGAGAAGAGGTTCACGCCGTTGTTGTCCAGAATGGGCTTCCCACATATTCTCTTCACTGTCACAGACTCGTAGTTCACGACTTTTCCGATGCTTTCATCATATCCTTGTTGAAGAGAGAAAACGCAAAAAGTCAAAACTCCTAAATATGATTAATGGAAACAATTAAGACTTATTTCAGATGGAGAACACATGTGTAGTGCTTACTTAGTCTATCCGTGTGTGATCCACATTATATGTTTGCATGAGATTAGTGTGTTAAGGCCACTGCTCTGTGTTTGCACTTATGACAGCCATACACTCAATAATTCAAACGTGATTATAAAAAATGCAGCAACTGGTTTAGATGAAAGAACCAAATGACCTAGTTGAAACAAAATAAATACTTTTGTTTTGAACGTTTTTGAAACAAAATGAAGGAAATGGTCTTTGATATGATATCAAGCACTGTTGCTCACATCTGAAGCCTCTTATAATGAAGCAAACAGAGGTACAAAGAGTGGACAAATAAGAAAGTTTTAAAGCATTTGTAATTCTTACGGATATTTAAGAAAGCAGGACTGAGCAAACAAATACTACGGGCTTCTCTAGACAGTATTTTCACACATTCTCCATTAGTTTGGTACAGGAATCGGACCTGCTTGTCATCTGGTCTGGACACAGAAGCATGCGCAGCAGAGTATATTATGTGTGCTGGCGTTTCTCGTTTAAAGTCTCTGTACACGCATTACATACATTCAAAAAGGGCTTGGCACACAGGCACCATGCAACTGTCTGAGAACTTTACTCTCCTTCACTCTGGAAATGATAAGTGCTGATTAATGACAAGACTACCCTGAGCTTGTTATCACAGTGCTGTGTGAATTGTAAATGCTTTGAAATGAGCACATGTCTGTTCTAGTTTAATGTTTGTATTTTTTTACTCTTCATATGTTTCTGAGAGCTCCACGCTGGAATTCCAATGTATATGTTTTTAATACTTACAAATGGCAAATAAAGTTGAACCTGAACCTCAGCTGATTACATGTAATTATGGTCGTTATATTGGTGCATTTGGAATATAGCATAAACACATACAAGTACGCTAGCGTGTGTATGCTAGCGTGTGTATGGGAGCGTGTGTATGAGAGCGTGTGTATGAGAGCGTGTGTATGAGAGCGTGTGTATGGGAGCGTGTGTATGCGAGCGTGTGTATGCTAGCGTGTGTATGCTAGCGTGTGTATGAGTGTGTCTGGACCTCACCTGAATACTGCATGTGTGCTCCCAAGACAGAGTCGAGCGCAGAGCCCAGCAGACCTGCAACGGCCCCGTACACCACCAGGGGCCACTGTGGAGCTGCCTGGTGGAGGTCAGTAACCAGCAGCAGCTGTGTGAGGAAATACGCGGTTCCCACGGCAGCTCCACCAAGGAGACTGGCCACCACACCCACAAGGGTAACTCCCCCGTTTGTGCCTGGCGGAGATCACAGAGTAACCCCCACCTTAATGTAGCCCATACAAAAACACACTGTAAAGGCTAAGGGGATGTGTAAGGAGGGCGGGGCATTGGGGGGGGGGCGTGCACACCTTCACCAGATTAAGCATACGGAAGCACACAAGCAGGTTGATGTCCCCACCAAGAATTTTTATTTGAATTCCAGTAATTAACTCTTGTAATTAACCCTTGTAATGAACCCTTGATTGGTTAATTACATGTCCTCCTCACCTGTGGGGACTTCCCTCCAGGTGGTGATGAGTCTGGGTCGGCTCCTGCTGAGAACTGGACCTACTTCAGAAGCCCACGTGTCCCCAGCACTGCAGGCCAAAGCTCCCAGCAGAGACAGGCACATCCACGATGCAGAATAATGATGGCCAAAGTCCACGGGCATCTCCCCTGGGCCAACCTCGATCATGTAGAGCAAGGCCAGTTCTGTGGGGACACCCCCATTACAGAAAACCTGCACCCAGTTCCTCTGGCCACCTACAGGAAGAGAGACTTGTTGGAAGAGAGACTTGTTGGAAGAGAAGACTTATTTCACTAAAACAGCAGTTACCTGATCCACAGAAGCGCTAATACCACAACTACAATGAAGATATAATCCGATCAGGTGAGTACAGTAATGAACAGGAATGGTAATCCTGCTCTAGAAGATGTGGAATTGTTCCTCCATGTCGTGGGTTTGAAACCCTGTAAGTGTATATATCGACATACTGATAAGTACACACGTCGCTCTGGATATGAGCCTAGGCCAAACGATGTAAATGTAAACTGAAATATTGTATAGAGAAAAATACCGTCCCCGGGTGACCTTTCAGTGGGATAGAGCCTCAGTGATGTAATGAAAATAGGGTCTGTTTACTGTTTGAGGGTAAATACCCACATGGGGTTGTTTCCCGTGCTCTCAATCTGTCTAATCTGATTCTGTCTAATCTGGATCTGTCACACCACTGTTACACTACATTACACCATCACTGTAATGGTGCAACTATACCACTGATTTCAGTGTAAAAGTCAGAGTATCAGTGTGTGCAGAGCAAGTATGGAATGAGTAGAGTATCAAACTGCTGTCAAACATTACTCAGTATATTACAGTGTAACAATACTGAAACTCTGTAACAGTTGCTATGTACAGTGTAACAATACTGAAACTCTGTAACAGTTGCTATGTACAGTGTAACAATACTGAAACTCTGTAACAGTGGCTATGTACAGTGTAACAATACTGAAACTCTGTAACAGTGGCTATGTACAGTGTAACAATACTGAAACTCTGTAACAGTGCTATGTACAGTGTAACAATACTGAAACTCTGTAACAGTTGCTATGTACAGTGTAACAATACTGAAACTCTGTAACAGTGGCTATGTACAGTGTAACAATACTGAAACTCTGTAACAGTGGCTATGTACAGTGTAACAATACTGAAACTCTGTAACAGTGGCTATGTACAGTGTAACAATACTGAAACTCTGTAACAGTGGCTATGTACAGTGTAACAATACTGAAACTCTGTAACAGTGGCTATGTACAGTGTAACAATACTGAAACTCTGTAACAGTGGCTATGTACAGTGTAACAATACTGAAACTCTGTAACAGTTGCTATGTACAGTGTAACAATACTGAAATACTGAAACTCTGTAACAGTGGCTATGTACAGTGTAACAATACTGAAACTCTGTAACAGTGGCTATGTACAGTGTAACAATACTGAAACTCTGTAACAGTTGCTATGTACAGTGTAACAATACTGAAACTCTGTAACAGTGGCTATGTACAGTGTAACAATACTGAAACTCTGTAACAGTGGCTATGTACAGTGTAACAATACTGAAACTCTGTAACAGTGGCTATGTACAGTGTAACAATACTGAAACTCTGTAACAGTTGCTATGTACAGTGTAACAATACTGAAACTCTGTAACAGTTGCTATGTACAGTGTAACAATACTGAAACTCTGTAACAGTGGCTATGTACAGTGTAACAATACTGAAACTCTGTAATAGTGGCTATGTACAGTGTAACAATACTGAAACTCTGTAACAGTTGCTATGTACAGTGTAACAATACTGAAACTCTGTAACAGTTGCTATGTACAGTGTAACAATACTGAAACTCTGTAACAGTGGCTATGTACAGTGTAACAATACTGAAACTCTGTAATAGTGGCTATGTACAGTGTAACAATACTGAAACTCTGTAACAGTGGCTATGTACAGTGTAACAATACTGAAACTCTGTAACAGTTGCTATGTACAGTGTAACAATACTGAAACTCTGTAACAGTTGCTATGTACAGTGTAACAATACTGAAACTCTGTAACAGTGGCTATGTACAGTGTAACAATACTGAAACTCTGTAACAGTGGCTATGTACAGTGTAACAATACTGAAACTCTGTAACAGTTGCTATGTACAGTGTAACAGTTGCTATGTACAGTGTAACAATACTGAAACTCTGTAACAGTGGCTATGTACAGTGTAACAATACTGAAACTCTGTAACAGTGGCTATGTACAGTGTAACAATACTGAAACTCTGTAACAGTTGCTATGTACAGTGTAACAATACTGAAACTCTGTAACAGTGGCTATGTACAGTGTAACAAACAATACTGAAATGTACAGTGTAACAATTGAAACTCTGTAATGTACAGTGTAACAATACTGAAACTCTGTAACAGTTGCTATGTACAGTGTAACAATACTGAAACTCTGTAACAGGGGCTATGTACAGTGTAACAATACTGAAACTCTGTAACAGTGGCTATGTACAGTGTAACAATACTGAAACTCTGTAACAGTGGCTATGTACAGTGTAACAATACTGAAACTCTGTAACAGTGGCTATGTACAGTGTAACAATACTGAAACTCTGTAACAGTGGCTATGTACAGTGTAACAATACTGAAACTCTGTAACAGTGGCTATGTACAGTGTAACAATACTGAAACTCTGTAACAGTGGCTATGTACAGTGTAACAATACTGAAACTCTGTAACAGTGGCTATGTACAGTGTAACAATACTGAAACTCTGTAACAGTGGCTATGTACAGTGTAACAATACTGAAACTCTGTAACAGTTGCTATGTACAGTGTAACAATACTGAAACTCTGTAACAGTGGCTATGTACAGTGTAACAATACTGAAACTCTGTAACAGTTGCTATGTACAGTGTAACAATACTGAAACTCTGTAACAGTGGCTATGTACAGTGTAACAATACTGAAACTCTGTAACAGTGGCTATGTACAGTGTAACAATACTGAAACTCTGTAACAGTGGCTATGTACAGTGTAACAATACTGAAACTCTGTAACAGTGGCTATGTACAGTGTAACAATACTGAAACTCTGTAACAGTGGCTATGTACAGTGTAACAATACTGAAACTCTGTAACAGTGGCTATGTACAGTGTAACAATACTGAAACTCTGTAACAGTGGCTATGTACAGTGTAACAATACTGAAACTCTGTAACAGTGGCTATGTACAGTGTAACAATACTGAAACTCTGTAACAGTGGCTATGTACAGTGTAACAATACTGAAACTCTGTAACAGTGGCTATGTACAGTGTAACAATACTGAAACTCTGTAACAGTGGCTATGTACAGTGTAACAATACTGAAACTCTGTAACAGTGGCTATGTACAGTGTAACAATAATGAAACTCTGTAACAGTGGCTATGTACAGTGTAACAATACTGAAACTCTGTAACAGTGGCTATGTACAGTGTAACAATACTGAAACTCTGTAACAGTGGCTATGTACAGTGTAACAATACTGAAACTCTGTAACAGTGGCTATGTACAGTGTAACAATACTGAAACTCTGTAACAGTGGCTATGTACAGTGTAACAATACTGAAACTCTGTAACAGTGGCTATGTACAGTGTAACAATACTGAAACTCTGTAACAGTGGCTATGTACAGTGTAACAATACTGAAACTCTGTAACAGTGGCTATGTACAGTGTAACAATACTGAAACTCTGTAACAGTTGCTATGTACAGTGTAACAATACTGAAACTCTGTAACAGTGGCTATGTACAGTGTAACAATACTGAAACTCTGTAACAGTGGCTATGTACAGTGTAACAATACTGAAACTCTGTAACAGTGGCTATGTACAGTGTAACAATACTGAAACTCTGTAACAGTTGCTATGTACAGTGTAACAATACTGAAACTCTGTAACAGTGGCTATGTACAGTGTAACAATACTGAAACTCTGTAACAGTTGCTATGTACAGTGTAACAATACTGAAACTCTGTAACAGTTGCTATGTACAGTGTTACTGGATGTGATATTTACCCTCTTTGTATTCAGAGTCAATGCGTTTCTTGACATCCCCCCGCCATCTTGTCAGCTTGGTGGAAGTGACATAAAATGTCAGCAGAGCCACAAAGAAGCTCATGTTGGCCATGGAGAGAACAAAACCGACCAGCAACGCTGAAACAAGCACACACGTCACAATCAATCGACACGCAAAATTCAAACCTGCTTAGAACTCGTCCTCATCCTAACAACGACGTAGAGCAGTGCCGTGTCAGCCTGTAGCCTGCTCAGAAAGGTGAGCATACTACAGACAATATTAATGCAAAATTATATAAACACAGCAGTAGAAAATCAGAGTTGGTTGCAATCATTTACTACCCACAATACATGCTGGAGCTCAATTTCTTTAGTCATTTTTAAACACTTTAAACTTGTTAAATATGCAAAATGCTGCCAAATCTGACAGAATGTGACTGCAATAACATCAATGAAGCGGCTTTCAAACACCCATTATGTAAAAACAGAGTTAAACACAACCCAAGGCAGGCCCCACCTCCGAGAGCACCTCCAAGATCAAGACTCCTCCTCTTCAAAGCACGAGAGCTAAGGACCACTGGAACCAGAACTGAGAACAGCCATCTCCATGGAGACACCGGCTGCAACGTACCTGAAACGTGTGAGGAATCAGAAACCACACACTTTCAGCAAGGCTAGATCAACGTCCAAAAAATAACCTACAAACCGAAGAGAAACCAACAGGCGCCAACCCCCCCCAGCACACAGGAGCAGAGCTCTGTGGTGTGTGAGCTCACCGTAATACGTGCTTGCAGTTATGGAAATGATCCAGAAGGACAAGGAAATAGCCAAAGTGATACACAACACTATCATATCAGTCATCATGTTGCCGCTCTCAAGTGCCTCTGCCTTAAAACGCATTTTTCTTCTGGTGAGGTGAAACTGTGAAACAAAAGAGATTATACAGACACACACATTTTAAATTCAAACATATTGTGTGTGTGTGTGTGTGTGTGTGTGTGCGCATGCCAGTCATTTGTGTAATTTTAAACTAGCGAGCCATTATCCCAGGAACAATTGTATGTTCATGCTTGAACAGCTCTGGAGAAAGTGACACGTCTCAGGCGATTTCTAAGTAAACCTGAGGTCAAACAAGATGCAAAATTAAAAAACGATCTTTCTGCCATATTTCCACACAGAGCTGCGTAAGGACAAAAAGCGTCCACATTCTCCAGTCGAGTGGCACCACCAGGGCTGTGAAGACCAAATCAGTCTCCCATCTCACAAACCTGACCTACATAACCAAGACCTTTACTAGCTCCCCTACGGCAGATTCAGGTGTGCTGGTACTATTATAGTAGATTTACAGAAGTGGAGTTAGACACTGAACCACCTGGAGGCGCGTTTACGATTCTGCAACCTTGTTAAGATCAGCTAGATATCTGCGTGCCCGGAGCGGCTGACGTTAGATCCAGCACGGCAGCGCGTTTCACCAGCGCTGCACGCCGATGCTCACGAGCTTGGATACGGAACTAGACACCCAGGTGTGCGGTGTCGGCCAGGTGTACCTGCCACGGCGGTACGGCCTGGTTGCTCCATGTCGAAGCTACTCAGCGACTTTTCAATGAAACAGAACAAATAAGAGCAAACTGTGAGTCCTGCAGAGCTGTACAGCAGACGCTTCCTGTGTCCTGGGCTGTCTTCTTCATATTTGACCGTTACAATCGTGTTACAGCACTGTGCCTCTACCGCCACCTCCTGTTCTACCGACATGACTTCTCTTCAATTGGTTTTGCCTCAAATATACATGGAAAATGAATTTAAGAAATAATGAATAAATAAAGGTGCAACTCAAAAATAAATTAATGAATAAATATTGAACATAAGAGCAAAATATCAATACGAGGTAGATTTAAAAAAAAGAAAACGTGACATAAAATCATAAATAACAGTGGCATAAAAGGCATACAAAAGTGATCGAAAAGAAATGTTAGAAATGTTACCTGAGATGCAGATCTCTACATGTTATGCTTGGATCGGCTTCTAGGCACATTGCTGCTGTGATAAATGATCTCCGTTTGTCAGTGCTTTGCCTCAGAGTTGGCTGATGGAGCTTGAAATGTAGACAGTTTTATAGCATTGACTGTTTTATAGCAAAAGCCCTGTGTTCTCACAGACCGCCCTGTGTCCTGTAAGCGCACATTTCCTCTAGGAATTTTGTTTTTTACAGTCACTGATATGGTTAACAGATCAGTGGGGTTAACGATTCACGATTTCCCTTTGTGTTAGAAAAAAAAAACTTTCACAAGAGATTCACAAAACGTCATATTTGCCTGTATGTAATTTGTAGTGGTTTGCAGGCTACAGTCTTCTGAAATGGCACGCGGACTTGAAAGTGCGAACCAGTGCACACTGCTCTGGAGGCCAGCAGGGGGCGCTACCCAAGGGCACATGATTTCACAGGCTGAAATAACCAGAATTGGAGCATTTACAGAAAGGTACACAGGAGGACTGGATGTCTCAAGTTTCATTTAGGCACTTTGCGATTATCAGTATGATTATCAATGTGTGTGTGTGTGTGTGTGTGTGTATGAAGCATTTTGCTTGCACAGCTTTGCTTGACCTCTGTCCAAAATGTCCTGTTTCTCTGAATATATATATATATATATATATATATATATATATATATATATATATATATATATATATATATATATACATACACACACATACATATTGGTTAGAAATACATATGTGTGTGGTTGGATGGTTATAAGGAGAGGGAAGGTAGTTAGATAGTTCGAGTTCGTCTGAGGGGATCGTACTACCGGAAGGGAACATAACAGATGTTCAGGGAATCATGAAGAGCCCTCTTGGTAAGCAGCTACCGCCAAATACCTACAGATAGACAGGTCCTGAGAAGAGTTAGACAGATCCTGAGAAGAGTGAGACAGGTCTTGAGAAGTCAGCTGAATGGGAAGATCACCATCCAGACTATCAACACCTACACACTACCAGTCATCACACACCCTGCTGGTGTAATAACTGGCCAAAGGAGGAGACAGAAGCCAATGACAAAGCAAGGAAACAGCTCACAATGCACAGAGGGTTTCATCTCAAATCCAGCACTCTGACACTGTGCACTAAGTGTAGGGTGGGGACGCAGGACTAGTGAACAGCACTCTGACACTGTGCACTAAGTGTAGGGTGGGGACGCAGGACTAGTGAACAGCACTCTGACACTGTGCACTAAGTGTAGGGTGGGGACGCAGGACTAGTCCAGGATGAAACACCCAGGAGTGTGTCAGAAATATGGCCACAAGTGAAGACGTGTGTAGTGAGTACCTGGGAAAACCCGTGGGAGATGGAACTCAGGAAGCCCAGAGAGCATCATGGGAGGATAAACGCCAGCACAGCATGTACCACCAGCAAATAATGGGAGGGGCTGACGAGGAGAAATCCAACCAATGGCTGGAAAAGGAAAAGGTGCTAATCATGGAGCACAGGAACAAGCTCTGAACAGCAGATCATTAGAGGCTGGATCTACCACACCAAGAACCCCAGATACAGGCTGTCTAAACACCCCTGAACCAATCGCATAACAGCAGGATGCAAGATGAGCAAGCAGGAAGTACATGGAAAGCCACAACCAAGTGGCTGGCATAGTATACAGAAATATAGTATACAAAAATATAGTATACAGAAACATAGTATACAGAAACATCTGTGCTGAGTATAGACTGGAAGCTCCAATGTCAAAGTGGGACACACCCCCAAACTAGGTGGAAAATGACCAAGCTAAGATCCTGTGGGATCCCTATTCCAGATGGAAATGGCTAAACAACCAGACATAGTAGTGATGGACAAACAGCAGAAGAGGCTGTAGTGATAGATGTGGGAATCCCAAGTGATAGCAAGTGATAGCCAGTGATCACAAGTGATAGCCAGTGATCACAAGTGATAGCCAGTGATCACAAGTGATCACAAGTGATAGCAAGTGATCACAAGTGATAGCCGGTGATCACAAGTGATAGCCAGTGATCACAAGTGATAGCCAGTGATAGCCAGTGATCACAAGTGATAGCCAGTGATAGCCAGTGATAGCCAGTGATAGCCACTGATAGCCAGTGATAGCCAATGATAGCCAGTGATAGCCAGTGATAGCCACTGATAGCCAGTGATAGCCAATGATAGCCAGTGATAGCCACTGATAGCCAGTGATAGCAATATCAGAAACAAGGAAAGCAAAAAGCTCAAGAAAAATCAAGGCATGAGAAAACATGTGGAAGGAAACAGTGGTTCCCATAGTAACCAGACCACCAGGGGCCGTGACCCCAAAACTGGGAGAACGGCTCCATCAGATCCCAGGAACAGCATCCGACATCTCCGTCCAGAAGAGTGCCGTCCTGGGAACAGTGGAGATACTGCACAGGAGCTCCCAGACCTCTGGTAGAGAGTTTGAAGGTAAACGACCAAACAAGGCAGAGAGGGGAAGTGTTTATATATACATGAACCCATCAAACCATCACACATGTATTTATATCACAAACCCACAGTGAATCTTCTGCAGTGGCAGGTTAGTAAACGTTTGATGAACGCCGCGTCTTTTCTGACAGCTTCCTCGGGGGGGGGGGGGGGGTGTTCCTTTTTATCACACTTCCTGTCTAATGTGTCTCACACATTTAAACTGTTCTTCATTTGAAATAATCCCTTTCCAGGTTTTTAACAAAAAAAATTTTAAGAAATGAGTGTATTATCAGTCATTAAAATGCATGAATGTGATATTTATGGATTAGTCTATTGGAATATAATGTGGTCTAATTATTACTGGATAATTAATTAACTATTCATTCATAGTGCATTGTGCTGTAGTGTATTATAATAATACCCATTATGAGGTACATAGGCTGAGCTGTAGTGTATTATAATAATACCCCATAGTATGAGCTGTAGTGAGGCTGAGCTGTAGTGTATTATAATAATACCCAGGTACATAGGCTGAGCTGTAGTGTATTATAATAATACCCATTATGAGGTACATAGGCTGAGCTGTAGTGTATTATAATAATACCCATTATGAGGTACATAGGCTGAGCTGTAGTGTATTATAATAATACCCATTATGAGGTACATAGGCTGAGCTGTAGTGTATTATTATAATACCCATTATGAGGTACATAGGCTGAGCTGTAGTGTATTATAATAATACCCATTATGAGGTACATAGGCTGAGCTGTAGTGTATTATAATAATACCCATTATGAGGTACATAGGCTGAGCTGTAGTGTATTATAATAATACCCATTATGAGGTACATAGGCTGAGCTGTAGTGTATTATAATAATACCCATTATGAGGTACATAGGCTGAGCTGTAGTGTATTATAATAATACCCATTATGAGGTACATAGGCTGAGCTGTAGTGTATTATAATAATACCCATTATGAGGTACATAGGCTGAGCTGAGCTGTACATAGGCTGAGCTGTAGTGTATTATAATACCCATTATACATAGGCTGAGCTGTAGTGTATTATAATAATACCCATTATGAGGTACATAGGCTGAGCTGTAGTGTATTATAATAATACCCATTATGAGGTACATAGGCTGAGCTGTAGTGTATTATAATAATACCCATTATGAGGTACATAGGCTGAGCTGTAGTGTATTATAATAATACCCATTAT
Organism: Brachyhypopomus occidentalis; assembly: GCA_020368025.1. Lineage (NCBI taxonomy): Eukaryota > Metazoa > Chordata > Actinopteri > Gymnotiformes > Hypopomidae > Brachyhypopomus > Brachyhypopomus occidentalis. The sequence goes on from JAGXOD010000135.1 coordinate 1,025,454, forward strand.
GAGGTACATAGGCTGAGCTGTAGTGTATTATAATAATACCCATTATGAGGTACATAGGCTGAGCTGTAGTGTATTATAATAATACCCATTATGAGGTACATAGGCTGAGATGTAGTGTATTATAATAATACCCATTATGAGGTACATAGGCTGAGCTGTAGTGTATTATAATAATACCCATTATGAGGTACATAGGCTGAGCTGTAGTGTATTATAATAATACCCATTATGAGGTACATAGGCTGAGCTGTAGTGTATTATAATAATACCCATTATGAGGTACATAGGCTGAGCTGTAGTGTATTATAATAATACCCATTATGAGGTACATAGGCTGAGCTGTAGTGTATTATAATAATACCCATTATGAGGTACATAGGCTGAGCTGTAGTGTATTATAATAATACCCATTATGAGGTACATAGGCTGAGCTGTAGTGTATTATAATAATACCCATTATGAGGTACATAGGCTGAGCTGTAGTGTATTATAATAATACCCATTATGAGGTACATAGGCTATGAGCTGTGTATTATAATAATACCCATTATGAGGTACATAGGCTGAGCTGTAGTGTATTATAATAATACCCATTATGAGGTACATAGGCTGAGCTGTAGTACATAGGCTGAGATGTAGTGTATTATAATAATACCCATTATGAGGTACATAGGCTGAGCTGTAGTGTATTATAATAATACCCATTATGAGGTACATACATAGGCTGAGGTGTAGTGTATTATAATAATACCCATTATGAGGTACATAGGCTGAGATGTAGTGTATTATAATAATACCCATTATGAGGTACATAGGCTGAGCTGTAGTGTATTATAATAATACCCATTATGAGGTACATAGGCTGAGCTGTAGTGTATTATAATAATACCCATTATGAGGTACATAGGCTGAGATGTAGTGTATTATAATAATACCCATTATGAGGTACATAGGCTGAGCTGTAGTGTATTATAATAATACCCATTATGAGGTACATAGGCTATGTAGTGTATTATAATAATACCCATTATGAGGTACATAGGCTGAGCTGTAGTGTAGCTGTGTGTATTATAATAATACCCATTATGAGGTACATAGGCTGAGCTGTAGTGTATTATAATAATACCCATTATGAGGTACATAGGCTGAGCTGTAGTGTATTATAATAATACCCATTATGAGGTACATAGGCTGAGCTGTAGTGTATTATAATAATACCCATTATGAGGTACATAGGCTGAGCTGTAGTGTATTATAATAATACCCATTATGAGGTACATAGGCTGAGCTGTAGTGTATGACTGAGCTGTAGTGTATTATAATAATACCCATTATGAGGTACATAGGCTGAGCTGTAGTGTATTATAATAATACCCATTATGAGGTACATAGGCTGAGCTGTAGTGTATTATAATAATACCCATTATGAGGTACATAGGCTGAGCTGTAGTGTATTATAATAATACCCATTATGAGGTACATAGGCTGAGCTGTAGTGTATTATAATAATACCCATTATGAGGTACATAGGCTGAGCTGTAGTGTATTATAATAATACCCATTATGAGGTACATAGGCTGAGCTGTAGTGTATTATAATAATACCCATTATGAGGTACATAGGCTGAGCTGTAGTGTATTATAATAATACCCATTATGTGTTTTACTTGTATTTTTAGTTGCACTTCAGCACTTTAGTTGCACTTTATCATGACATGTGAACATTAAACAAATTGTCTCACATCAGCTTGTGTCAGTGATGGCAGTAGCCTGGTAATGGCGCAGGAACACTTACTGATGTATTACAGTACATGTCAGGACAACAGTGTAAAACTAATGGCTCATTTCCATAATTTATTTGTTTCTTAGACTTTTATCCCTTGTCGTCTGCTCAGTTACTGTCCATGGTCTGATTCTACTGTCCATAAACACAGACACTATGCAAACCCATCATACAATTCCTTACATTATACACAAATCAGTTGTTTTTCTTGGATTTCTTTATTAAAAATAACATGTTTACATTGCTCTGGTATGAAAACAGCTATTCTATATACAGTCATGCACACTTATTTGATGTGATAAAGACTCAAGTGCTACGTCCCATTTATAAAGAGTCACAAATGTCGCCTATACAGTTGAAATGACAACCTCTACATCTACTGAATCTGCTAACTGCTAATAACAAATACGAGGACACTGAGCATTAACAGAGCATTTAAGATTATTACAGGCAAGTGGCCTCTTATGGGTGCCATGCTGTATTAGGCAGGTATACAGTCAACTACAGGGTTAAAAACAGTCTATTAATGAATGCCCAGAACAGTTCGCACGTGAACAGCTCACACGTGAACAGCTCACACCTGAACAGCTCACACGTGAACAGCTCACACGTGAACAGCTCACACCTGAACAGCTCACACCTGAACAGCTCACACGTGAACAGCTCACACCTGAACAGCTCACACGTGAACAGCTCACACCTGAACAGCTCACACCTGAACAGCTCACACGTGAACAGCTCACACCTGAACAGCTCACACCTGAACAGTTCACACTTGGCTTCTGCTTTTCTGTTCTTTACTTTTCGCACCTTAGTCTCAAATATTCTTCAGCGTTAATTACAGTTTACATGAATTATTCACACATAGCATCTTTACATCAGTGTGAATAACTCCAATAACAAACCAGTTTTCTCAGCTGTCTGAAATTTCAGTCATTTTCTTTGTTTAAAGACACAGTACCCATGAATATCTCCCACCTATTGAAAAGGTACACCCTCACGTGACACACTGCTCCTACCGGAGCCTGGAAAGTGTTTGCTCGGTTTTGCCATGTCGAGAAGACACCATGTTCTGTGTTGTAAGGAGAAATCTCCTATACGTGCTCTTATAACCCAGAACCTCATGAAGTTAGAGGTTGATTGAATTCGTACCACTGTTCTCTCCTGTTTCAACTGTCTTACTTTGTACTCAGGACTTCACAGAGCCCTAATTAAAAAACAGTTCAGTGCTGGATTCTCATATCTCTCACTCTCTCTGTGTGGCCCACAAACTGCACGTACGTGTTAAATACCTATTACTGTTTGTGGATGTTTATAACCTATTTTTACCTACAATTGTGTGGAATTACGGCACCTTGTCTGTCACTAGATGTTGAAAAGTGTTCCAGTGTGGAGGTGCATTTATTTCAAACTGTAACTGTTGTGGGGCAAACCTCTGGACACTTGAAGGATTTCTAAAGCAAAGCACAGCTTGAAAATAACTGCGCCTAAAAAGAGGCAATAAAAAATGTACCTACAGAAAAGCTTGTCAACTTTCCATCTGAACCTTTAATAAACATTGAAAAGTGTATTATAATTGATAAATGTAATAATTTGATGTTGTTTTCTAACACAGTCTGCAGACTGCAAAACAGCAGCGGAACGTGTAGGACTAGAACTAAACGGGTGGTTGACAAATCAGAGCAGAGTTGGAGAACTGTCCAATCAGAGCTGACTGGGCCCATCAGGAGGAGTGGCTTAAAGATAGAGGAGTTCTAACAGAGTGTTTCAGAAAGAGGGTGAAGAGATGCGAGAGACAGCATGAGCAAAAATAAAGCATTTTTAACACTGATGTATGTAAAAACAGTTTAACATCACTGCAGACCTCTCTCACAGACCTCTCCTCTCTCACAGACCTCTCCACTCTCACAGACCTGTACTCTCACAGACCTCTCCACGCTCACAGAACTCTCTACTCTCACAGACCTCTCCACGCTCACAGACCTCTCTTCTCACAGACCTCTCCACACTCTCAGACCTCTCCATGCCCACAAATGTCTGCAGCGTTTGCCTGGTAAGCAGCCTTGCACAGCCAGAGATTTTGTCATTTGATAGTTTAATGCAGGTTAAGACCCTGTCCTCAAGTCACAGAATAACGCCAAGGAAGAAGACATCAGTATTCTGCCCACACTTGCTGTAAGACCGACACACATACAAGAGTTTCAGCAAAGGCTGGGACTCCTTAACCCCTAACAGTGCACCTCATGCCAGTGTGTATTCATGCTGATCATAACGATTTTGAACACTGATCTGTGGGATAATCTATGACGGTTCTGCAGAGCAGATTACAGATTTAAGTCCCATTAGATGAAAACTTGAGTTATGTAAATTGAATTCATGAGTTTAACTGAATGAATGCAGCTAGCACCACCACTGTCTTTTCCAATTGTGTATCTCCTTCAAGAATCAGTGAATATATTTCATTGTATACTCATAAACCCTAAGATGTACATACACAGTGCATAGCAAGATGGCTGGACTTGGAAGTGTTTCCCAAGGGCACCAAGGGTTTGTCTGAACCTGCCGCAGGGACCAGAGCCTGGGCAGAGTTCCAGGACTGCTTCTCCGCGTCCTCCGAGGTGAGAGGAACCCGGCTGGGGAGGCGGGTCCTCCACAGTGATGCCTGAGCCTGCTGGAGGACGAGCCCCAGGTCCTCTTTAAAGTGGTGGTTAAAAAGCACATAGAGCAAGGGGTTAATGCAGGCAGGGAGAGGCCTGACCACCAGCAGCACCAGTGTGACCACGCCCGGCCCCACCGCAGGGAGTCTCAGCACGGCCGAGAACGACAGGGAAGCCACCGGGAAGTAGAGGACGCAGTTGGCGAAGAGGAGCCAGGCCACGTGTCGGACCATGGCGCAGTCCCAGCGCTTGTCCGCCGCCCCCTCTAGGCTGCAGTACAGGCGTGTGTAGATGATGGTCATCGTGAGGTAGCATAGGGAGTTGACCAGCACCTGAGTGACCGCGAAGCCCAGCGCAGAGTATTCGCCCTGTGGCAGCGGCAGGCAGAGGGAGGACGTGTTCTCCGCCTGGAGGAGAGGCACTGCGCTCATCACCAAGCCCGAGAGGAAGCAGAGGGCCACGGCCAGCTTCACCGCCCCAGGAGATGCCCTGCTTCCTGGGGCAACTTGCCGACCGCGGACAGAAAAGCCCCTCTCCATCGCAGCCGCGGTCAAAAGGAAGACGCCGGTCTCGGACGCAAAGACGGACACCAGACCAGAGAACTTGCAGCTCGCGCTGCTCTGCCAGCGACTTCCGTAGCTTGCGAAACTGCCAAAGGTGAGAGTGTCCACCAGCGCCATGGAGGCACTGCACAGGCCCATCAGGCTGTTGACGAGTGCTAGCAGACCCACCAGGAGCTTCACAGGAGCCAGGAACGTTGGGGACAGGAAGATGGAGACCATCACCAGAGCATTACAGACCAGGGACAAGACTGCTATTATCCACACTCCAGCGCGGATAAGCCAGCTCCCAAACAGATGGGCGCAGGGCTGGAATGGGCCTTGGGAGGAGAAACACAAAGGTTATGCAGAAGGTCTGGCAGCAAAACAACAGCACTAACGATCAGCTTCCTGTACCTGGAGCTGGAGAGCACTGGACCGACAGGTGAGACGGAGGCTCGTCGTCAGAGTCCAGAAACATGTCCTCGAGATCGCGTTCGCCTTTTAAGGAAAGATAGATATAAAGAAATCTGAAAAAGAGTCTGCTGCGATTTTACACACTGTAATAATGTAATTTAGGAACTAGTAACTTAGCTGGCTTCAGTGATTGGGGTCACTTGACTTTCAAGATTCAAGATAAGGAATATTTTTGCATTAAACCTCAAAAACACTAAACTGTGGATGTCTGTGGAATTCCGCTCCCTCCGTCCCAGATCATTACCGCTGTTCCTGCCTTTTCCCAGGAGACTCCCGTATTTCTCCCAGTTGAGAAATGCACAGCACTGAAATGCATATGGCATTTCCACAACCCTGGAAACACACAACAGCAGGTCTGGTGAACATGCATTACTTCTTCCTATGTTTAGCCAGCCAGCCAATCCTACAAGTTCTTACACCAGGGCCAAAATGCATTGCTTACAAGGACACTCCAGTCTTCTGTTAACATCATGTTGTTTTTGTGAATGTATACCAGATGAAAATTATGATCAACAAATAATGCAAAGAAAACAAGTCCATATACATTTTTAAACAACACAATACTGATTATTTAAAGTTCAGAAGTCAGTATTTGGTAACATCATCACAATGTCCAATCACAGCTTCTGCATGCTCTCCACCAGTCCGTCACCAGTCTATCACCAGTCCATCACCAGTCCGTCACCAGTCTATCACCAGTCCATCACCAGGCCGTCACCAGTCGTTCACAATGCTTGTTAAATCAGATTTGGTTCAGATGATCACTGAATCATTACTAAATTAAGTAAGAGTGTGTTGGAATTCACTGGTTCCATCTGAGGTCACATGCAGAGGTTAAAGTTTGGAGTGGTCTCTTAATTTTCTATTACATGCAAATATTTCAATAACTCATGTGCAAATGCACTATTTGTTTCCCCTTTGAATACCTGCTGCTGGGACATCTGGCTCAGGTATAAGCTGCGCAAAAATGTGAATCACCTGGTTGGGTCCATTTGATGGTGCACTCACCTCAGTCTAGTAAAGCTCTCCACAGGCAGCAGCTCTTGCAGATCTGCGTTGCCAGCCAGTTTTAGATGGGTCAGCATGTGACGGTTCAGCGTAGGCAGTGAAGTCAACTGATTTGAAGACAGATCCCTGCAGACAAGAACGATCACCCACTACAAACACCAGCAGGTCTGTACAGACCAAGAACACTTTTACAACACCATCAGCTTCAGGACCAGTACTACAAAACTTAATGTACATACTGAAATATATCTAATGACTTTTAATTTGTTGCTGACGCTGTGACATGTTGTCAGTTGCTTTCTAGTGTTTGTTAGCTGCGTCACCACAGTGGATTTAGTGAGGAATGTTGGAACTCACAGTTTGGTGAGAGCTGCCAGTCCCGAGAAGGCAAGGGGATCCACAACAGACAGTTCATTCCAACCCAGGTGACTAGACAGACAGACAAATGTAAAGACAAATTAAAAGTCCTTTAGTGAACACATAGATTGGTAACTGGGGTAAAATCCACTTTGTTCTGCACTGATACAATGTCATTGTGTTCCAGTGTGAAACACAGGACTGTAACCTCAGCATATAACACACATTTCTGTGTCTATAGTGAAATACTCACAGGGTCTTTAGGGAGGTTAAACCTCTAAACGTGTCCCCTCGTAGCTCTTGGATCTGGTTGTGATGAAGATCACTGGTCAGTAAAGACAAGCTTTAGTTATTATTCCTGGTGTTTTTAACCTCAACCATCCATAAAATTACAGCATACAATGGCAACTCACATCTTCTGAATCCTTTCGCACCCTTGGAGACTGGGCAGAGATTTGAGTAAATTGTAGGACAGATCTCTGGAAAACATTTTCATGTGAGGCTTTGGCCATGGTTAGAAATAGTCATCATTTAAATATCTACTTACATCTCTACAGAAACACATACACACGCACGTACACACATACACACACACATGCGTGCGCGCACACACACACACACACACACACACACACACACATGGACAGGTTGGAGAGGACTCACAGCATCTGTAGGTTGGGAAGCTGCCCACACAATGTAGTGGGCAGAGATGTGATTCGTGCTCCTGTGATAGTGCTGCAAACAGACACACCAGCCCAGTCACAGCTCTGACTAGTGAACTCCTTCTAAACCACCTGAGCAACATGTTTAAGGCTCCTCATAACTTACACTAAGCGTACGGTCAAAAATACTACAGAGGGACCTTCAGCAACTCAGAAAAAACAAACAGAGAAGAACTTTTGTACAGGTATATTAGCTGATTCTGCTAACGGAGTGTACAGGTATATTAGCTGATTCTGCTAACGGAGTGTACAGGTATATTAGCTGATTCTGCTAACGGAGTGTACAGGTATATTAGCTGATTCTGCTAACGGAGTGTACAGGTATATTAGCTGATACTACTAATGGAGTGTACAGGTATATTAGCTGATTCTGCTAACGGAGTGTACAGGTATATTAGCTGATTCTGCTAACGGAGTGTACAGGTATATTAGCTGATACTACTAATGGAGTGTACAGGTATATTAGCTGATTCTGCTAACGGAGTGTACAGGTATATTAGCTGATTCTGCTAACGGAGTGTACAGGTATATTAGCTGATTCTGCTAACGGAGTGTACAGGTATATTAGCTGATACTACTAATGGAGTGTACAGGTATATTAGCTGATTCTGCTAACGGATTGTACAGGAATATTAGCTGATTTTGCTAATGGAGTGTACAGGTATATTAGCTGATACTACTAATGGAGTGTACAGGTATATTAGCTGATTCTGCTAACGGATTGTACAGGAATATTAGCTGATTTTGCTAACGGAGTGTACAGGTATATTAGCTGATTCTGCTAATGGAGTGTACAGGTATATTAGCTGATTCTGCTAACGGATTGTACAGGAATATTAGCTGATTTTGCTAATGGAGTGTACAGGTATATTAGCTGATACTACTAACGGAGTGTACAGGCATACTAGCAGATTACTACTAATGGAGTGTACAGGTATATTAGCTGATTCTGCTAACGGAGTGTACAGGTATATTAGCTGATTCTGCTAACGGAGTGTACAGGTATATTAGCTGATTCTGCTAACGGAGTGTACAGGTATATTAGCTGATTGTGCTACGGAGTGTACAGGAATATTAGCTGAGTCAGCTAACGGAGTGTACAGGTATATTAGCTGATGCTGCTATCGGAGTGTACAGGTATATTAGCTGATTCTGCTAACGGAGTGTACAGGTATATTAGCTGTACAGGTACATTAGCTGATTCTGCTAACAGGAATATTAGGATTTGTACAGGAATATTAGCTGATTCTGTACAGGTATATTAGCTGATACTACTAATGGAGTGTACAGGAATATTAGCTGATTGCTGTACTAGCTGATTCTGCTGGAGTGTACAGGTATATTAGCTGATACTACTAATGGAGTGTACAGGTATATTAGCTAGCTGATTCTGCTAACGGATTGTACAGGTATATTGTACAGGTACATATTAGCTGATTCTGCTAATGGAGTGTACAGGTATATTAGCTGATTCTGCTAACGGAGTGTCCAGGTATATTAGCTGATTCTGCTACGGAGTGTACAGGTATAAGCTGATTTCTGCTAACGGAGTGTACAGGTATATTAGCTGATTCTTCTAATGGAGTGTACAGGTATATTAGCTGATTTTGCTAATGGAGTGTACAGGTATATTAGCTGATTCTGCGAACGGAGTGTACAGGAATATTAGCTTATTCTGCAAATGGAGTATACAGATATATTATCTGATACTACTAGCGGTTGTACAGGAATATTAGCTGATTCTATTAGCTGATTCTGCTAACGGAGTGTACAGGTATATTAGCTGATTCTGCTAACGGAGTGTACAGGTATATTAGCTGATACTACTAATGGAGTGTACAGGTATATTAGCTGATTCTGCTAACGGATTGTACAGGAATATTAGCTGATTCTGCTAACGGAGTGTACAGGTATATTAGCTGATACTACTAATGGTACAGGTATATTGTACAGGTATATTTGATTCTGCTGTACAGGATTACTGATTTTGCTAACGGAGTGTACTATTAGCTGATTTTGGAGTGTACAGGTATATTAGCTGATTTTGCTAACGGAGTGTACAGGTATATTAGCTGATTTTGCTAACGGAGTGTACAGGTATATTAGCTGATTTTGCTAATGGAGTGTACAGGTATATTAGCTGATACTACTAATGGAGTGTACAGGTATATTAGCTGATTCTGCTAACGGATTGTACAGGAATATTAGCTGATTCTGCTAACGGAGTGTACAGGTATATTAGCTGATTCTGCTAACGGATTGTACAGGAATATTAGCTGATTCTGCTAACGGAGTGTACAGGTATATTAGCTGATTCTGCTAACGGAGTGTACAGGTATATTAGCTGATACTACTAATGGAGTGTACAGGTATATTAGCTGATTCTGCTAACGGAGTGTACAGGTATATTAGCTGATTTTGCTAACGGAGTGTACAGGTATATTAGCTGATTTTGCTAACGGAGTGTACAGGTATATTAGCTGATACTACTAATGGAGTGTACAGGTATATTAGCTGATTTTGCTAACGGAGTGTACAGGTATATTAGCTGATTTTGCTAACGGAGTGTACAGGTATATTAGCTGATTTTGCTAACGGAGTGTACAGGTATATTAGCTGATACTACTAATGGAGTGTACAGGTATATTAGCTGATTCTGCTAACGGATTGTACAGTAATATTAGCTGATTCTGCTAACGGAGTGTACAGGTATATTAGCTGATTTTGCTAACGGAGTGTACAGGTATATTAGCTGATTCTGCTAACGGAGTGTACAGGTATATTAGCTGATTCTGCTAACGGATTGTACAGGAATATTAGCTGATTCTGCTAACGGAGTGTACAGGTATATTAGCTGATTCTGCTAACGGAGTGTACAGGTATATTAGCTGATTTTGCTAACTGAGTGTACAGGTATATTAGCTGATTTTGCTAACGGAGTGTACAGGTATATTAGCTGATACTACTAATGGAGTGTACAGGTATATTAGCTGATTCTGCTAACGGAGTGTACAGGTATATTAGCTGATTTTGCTAACGGAGTGTACAGGTATATTAGCTGATTTTGCTAACGGAGTGTACAGGTATATTAGCTGATTTTGCTAACGGAGTGTACACGTATATTAGCTGATACTACTAATGGAGTGTACAGGTATATTAGCTGATTCTGCTAACGGATTGTACAGGAATATTAGCTGATTCTGCTAACGGAGTGTACAGGTATATTAGCTGATTTTGCTAACGGAGTGTACAGGTATATTAGCTGATTCTGCTAACGGATTGTACAGGAATATTAGCTGATTCTGCTAACGGAGTGTACAGGTATATTAGCTGATTCTGCTAACGGAGTGTATTTGAAGGCATAGTGTGAGAGTTCAGAGGTGACTCACAGTCTCTCAAGACTGTGCGTGCCTGTGAGGTCTGGGAACTCTGTGATGTCTGCAGCGCCGTTTAAAGACCTAAACCCAAAAAGCGAAGATTCAAGATTCAGTACTGCTGTCATTTTATGTCTGTGTCAGGTGGAGCTTCACAGCTCTGGGACAGAACTGCACTCACAGGGTTTGGAGCTCAGGGAGATGCTGGAATGCTGATTTTCCAACAAAGTGAATAGGGTTGTCATAGAATAATCTGTTTTAAACAAAAAAAGATAAAAATGTATAAAAATCAGTCTTTCAGATGAGCTTAAATAGAAGTTAGTTCTGGAAACACACATTGTCAGCAGAGAAGGGTTTCCAACGAAGGCACGTTCAGGGATAGACTGGATCTTGTTGTGGTGGAAGCCCCTGGAACAAAACAGACATGCTGCTGAAGGTCCTGTGAGGTTAAAGTACAACTATCAGGTGGACAAAGAGACACTGCATATACTCACAACTCCTTTAAAGTCTTCAAGGATCTGATAGCAACAGGAAACTCTTCCAGATGGTTGTAATTCAGATCCCTGTAGGTTCAAGACTTAGTTTCATGAACACATACTTCATCACCATTTTTTTTTACTTACATATGTTTTTTAAAGGTCAGCCTTTACTTTTAGTGTATCACCCTGATCTGTGGTGTGTGATCTGTGTGGTGTGTTGTGTGTGTGGTGTGTGATCTCTATCTCTATATGTGGTTTCTCTCTAAGGTACACCCCCTGACTGCAGTACTGCTACAGACCCATGCAGGATGAGAGCACAGGTGCTAGACTTTAACAGAACAGCATGTTCATCACTCCATGATGCCCATCACATTTTCAGCATTACCACAGTGAGTTAACCTGTGTTCACTGAATGTACAGAACAGAGAAACAGCTTTTCTACATGTATCTAAGGGAAAGTACTGACTTCTAAATTCTAAAAATACCTCAATGTTCAACCCATTTCAATCAACATATAACCAAGTATCGCAAAAGAGACAGAACTATTCTCTTTCACCAATGAACTATTCTCTTGTCTCTTTGAGACCTACACTTCAGTTCATCAGTACAATAACCCCACACAGTAAACACAATGATTAACCAAAAGTTGCTTTAATGTTGTATAGTAAACACTCAGGGACCATATGCTGTTGAATATGGAGGCCACACACTCTGAATGAAGTCAGATGGAATTACCTTTCCCACATGAGCATCACTTTGTTTTACTTGGACTTGGTTTATGGTTCATTTAAAAAACATAATCAACATTTCTCAGGTTCCCTTCATCGGCATCCATCATGTAAACCCTGTTGGCTCTTTATTTAAACAGCTCCACTCAGGATTCAGCACTGCGCCTCTGAATGGGCATGCATGCTTGAGATGTCTACTGAATTCTACATAAGACCCCCCATGAACACATTCAAAGACTCAGGAAGAGCCAATCAAGATGTGCCTGTGTGTTCCAGAACTGAGACGGAGGCTGCAGAGGGACACTAGACCTGCTCAGACAGCAGCTGCTACGTGTTGAAGAGAAACACGATGCAGGATCCTTGATTTAGGACACCAGTGTCATTATGGTGAAGCCTTTAGCCCCCTGGACCACAGCTGTGAGTCACGTGTGCTCGCTCACCCCTTAAGGACGGATGAGGTAAACGTCATTAAGTGTGCATTCCCTTTCCTGCAAGAGATACAGTCCCCCTGAGAGAGACTACTGACCTGTACCTCTTATCTGCCCTGTATGAGAAGAAGAGACCAGTTCATGGAGAGGAGGACACTGGGTAAGGTACTTTTTGCATGTTAATGAGAGGTCAACTCACAGAGTCTCCAGGCTGTGTAACCCACTGAAGCTGTGTTTTCCCATGGAGACCACTCGGTTGTTATTGACATGCCTGAGGAAGAAAGGCAAAGGGAACAGTCAGATGGCCCCGCCCCTTCTGTCTTCATGCACACACACACACACACACACACACACACACACAAAAAGACTGCAAAGATAAAAAAAAAAGTAACAATGGCTTCAGGCTTCTTCCTGCTTCTTGTCTTTTGTGTCCAGTGCGGCTGTACACTGATCCTGAATACCCCGAGCTTTACGTGTGTCATACACATTAGAGCAGCTGTACAGGGGGCACTGATCAAAGGGACGTGGCGCTGATCAAAGGGACAGGGCGCTGATCAAAGGGACAGGGTGCTGATCAAAGGGACAGGGTGCTGCCTTTGACTGCTGACTGATTCTTTCAGACTCCTTTGTGCTACACTCAAAAGCCTGTTAACAACAACTGCTCAAACTTAAAAAAACTAATATTTTAATTTAAAAAGTTTCAAATACAGTCAGACGACATAGATGGCCTTGTTACTGTGACTGCTCTATAATTTGGAAGTTATATCTCTCAGCAAGAAACGCCTTGTCCTGACACTGAGAGCTGCACATTTTATTAAGGTACTGGACCAAGCGTGCCCACACTGTACAGCAGAGCTGAGCAAGAATTATTTTTAGAAATGAGCACTAAACATTAAAGACCCTAATGCAGGTTTTGCACTAATCAGTGGCATGGCTAGTTCCACACTGTGAGCCTGAAGTGTTTCTCCCATGCGTCTATGATCTTCCTGTCACAGCAAACCATTTTATTTCTAGACATGTAAACATGTACACTTCCAAAATTCTATTTATCAGTAACTATCTTACTCAGTAACTTATCTTATCTAATTATTTTTAAAAAATCTAAATTTTAAGTGGATGTTAGCTAGAACTATGCTGAATATCTTAATATTTAAACAAGACATTCATATATATTCATTATAAATAAGCTTAAATAGGCTTTTAAAAAAACTTTAAATAAGCTTTTAAATAAGTTAAAAGTCTTTAAATAAGCTAAAATAAGTTCAGTAAAGCTTAAAAGATTATCTGAGCTTATTTGAGGTTTTTAAAAAGCTTTCAAATAAGTTTTTAAATATGCTTTTTGCCATAGTTGGAAGTGTGTCTTATCCCTGTCCTTCTGCAAGTAATTGCACGCACGTGCTATTTCACTAAATATTTAGTTATTGGATAAGAGTGAACAGCACACAGTTAAGTGGGATCAAAGATGGTAGTTCTCAAGAAGACTTGAATGTTTGTTGGAAACTCAAAGCCCGCTGCAATCAGGAGGTCAAATATACAGTACACAGAGGTCTACAGTTCCCTCTGAATCAGTTCCCTCTGAATGCCTTTGCATACTGGCCATGTTTACATGAACCTTTACAAATGTCACAGTTTTTTATCTTTGCTCTTGTGGAAACAGTGGTTTGTGTTCATGTGGGAGACATAACTGTAATTAATCTTGTTAGAATGTATCTAGGAAGACTGTTCTGTCTCACAGTGGTATAGTCTTTATCACATCCTGTTTAGTAATTGTTTCATTCAGTATTCAATTTCACTTTTCTCTCTTACATTTAATAACGTCTCTTCTCTTTCCTTACTGAAAAGGCTTATTCTGAGTTGCTAAATGGGCTACAGGAGCAGAGCTGTGTGACTGCAGGGACACCCACAGCACAACCAGGCTGGACAGGTTGGCGAAGGCCTGGTCTGGGATGTGGCTGATGTGGTTAAGGGCCAAGGTCATCGCCTGCAGGGAGGACAGGACACCCAGGGCCTGGGTGGGCACTTCAGTCAGAACGTTGTCATCCAGCCAGAGGTGACGTAGGGAAGACAACCCCTCGAAGCAGCGCTGGGGAACTCTGGAGATATGGTTCGCATCCAAGCGGCTGGTCAAAAACACCACAGGGATTTGGACTTTAAAAGAGGGCAGACAGAAGGTCTTCATGACAGTAATGTGACTGGTTCTAATGGTTAATTATCACAATCTTTAGATATCCTGGTCTGAATGCATATGAAATTACAGATATGAAAATATGAAACGTCAGTTCAGGACATTAATCTTTTTCATTACTTTTTTGATTTTCTGTTGTGATGGTGACTTGATCTGATTCAGATATGATTTCTACTGGACTTGATCAGCCATGAGACGTCAGTTGTCCACATTTTGCCATTTTAGCTAGGTGGTTAACTGAAATGACCCGAATATATCACAATATATACTGTAAAATCATTACAAGTGCCTCACAAGACATTATCTGGTCCACTTAAGCCAGTTTAATAAAATGACAGCCAATGACACCCCAGGCAATGACATCCCAGCCAATGACAGTTCATCTCTGTCCTAATGGCCATCACACCTGTACCTGTTGGGGGATGAAGAGTGTTGGGAGATGAAGAGTGTTGGGAGATAAAGATTGTTGGGATGAAGAGTGTTGGGGATGAAGAGTGTTGGGATTAACAGTGTTGGGGATGAACAGTGTTGGGGATGAAGAGTGTTGGGATGAAGAGTGTTGGGGATGAACAGTGTTGGGATGAAGAGTGTTGGGATGAACAGTGTTGGGATGAACAGTGTTGGGGATGAAGAGTGTTGGGATGAACAGTGTTGGGGATGAAGAGTGTTGGGGATGAACAGTGTTGGGGATGAAGAGTGTTGGGATGAACAGTGTTGGGGATGAAGAGTGTTGGGGATGAACAGTGTTGGGGATGAAGAGTGTTGGGATAAACAGTGTTGGGGATGAAGAGTGTTGGGGATGAACAGTGTTGGGGATAAAGAGTGTTGGGATGGTGGTGCTGCTGGGGTGGGATGCACATGCACTTCATGCCCATGTGCTCAGTGATGTGGGCGTCTGAAACATCCCTCATGTGTTACTTTACCTCCATAGCCCTAAAACTACAACATACTGTACACGCATCTTCACTGATCACTTGAATTTAGGGTAAAAGATGTATTAATTTCATTTTTCACTCAACTGTACCTTTAAATAAACCTTTATAGATACAGTCTGTGTTCCTCCCAACTCCAGTACAGCATTGCAAGTTTTAGGGAACCTTTATGTAGTTGCAGTGTTTAACTCATCCATAGACCATGTGTGAGAAGCTGCCAGAACGTTTGTGTGGGTGTGGCCACTGGCCACTGGCCCCGCCCCCTCACACCACTGCCAATGTGTCTGACTCAGTTCAGGTTCCTGTTAAATCCTAAAACACTTCAGGCTCTCCCTGTCGGTGAGAGAAGGAGGTGAAGGGTTCACTCTGATCCACCTTCACAAGGAATTCACACCTTCTGATATCTGAGCTTCACTATCAACCGATTTATGTCCACTGAACTATGTTGGATTTTATTTGATTTGGCATGGCAATGAAAATGCAGCTTTGCTGATCTGCTCATCCTCCACCTAAATCACTGTGAATGTGTAGCGCACACAGTATAACAACATGCTGGAGCTACAGTGGATGAAGCAAAACTGAAGCAGTCGAGTTTTCAAAACTTTTGAAAATGACAAAATTCCAGACCTCATGAATCATCTCATAACTGTTTAAAATCACTCTCAAGTTTGTAGTCAATTTGTTGATACTGCTAAAGACATGCCACAGAGAACAAAAATGGCAAAACATGACAGCTTCCTCTACAGAAAATGACAGCTTCCTCTACAAACAAACTGTGTGCTAATTGGGCCAAGCCCTCTCTGTCCTTCAACTAATAAAGACATCTGAATAAAACTCATCAAATTGTGCCCTCTACATAATCAAAAAAGAAATTGTGGACTTTTGTGGAGCTGAGAACAACAGCACCACCTAAAGGTCAAACGAAAAATACAAATTAGTCCAAATGAATTGTGCTCCCTGTGCTCCGCCCTTGTGCTCCATAAGAGCAGCTTGCAGGGTCGCCCAAGTCCCCTCGCAAAGCCTCAAGACAGGGGCAGCACTTTCCTTTTCACTGACAACTATTACCAAAGATGCCCGCGTGACAACACAGTCAAACAATGAGCACACTGTTCACTTCGCCAGGCACTAGAGAGACGGACGGTGGCTGTGTGGAACTACACTTATGGATTAATGTGATCTAGAACCGATATTTTGCATTTATTTGAGAGAGAGGAGAACTATGAGAAAGAGGTAAAGAGAACAGATGGTTTTCAGCGCGAATGCATTGAGAGATAATCTGTATTCACCCCCCCAGGACCCTTTTCTCTGTCTTTCTAAAGTGATCAAAGTTGAAGCCTCCTGAGGCCTGGACTGAGTTGAAGAAGTCCAAGGGTTTGCTCTTCATCTAGTGTCTCTTTCTCCATGCCAGTGGCCCCCACCCACCACCTTCTGTTTCATATGATAATTAACGGAGCCTTGGCACTGGGGGGTGTTCAAAGAAGAGAAAAGCGAGTGTGTCTGAGAGACATTAAGCTGTGTGTGTGTACATGTGTACTCACAGGGAGTGAAGGCGGTGGAGGCGCTGGAAGGCCTGGCGGGGCACCTCCTCAAGGCGATTGTTCTGGAGCATGCTGGGTAGGGAGTGGGAGAAGGCAGAGAAAAGGCCATCAGCTCCAGCACAGGATGTGCAGAAGTGCAACAGGAGAGCAGCCCAAAGGGGCCCACCATTCAGGAGCAAGAGGATCGCCAAATACTGCCCCAGAGGATCGCCAAATACTGCCCCAGAGGATCACCAAATACTGCCCCAGAGAATAACCAAATACTGCCCCAGAGGATCGCCAAATACTGCCCCAGAGGATCACCAAATACTGCCCCAGAGGATCGGCCAAATACTGCCCCAGAGGATAACCAAATACTGCCCCAGAGGATCGCCAAATACTGCACCAGAGGATCACCAAATACTGCCCCAGAGGATCGCCAAACACTGCCCCAGAGTACTGCTCAACCAGATAATTAAATACTGTGTTCTTTTCTGCCCCAGTCTTCTATTCAGGCCCAGTGTTCTATTCATGCCCAGTGTTCTATTCTGCCCCAGTGTTCTATTTAGCCCCAGTGTTCTATTCAGCCCCAGTGTTCTATTCTGCCCCAGTCTTCTATTCAGGCCCAGTGTTCTATTCAGCCCCAGTGTTCTATTCATGCCCAGTGTTCTATTCTGCCCCAGTGTTCTATTTAGCCCCAGTGTTCTATTCAGCCCCAGTGTTCTATTCAGCCCCAGTATTTCTATGTATTTTCTTTTTCAAAAAAGGTCCAAACAGAAAATGTTTTCATTAATCGGCTACACTCAGTGGCCGTGATGGTAGGGAGCCCAGATCACAGGTACCTGTACACAGGCATGAACGTTCACTCACAGCACTTGGAGACTGACGAGCCCATCAAATGCTCCTTGTGGAATGTCTCTGAGTTGGTTCCCTGCTAATCGCCTGAACAGGGAAGAGAAGGATGTGAGGGTAGACGACATTAATCCTTAATGCTCCACAACGTTTGCTCTGTATAAACCCTTTGTTTCATGTCTATGATATGATGAAGTTTGCTTGGATGCATATGTGTGATATGGAAGTATGGTGTGTAAGGCAGGTACAGTGTCTTAATGTCACCAATACTCTCATTTCCTCTCATTTCCACTGTTATAAGTGTTATGCAGACTTTAAAAATGATTTTTTTTTCTGCTGTAACGTGGCATTATGAGAGGGAGAGAGCACGCCCAGGACTCCCAGAATGCCTTGCGACCCACACAGACAGGAATTAGTTTAGATTAATGTTTAAGATGTTTAATGTGTTGTTTTAAACTGGTGTGTGTGTGAGAGAGAGAGAGAGTGCATGGTTTATTTAGTTTGTGTTCTTATTCCGTTTTATTAGTGTTAGTAGAGTTACTGTCATCGTCTTGTAATTTTCTGTTTATAATTCTTGCCTGTTTAATCACTGGTCCTGTTCTGCATCTGGCTGCTGTGTGTGAGGATGTTAACGTGGCCAAGCTGGCTATAAAGAGCGTGTTGCTAAAGCAGAAATATCTCCTCACTCTTTATTTGTGCTCATGCTGTAATATTTTAAGGGCTATACCTCAACTTTGGATGCCATGTGTAAGACTGAGACAGCGATGACCTCACATGCTCGATGTTCTGGACGTGCTGGACGGTATTTGGTGGAGTGACGCGCTGACGCTCACACATTCCCTCACACTCAGGTGAGGACGCAGGTCTCACTGTGAGATCCGCCTGTCCGCACTAATCCTGCAGTGCAGAGGAGACACGCTGCCCCTGCAGGACACTACAGCTGCCCCTGCAGGACACTACAGCTGCCCCCGCAGGACACTACAGCTGCCCCTGCAGGACACTACAGCTGCCCCTGCAGGACACTACAGCTGCCCCCGCAGGACACTTGGACTGACTTACAGCTGCCCCCGCAGGACACTACAGCTGCCCCCGCAGGACACTTGGACTGCCCCTACAGCTGGACACTTGGACTGACCTACAGCTGCCCCCGCAGGACACTACAGCTGCCCCGCAGGACACTACAGCTGCCCCTGCAGGACACTTTGACTGACCTACAGCTGCCCCCGCAGGACACTACAGCTGCCCCGCAGGACACTTGGACTGACCTACAGCTGCCCCCGCAGGACACTACAGCTGCCCCGCAGGACACTACAGCTGCCCCTGCAGGACACTTGGACTGACCTACAGCTGCCACATTTACCAGTCAGGATCATGCAAATGGACTATTGCAGAAATCTAAGAGTGGACAGTGTTAAAGTTGTGTCTCTCCATGATGGTCTCGTGGGACAGTGATAGAGACGTGTCTCTCCATGATGGTCTCTCACATGACAGTGTTACAAACATGTTTCTCCATGATGGACACTTCGTTGACAGTGATACAGACATGTCTCTCCATGATGGTCTCTTCAGAAGTGGGACAGTGATAGAGACGTGTCTCTCCATGATGGTCTCTCACATGACAGTGTTACAAACATGTTTCTCCATGATGGTCTCTCGTTGGACAGTGATAGAGACGTGTCTCTCCATGATGGTCTCTCGTGGGACAGTGATAGAGACGTGTCTCTCCATGATGGTCTCTCACATGACAGTGTTACAAACATGTTTCTCCATGATGGTCTCTCGTGGACAGTGATAGAGACGTGTCTCTCCATGATGGTCTCTCGTGGGACAGTGATAGAGACGTGTCTCTCCATGATGGTCTCTCGTGGGACAGTGATAGAGACGTGTCTCTCCATGCCAGAGACAGTGCAGCTTTTCACCTTTCCACCCTTCCAGTCAGGCTTTGAGTCTGCCAGGCCTGTTTATGCCAGTGTTACATTCCACACCATGTCGAGAACCATGGCAGGAAGGATGCCAAGCTCAGCGCTTACCCAGCATGCCGCTGGTTGCGTCCTAACGCAACAGTGCCATTTGTTGCGGGGATGTGTTTTGTCGTGCCCCTTGCGAGAGAACCAGCAAGGAAGCAGCTAATGAATGAGGGCACACAGCCCGGGCGACACTACTGCTATCGGACTGACCCAGTACTGCTCTCCACATTAGGGCTCTTCCAGGAAACAGCTCATCTCGCATCCCACACAGGACAGTTTGCTCTGGATACACATGAAAGCACAAATGCTGCACCTGAGCCCACAGCCCTGGGAGGATGTGTTCTCTCTACACTCTCTACACTCTGGTCATCCCAGCTGGCGGTTATGGGGTCAGACAAGGAGCTACAGAGCGGCCACAGTGAGTGTGACAGAGAACCAGTGATGACCACGGTTTGTCTGTCTGTTCACCAGGCGTTAGGAATTAGTCAGTATGATGTGCATTTGAGTTTAAAAAGTATTTTATTCCCATTTTATTATTATTGTTCTTATTTTGTTGCTATTTGTTAGGGTTGATAAAAACATCAACCAATCAGCTTTTATCAATCAATTTTTATCAATCATCAATTATTGTAGCTCCTTGTGCAGAATCCCTTCACCAAGGCTACTTCTGAAAGTATATGACAAATCAAAGTGACAGTCCAGAATGTCCTGGAATGTCCTGGAATGTCCTGGAATGTCCTGGGTCTTCCTGAGGCATCCTGAGATAACCTGAACATGATGGACCATGATGGGTGTAATCTAATCATGATCATCAGGACCTCTGGAAGCTACAAACACACCCAGCCCGTTTCACAGTGTAGATCATGCTCTGTGTAACAACCCATGCTTCTATGTTGATTGTTTTTTAATGCCAACGCCATGTCTGATGTTTGTGTCCCAAATGGCTTGTTTGGTTTTATCTGACCACAAAAGAATCAGATCCGATATTCAAGCATGCAGGCGAAGCCTTTTAAACGAGCTTTCCCCATAATCCTAGTGCGTCTGACGCACAGCCAACATCTGCCAACATCTGCAGCTCTCCAGCTGTTCCCTGGTGTCCCAGGTTCAACACGCCTTCTACAGCCTCCTAACCGCTGTATTATGCAGCGAGACATCCTAATCACTGCAATTCTACCTGAGCCGTGAGATCTCTGTGTGAGGGGGACTCTCCCTGTGAGACACACAGCATCTTTTAAGATACTGCTTATTCACGGCACATCACGCTACGCTTGCAGGAGAGAGCGAACTTTTTATTCTTCAGGTGTACAGTCGAGTGGTCAGAGGATGAAGACTGTAAACGTGTCTGTAATGATGTGGCTCACGCTCTAGCACGCTGCCTTATTCACACGCTCTAGAACGCTGCCTTATTCACACGCTCTAGCACGCTGCCTTATTCACACGCTCTAGAACGCTGCCTTATTCACACGCTCTAGAACGCTGCCTATTCACACGCTCTAGAACGCTGCCTTATTCACACGCTCTAGAACGCTGCCTTATTCACACGCTCTAGAATCTGCCTTATGCCTTATTCACACACTCTAGAACGCTGCCTTATTCACACGCTCTAGAACGCTGCCTTATTCACACGCTCTAGCACGCTGCCTTATTCACACGCTCTAGAACGCTGCCTTATTCACACGCTCTAGCACGCTGCCTTATTCACATTGCCTTACACGCTCTAGCAGCTTATTCACACGCTGCCTTATTCACACGCTCTAGAACGCTGCCTTATTCACACGCTGCCTTATTCAGCTGCCTTAACGCTGCCTTATTCACACGCTCTAGAACGCTGCCTTATTCACACGCTCTAGAACGCTGCCTTATTCACACCGTCTAGAACGCTGCCTTATTCACACGCTCTAGCACGCTGCATTATTCACACCTTATTCACTGCCTTATTTATTCACACTGCCTTAGAACGCTGCCTTATTCACACGCTTATTCAGAACGCTGCCTTATTTCTAGAACGCTGCCTTATTCAACGCTGCCTTATTCACACTAGAACGCTGCCTTATTCACACGCTCTAGAACGCTGCCTTATTCACACGCTCTAGCACGCTGCCTTATTCACACGCTCTAGAACTGCCTTATTCACACGCTCTAGAACGCTGCCTTATTCACACGCTCTAGAACGCTGCCTTATTCACACGCTCTAGAACGCTGCCTTATTCACACGCTCTAGCACGCTGCCTTATTCACACGCTCTAGAACGCTGCCTTATTTCACACACTCTAGCATGCTGCCTTATTCACACGCTCTAGAACGCTGCCTTATTCACACGCTCTAGAACGCTGCCTTATTCACACGCTCTAGAACGCTGCCTTATTCACACGCTCTAACACGCTGCCTTATTCACACGCTCTAGAACGCTGCCTTATTCACACACGCCTTATTACACGCTCTAGCACGCTGCCTTATTCACACGCTCTAGCACGCTGCCTTATTCACACGCTCTAGAACGCTGCCTTATTCACACGCTCTAGAACGCTGCCTTATTCACGCTGCCTGCCTTATTCACACGCTCTAGAACGCTGCCTTATTCACACGCTCTAGAACGCTGCCTTATTCACAGCACGCTGCCTTATTTCTAGAACGCTGCCTTATTCACACGCTCTAGAACGCTGCCTTATTCACACGCTCTAGAACGCTGCATTATTCACACGCTCTAGCATGCTGCCTTATTCACACGCTCTAGCACGCTGCCTTATTCAGTCTTGTTTTGATTGTTTGTTTCCCTTGCCATGTGGACAAATGAGAAAGGGCAGATGAAACTATAGTGTGTGTGTGCATGCATGTGTGTGTGTGTGTGTGTTTGTGTGTGTGTGGATACACACATGTGTGAGTAGATGGGTGGATCATACTCACAGCTCCTCAAGAAAGTGAAGGTTGGAGAAAGCACTACTGGGCAGCTGGCTAATGTTGTTCATGCTCAGGTCACTGTAGAGAGACAGAGAGAGACAGAGGGAGTCAGACAGAGAGACAGACGGAGAGACAGAGAGAAACAGAGGGAGTCAGACAGAGAGACAGACGGAGAGACAGAGAGAAACAGAGGGAGTCAGACAGAGAGACAGACAGAGTGAGAGACACACAGAGAGTAAAAGATGATAAATAAAGAGCAATTCTGACATTACTTTTAGAAACTGAACCGTGTTGGTGAAAAACCACTTATGTCTTGATGACACACCAAACATGTGATGTGGATATGCTGACTCCTACACAACTGGAGCCTCTCATAAACCTTAAATACGTCCCAAATGGAGTTATTCCTGTAGTTAATCCTGAATAAATATATTTATCTTCTGTGAATTTAACTGAGCTGATTCCATTTTCTTTTTAAATGAATTGACTCTTATACATTTTGTTTGTAAAGCACCTTGTGTAAGCAACTTTTACACAGGTTTTTACACAGCTTCATGATCCAGCATGTCCATGTCGACAGTCTCCATGTCAACAGTATCCATGCTACCTTCAACACCTGCTATGAGTGACAGCTCCCAACATCCACCTGCTTATCCAGACTTCCACCAAACTCTCAGACAACAAACCATGCTCTGTTCGTCAAGGTAGCTGGCTAAGTTCTTCTCCATCAACAACAGCTGCTTCCCGCCTTGATTAGATAAACTGAACTGTTGCATTGTGTGTCTTAAAATCCTCTCAGCTGCAGTCCACGTGCCCTGTCCTGTTGACCCGTGTGAGCTGGACTCACTGCTAGCAATAGCTGCTGTGTTACACGAGGCAAGAACAGGTCCAGTCCGATATCTGCCACACATTCTCACCTGTACTAGTCAAGTAGTGCAGTACTACAAAAAACTAGTACAGGAGTATAAAATAAAATGAAGTTTAAGAACTTTAACCAGGAGGTTCTGCCCCAAAAGCATCTTGCTCTGTGTTTACAGTTCATTCTAAATTGCCACTCAGAGCTCATTTTAGGAGCAGCTCGTTAGCGGAGACAGACAGGCAGCCCTGCAGCGGACGCCATGACGACCCCAGGACAGAGGGCGGAGTTTAGTCCACACAGCAGCTCTGGTGCCTGCGGATAATGAGTGCTCACGTAGCAGGACGGGTCCTGGTGTTGCCTGTGAGGAGAAAGGGGGGGGGGGCAACAGAGGGGCAATTGCAGCGCTCTTCCGTGTCTTTCCCAAGGGTCTAAAGTATCCGGGTGCAGGGGGGGTGAAGGGAATTACTGGGCAGCTGACTTGCGAAGAGTAGATACCTTTTCAAAGAGGCTGATGGTCTCACTCTTGTGGTAGACTGTCCGCCGTCCTAAATGTGAGGACAAAAGACGTCTTCCCCCCCGGTTACTCACTGTGTCTACGTGAAGCTGTAGGATACCTGTCAATCTTAGATGGATAAAATTGTTAGGTAGCATACAGCCGCGAAACCCTATCAGCCTCCCTGGTCTGGATCCACCTGAATAGCCTACAAAATCATGGAGTCACGGTGTCTGCAAGGTACACAAAGCACAAACGGAACAGAGAGAGACTTTGTTTGTTTACGGCCACTGCAATTAAATGCACAGCCTTGGGGCAATTCAGGGGGGCAATTCAGGGGCGCTGGGGAGGAGAGAGAAGCAGAGAGCAGACGGTGTGTCGTGGTCCTGCTTCCTGCCAAAGAGACTGTCAAAATAAAGCAAAGTGAAAGACTCATTTAACCTGTCACCCCTGCACCTGAAGTCTTAGCCCAGAAAATAATATGTGTGATGCAGTCTGGGAACTTGTAAAACAAAGTATGATGTGTGTCTGCCAGTACGGCTTGGTGTTCGGTTACACGGCTTTAAAAACCTGCTGCAGAGTGGAATAATGAATCAGTGTGGGCTGAATGGGGCTGTACTGGTCTCGCCTGCTCGGAGATGCCTGCACCTGCTACACCACCAACATCTGGTGGCAGAGCAAGAAACAGACCAGACTGGCTGGGTGTGGGGTGTGGGGCACTAGGACCAGGCTGGCTGGGTGTGGGGTGTGGGGCACTAGGACCAGGCTGGC
Source organism: Brachyhypopomus occidentalis (assembly GCA_020368025.1). Lineage (NCBI taxonomy): Eukaryota > Metazoa > Chordata > Actinopteri > Gymnotiformes > Hypopomidae > Brachyhypopomus > Brachyhypopomus occidentalis. Next base: position 1,050,479 of record JAGXOD010000135.1, read on the forward strand.
TGGGTGTGGGGCACTAGGACCAGACTGGCTGGGTGTGGGGTGTGGGGCACTAGGACCAGGCTGGCTGGGTGTGGGGCACTAGGACCAGGCTGGCTGGGTGTGGGAGGCGGGTAGGGTGTTGTACAGAAAATGTTTTTTCACAAGTCAGGTGTAAGCCAAGCTGATCGCTAAGATTACTAACACTGCAGTCCTCCCAAGACGTTTCAGACGTTTTAGGGTTAGGGTTAGGGTTATGGTTCACAAATTTGAATTGAAATTTAATTTACAGGATTTGCAAGTAAACTTTTTTGTGTGTCTCAGCCTGTTCTTCTGCCTGTTCTTCTGCCTGTTCTTCTGCCTGTTCTTCTGCCTGTTCTTCAGCCTGTTCTTCTGCCTGTTCTTCTGCCTGTTCTTCAGCCTGTTCTTCAGCCTGTTCTTCTGCCTGTTCTTCTGAGTTGTTTCTTAGAGGGTCTCATCCACTAACCAATAAATAGCTCAGCCACTGACTGGCACAGATGTTTTCTGGACGAAATCACAGCAGTCTAATTAAGCATGCGGACTTCATGCCAAGCTGATCAGCGTGGCAGGGAGAGGCAGGCTGATCAGCGTGGCAGGCTCTTCTCTCTACGCTCTTCTCCTGACCACATCCACATTAAGCTGTATTTGAGATCAGAGTCCACACTCTTATACGCTGCTCCTCTCCAGGAGAACTTTAAAATATTATTTTATATTATTTTATATCATTTTTATAGCACAACCCTTTGAGACTGCAGAGGAACTGTACTAACAATAAAAACCTACGCTGCTCTTCTCCGTCTGCCGCTCACTCACGATGGACTCACCACATGTGTGTTCACACTGTATGGAGTGAGCTGTTTCACAACACTGAAGCCATGTGATCTCAAACTACATGATCCTTTCATAGAAGATCCCTCTTAGGAAAATACACTTCTTGAAGACTTTGCCTAATAATTTAAATATTTGTGTCCACAGATGAAATACCCTGCCCAACTGCTATATGATCATCATAACATAATAACCATATTATTCAACCGCGTATGCATTCCGTTTTGGGGGCGAATCAAGGGTGCGTATTAGTGTTTGGGGTTAGGTTAGGGAAAGTTAGGGAAGGTTAGGTTTGGTTAGAGAAGGTAGGTTATGATTAACGTAACCTACATTCACACCAGAATGTACCTAAGTGCAGTCTGTTAAAGAGGTAAAGTCGTGGTGCGCAGGTGCGATACTTACAGGTAAGAAATGAAGATGCTCATTGCAGACGGAAGCGCTTGCAGCCCGAGATCCGCGCAGTCAGCTCGCAGAAACGTGCCGTCTTCTTCGCAGTGGCAAAGGTGAGGACAATCGCTGAGGCGAGCTCGTGGCTGCGACCACGACGCAGAGCACGAGACCAAAACCAACAACAGTATTAGGAACGTGCGCACAAGCGTCATCTTCACGGTAGTTCAAAGAACCAACAGCAAGAGCAGAAAAGCAGGTTTGCCCGTTTCAATAACTTATTCTACGTTTGCAAAATTCCAGCGTTTGTTTCTTTGGAGCGTGCGCGTATGGAGAGTTTTGACAGCGTGTACTTTCAAGCTTTCTCTAAGGTTTTCCTCAGCCTTTCTCACCAACTGTAAATGGCCTCAGTGGTACAGTGTGTTTGGTTAGCTTGACGTCACTTTACACCTTTCAAAAATCAGAGAGTAGCGTGGTGGGCAGGGCGCTCGAGACACTCGAGACGCTCAGGGCGAAGCGCGAGGATCAGATTTACGGCGCATCTTTGTCAGTTTAATTAGAGATTTACTTTAAGCCGGAGTGGTTTTATATATGAAGTACATTTTAGCACTGATGGAAACTTTTATAATAATTGAAAGTAAAAACAAAGAAATAGAGAGAGAGAGAGAGAGAGAGAGAGAGAGAGAGAGAGAGAGACTGAGTCAGCATAAACAAATACATTATCTGGTGTAATGAACTAAAATGTGTTTTAGAGCATTACAAGAGAGTAATATTACCTGACAAACTCTTTTCGTTTACTTGTTTAATTTTATTTGTTTGTATGTTTGTTTATTTCAGATCAGATCTGATTCAGATCAGATGAAGTGTAGATCAGATATTGTACGATATATACAATGTGTAACATGCAATATTGTAACAGTGTTTAGGGCTGGAGTCTCTCTGGGAAAGTGGTATCTTCACGCCTCATTAGTGTCACACACGTGGCTTTATTACGTTGTTTTGTTTGTGTTATCTGCTGGCATAACCAGGAGAACGAAACGCCGCGTCAGTGCCCATGTGCCCACAACAGAGGAAGACCAATCACAGCATACCGAGTGTGTGCAGTTCTATGCGCGTGGCCAGGCTAGCAAACTTAATCACCATAATGAATTAATCATACCAATAACACAGCAGACACATACTTGTAATGGACAGACACATACATGTACAGGGACAGACATACATGTACAGGACAGACACATACATGTACAGGACAGACACATACATGTACAAGAGAGACACATACATGTACAGGGACAGGCATAAATGTACAGGACAGACATATACGTGTAGGTATGTAATGAATAAGCTACATTGCAATAATCAAATTATGTTTTTCTGCCTCTATATTTTTCATGACGAAGCTAATTACCAAACCGGTCAGACCGTGATAAAGCTGTCGTGATTGAGTAGTACTATCTTGCCCCCTAGTGGCTTCTGTGAAAAGTGACATATAGTTGGTCCACTGACATTTAGACCACGCCCTAGCCCCAACCCCGCCGCTCCCCAACACCGAGCAGCGGTCTACAGCGGTCTGACTACGCAATACGAAAAAATGCAAGATTGCAAGATGCAACCCTAAACCTCTTTGATCTCTATCTACATAAATTTGATCAAAGTGTCAAACGTGGCTTTTCATTCCCAGTCACTCCTGCATAGTGTGAAGTGGTGCTTAGGTCAGTAGTGCTGGGCTCCAGTCCAGCTGATGGGTAAAGTAAATAGTGGTGCTTAGGTCAGTAGTGCTGGGCTCCAGTCCAGCTGATGGGTAAAGTAAATAGTGGTGCTTAGGTCAGTAGTGCTGGGCTCCAGTCCAGCTGATGGGTAAAGTAAATAGTGGTGCTTAGGTCAGTAGTGCTGGGCTCCAGTCCAGCTGATGGGTAAAGTAAATAGTGGTGCTTAGGTCAGTAGTGCTGGGCTCCAGTCCAGCTGATGGGTAAAGTAAATAGTGGTGCTTAGTGGTGAGTAGTGCTGGGCTCCAGTCCAGCTGATGGGTAAAAGCTTAGGTCAAATGGGCTCCAGTGGTGCTTATGGGTAAAGTAAAGTAGTGCTTAGGCAGTAGGCTCCAGTCCAGCTGATGGGTAAAGTAAATAGTGGTGCTTAGGTCAGTAGTGTCAGTAGCTGATGGGCTCCAGTCCAGCTGATGGTAAAAGTAAAAAGTCAAATAGTGGTGCTTAGTGGTCAGTAGTGCTGGGCTCCAGTCCAGCTGATGGGTAAAGTAAATAGTGGTGCTTAGGTCAGTAGTGCTGGGCTCCAGTCCAGCTGATGGGTAAAGTAAATAGTGGTGCTTAGGTCAGTAGTGCTGGGCTCCAGTCCAGCTGATGGGTAAAGTAAATAGTGGTGCTTAGGTCAGTAGTGCTGGGCTCCAGTCCAGCTGATGGGAGTAAATGGTGCTGGGCTCCAGTCCAGCTGATGGGTCAGTAGTGCTGGGCTCCAGTCCAGCTGATGGGTAAAGTAAATAGTGGTGCTTAGGTCAGTAGTGCTGGGCTCCAGTCCAGCTGATGGGTAAAGTAAATAGTGGTGCTTAGGTCAGTAGTGCTGGGCTCCAGTCCAGCTGATGGGTAAAGTAAATAGTGGTGCTTAGGTCAGTAGTGCTGGGCTCCAGTCCAGCTGAGGGGTGGGTCAGTAAGTCCAGCTGATGGGTAAATAAGTGGTGCTTAGGTCAGTAGTGCTGGGCTCCAGTCCAGCTGATGGGGTAAAAGTGGTAAATGGGCTCCAGTCCAGCTGATGGTAAAAAGTAAAATAGTGGTGCTAAATAGTGGTCAGTAGTGCTGGGCTCCAGTCCAGCTGTTGTTAAAAGTAAATAGTGGTGCTTAGGTCAGTAGTGCTGGGCTCCAGTCCAGCTGATGGGTAAAGTAAATAGTGGTGCTTAGGTCAGTAGTGCTGGGCTCCAGTCCAGCTGATGGGTAAAGTAAATAGTGGTGCTTAGTGCTGGGTCAGTAGTGCTGGGCTCCAGTCCAGCTGATGGGTAAAGTAAATAGTGGTGCTTAGTGCTGGGGTCTGATGGGTAAAGTAGTGCTGGGCTCCAGTCCAGCTGATGGTAAAGTAAAAAGGTAAGTAGTGTGGGGTGGGTAAAGTAAATAGTGGTTCTTAGGTCAGTAGTGCTGGGCTCCAGTCCAGCTGATGGGTAAAGTAAATAGTGGTGCTTAGGTCAGTAGTGCTGGGCTCCAGTCCAGCTGATGGGTAAAGTAAATAGTGGTGCTTAGGTCAGTAGTGCTGGGCTCCAGTCCAGCTGATGGGTAAAGTAAATAGTGGTGCTTAGGTCAGTAGTGCTGGGCTCCAGTCCAGCTGATGGGTAAAGTAAATAGTGGTGCTTAGGTCAGTAGTGCTGGGCTCCAGTCCAGCTGATGGGTAAAGTAAATAGTGGTGCTTAGGTCGTGCTGGGCTCCAGTCCAGCTGATGGGTAAAGTAAATAGTGGTGCTTAGGTCAGTAGTGCTGGGCTCCAGTCCAGCTGATGGGTAAAAGTAAATAGTGGTGCTTAGGTCAGTAGTGCTGGGCTCCAGTCCAGCTGATGGGTAATGGGTAAAGTAAATAGTGGTGCTTAGGTCAGTAGTGCTGGGCTCCAGTCCAGCTGATGGGTAAAGTAAATAGTGGTGCTTAGGTCAGTAGTGCTGGGCTCCAGTCCAGCTGATGGGTAAAGTAAATAGTGGTGCTTAGGTCAGTAGTGCTGGGCTCCAGTCCAGCTGATGGGTAAAGTAAATAGTGGTGCTTAGGGTCAGTAGTGCTGGGCTCCAGTCCAGCTGATGGGGTCCAGCTGAAAAAGTAAATAGTGGTGCTTAGGTCAGTAGTGCTGGGCTCCAGTCCAGCTGATGGGAAAAGTAGTGGTGGTTAGGTCAGTAGTGCTGGGCTCCAGTCCAGCTGATGGGCTGATGGGTAAAGTAAATAGTGGTGCTTAGGTCAGTAGTGCTGGGCTCCAGTCCAGCTGATGGGTAAAGTAAATAGTGGTGCTTAGGTCAGTAGTGCTGGGCTCCAGTCCAGCTGATGTGTGTGTGTGTGTGTGTGTGTGTGTGTGTGTGTGTGTGTGTGTGTGTGTGTGTGTGTGTGTGTGTGTGTGTGTGTGTGTGTGTGTGAGTGTGTATGTGTGTGTGTGTGTGTGTGTGTGTGTGTGTGTGTGTGTGTGTGTGTGTGTGTGTGTGTGTGTGTGTGTGTGTGTGTGTGTGTGTGTGTGTGTGTGTGTGTGTGTGTGTGTGTGTGTGTGTGTGTGTGTGTGTGTGTGTGTGTGTGTGTGTGTGTGTACGTGTGTGTGTGTGTGTGTGTGTGTGTGCGTGCCACTGTGTCTCATTATCACAGGATAATCACAGGATGGCTGCTGGCACCAAGAGTTTGTTTATACACTCCCACGGATTTGCAAATTTCTCATAATTTGAGGAAATCCGCCCAAAGCTGAACGTCACCAGTCTGGGCCACCGCGTGTGAACCAGTTCAGTCCAGTCCAACTCGTCTTCCCTACAGCCAGGAATGTCCTGCACATTTGTCAGTGGGCCCAGCAAAGCTACTCGGGTTTCCAAATTTGGTCATTTTCCATTGCTATAACCAAAACATTTTGATGAGATATCTTTAAACAGCACTACATCAACCCAGCCACTGCCAAGAGTTAAAAACTCTGCTCAGACCTCTTCTCATTCCTCCCAGGAGCAGGACGCCAAGCACCCTGTCCACAGTCAGCATGGCTAAAGGAAGCACCTTCACCAGAGGACTATGTATTGTTCTCAACATTCTGCTTGGGGTAAGATGTTAGCTGGGGAACGTTTGATGTATTTTATTCCTTCTGTTGATCATGAAGACTAGCCTGTGTCATGCCTTCATCCCTGTCACTTCTCTGTCCTCAGATCTTTGGAGTGGTCTTGCTTCTGTTTGGTGTAGCAAACAGTCTTAAAGTTGAATCAGTGGAGGCAAGTAAGAGTGTCTTTGTGGTGTCCAATATTCAAGACCGTTAATCCGCTTTTGATCCGCAGACTTACAGCCTCATCACAGCAGGTCTGATGCTGTAGATTTGCTTCATTGGTTAGTACTGTTAATCATACTTGTTTCTCCCCACTGGACTGTAATGCAGCTGCATAATGTAACACTGTGAGTGTGAACGTGACTGAGTGTGAACGTGACTGAGTGTGAACGTGACTGAGTGTGAACGTGACTGAGAGTGTGAACGTGACTGAGTGTGAACGTGACTAAGTGTCTTTTTACTGTTGAATTCTAGGACGGATCTCAGAGTGTGATCCTGAGTGTGGGATTTGGCCTGGCCACTGTCCTGCTCTCCGTGCTGGGGGTGTATGGGGCATACAGGGAGCAGGTCCTGGCTCTGATAGCGGTTAGCCAACATCCCCTCAGCTCCATATACACGCTACACAAGTGCAAACAAACTTTGTGTTGCTCTGGCTGTTTCTGTGGAATCCTCAGTTAAAACAACTAGAGTCGGTTTGAATTTGCATGCAGACGTCATAATTCACTTAAAATGACAAAGGCAAGAGATAACCTGTTTGTACCATATAAGTGCCACGCCAGTATATCTCCTTTGCCTTTATCACCTTCTCAATATTTTCTGAATCAATAATTATTGACACCACTGAAGCTGATGACATTTGTCACACGATCATCTTGTGAGATCGTATCTCTGTCCATTTATTGGGGACCCAAAGTTGAGTGTCATTTCTAGAGGGACCAGAACAACAAATGTGATCTGGCTCAGACATAAAGGAGGACAGAGAGCGGAACCTTCACATAGCAGGACACTAAAGTAGCAGGACACTACAGTAGCAGGACCCTGCAGTAGCAGGACCCAACAGTTGCAAGACACTACAGTAGCAGGACACTACAGTAGCAGGACACTACAGTAGCAGGACCCTGCAGTAGCAGGACCCTACAGTAGCAGGACACTGCAGTAGCAGGACACTACAGTAGCAGGACCCTGCAGTAGCAGGACACTACAGTAGCAGGACCCTACAGTAGCAGGACACTACAGTAGCAGGACACTACAGTAGCAGGACCCTCTGTTATCATCTGGCTGCAGAACTACAGATCCTCCTTATTCAGGCACTTAACAATAAAATAATAATAATAATAATCAGGCTCAGTTATGCAAATTCTCATATAATTTATCCAGTTCTCCCTGGCAACAGGAAATGTCAATTCAATCAAAATCTCTTCCTCACACATTTACATTATCTGGATTAATGTGAATTGTCCCTGATAAATAAGTTAACAAACAAACATAAACAAAACACACCTAATGTAAGTGAATTAGACCAACACTAGCACATTTACTTTATGTTGATTCACTTGCATCATCTGACAAAAAATAAACATAAACAAAAGCTACAAATACCTAATGTAAAAGTAAACTCAGAAACACGTAGAGCTCCCAGTGTAATGTGCCAGGGTTGTGTGTTTGCTTTCCCTTCACAGTACAGTGTCTTAATGGCCATCGAGTTTGTTGTCCTCATCGTGCTGGCGATCATAGTGACTCTCACTCAGACGCAGGTACCCAACCCCTCCAGGCCACCGGGTCTCGCTGCGCTTACCTGTCCTACTCTGCAACACAAACTGACACATTTTCTGTGTTGGGTTAAAAAAATGTCTTTGATGTTTTAATCAGAAAGAGGCCATTGAGCGCAACTTGGACAAAATGATCCCACTTTCTCAAGCAAATGCCAATTCCCAGCAACAAATTGAAAAACTCCAGCTGAAGGTAAACATAATGAGTACTACACCCACTACATCCTAACCCCATCACTAATACTGATCCCACCACTAATATTCTACCACTAATACTACCACCACTAATATTCTACCACTCATACCACCACCACCAATACCACCACTATTACTATTACTACAAGTACTGCTAAAATATTATACAAACAGCCTCGTATCTGCAGTTTCACAGTTCCAAGCCAAAGTCAATGATGTTGCATCTTACTTGACAATTAAGATAATCAGTATAAAATCAAATCAGTATAAATGTACGTCTGGCCCTTATTTTTCCATTGCACACGTTTTCCTTTTTGTTTTCAGAACAGATGCTGTGGCCTGAAGGATTTCTACGACTGGGGAGAACAGGTCCCACCTTCATGTCTGTGTTCCCCAGACGACCTAACCAGACAAGTTCTGTGTATCCGTCCAAACAGAACCACTGAGGTAGATTCTGACATTAAGTTGGGAAGTAAAGCTGGACCTAAATGTTCATCTACTGAAACAGCAAAGTTCATCTTTTGTCATATTTCTTTGGATCATCTGTGTATGAACGTGCTGATCGATGTCATCTATTTTATAAATGCGTGTAGTGTTGTGTGTCATACAGGATCTGGTGCAGTGGGTCAGACATACAGGAGACTGAATAAGACATGTTTTCAAATATTTTATCCATAGATAGCTGACTGAACACCAACAAGGGCCTTTTTCATAATTATCTTATGAACTACATCTCACATTAAAAAAGATGAATTTTTAAAAAAATGCTGAATTTCATGTTGCAGCAGAGGGACCATTAGTTCTGGTAAAGTAGCCAATAGAAACTGTGGATCCATTAACTCCATTAACTCCATTGTTATTTTTGATTGGATAAGATTTTTGAAAGCAGGTGTTCCTCTCTGTTTTGACCATGTGAACCCCATGTGTCTGCTTTTCAACACAGCAGAAACACGACCTTCATACTGGCCCAACAACATCTCGCTATACAGACCTCTATGTTTATGAGAAGGTAAGAGGTTAGAGGTCAGCGTGGTGACTTTGCTGCCCCCCCCCCCCTTCTCTCTATGTGTTAATAATAAACATTCCCACCACAGACATGTGGACCAATCATAATACAGCAAAGGATGAACACCTTGAAGATCCTGCTTGGAATATTCTTTACTTTAGCAACTATAACGGTAAGATGAAAATTAATGTGCTGGTTTCTAATAACCAGATTAACAAATAAATAGATTCATAAAGCAAATTGCTCAGGAAATCTCATCCCTCTGCTCACTGCACTGTTCAGAACTCTCCATCAATATTTGATGCTACATCAACTATTCCCCTGTAGTCTCCAGTGAAGACACTCTAGGGCCAAAGGCAGAAAAAATAGTAACTTTATGAAGAACTTGATTCTCCTGCTCCTTCAACACTGAGCAGTAATTATTTAGGTTCTAAAGGCAGATATTGCTTTATTTCTGTACTGGTTAGGCTGTTATACTGGAGAAGTGACCAAATGCCTTTTGTCTTGAACACTTCTGATTGGCCAGGCCGCTGCAGTAATCGTTGCTTTATTGCTCAGCTACAAAATCCGCACACGGTCGGCGATCACAGGCATCTCGAAGAACAGTGACAGCAGAAGAAAGTATGAACTTCGGCCAGACGAGAGGCCCTGACACGGCCTAGCTCCAGTTAACATGGACTCCATCCTTCTCCAGCTGTACAACATGGAGAACACCATGAGTCTGGCGGTTAGCCAGACTACCTCCAACGTTACTACATGTCACAAGTAACTTATCACACAACTCTAAACTGAACCACCTGCAGCCAAATTGTAATAATAACAAAGAAGTTTTCATTAATAGTGTAAATGAAATGCATACTTTCCTAAGAAGAATTATGAAAATTGTTAAATGTTTTATAAATGTTATCACATGTTGCTGTTTTATAGCTGTTGGGTCAATCAAAAAAGGTTTGTGTGTAAATGATTCAGCCCCCTTTAAAGGGGTCTATACTGTGTATATATATATATATATATATATATATATATATTAACACTGGTAGCTTAGCCCATCATAGCTGCTGTACACTGGGTAGTTTGTAATAAATATCCTACCAATAGCCTGTAGTGATATAAAAGAATGAAGTAGGGGGAAATGTTTATGTTTATTATATTAATTTATATTAGAATTGGTAAACAAGGTAGTGAACAAAGGCTTCCTAACAATCACGCAGATGAAAAACCTCATGCAGGATATTTATTTTATTTATTTATTATATATTTACTGTATGCTGATTATCACTGTTGCTGGTATCATTACTGACTGGGGACTATTCACTGTCACTATGATAAATTGCCTGTAATATAGTGATATTATAGGGCAACTAGCACACTAGATGGTAGGCAGTACTATATCTGGGCTCACATGATGTCATGTGGAGAAATACACTTACATTTATATTTCCTGCAATACTGTAAAAGACACAGATTTATAAAACAAAGAGTTTTGCCAAGAGTTGCTCTCTTTCTTGTTTTGGGGGGGTGTAATGATCTAAATGATTTCAGTTACACAGAAGGACAATAATGGCCAACCAGTGTAACTAACTTGGAGTATGAATATATATATATATATAATAGAAAACAGCTGTACATATAACAGAACAGTTCTACATATATAATAGAGATCAGCTGTACGTGTATAGAGAACAGTTCTACGTGTAGGCTATAATAGGGAACAGCTGTACATATATAACAGAAAATAATTCCTACCGCTAATAAGCGGGAAATCTGTGACCGAGGGAGGCGGTGGAAACGAAAAATACGCGGAATAATCAACGCGTGAACCAAAAGTAACACGGGAGGAAATACAAAACGTGAACTCAAACAACGCGGAACTCCGTAAAAGGAGAACGTAAAGCCAAATACAAACAAAAGACGCCAGGGGACGTAGCTGGCTAGCAGGCAAGCGCCGCGAAGAACCAAAATCCTTTCCCAAACAGAGCCAGAACTGGGCGTGGAAATAATAGCGTGAGGAAAACTTGATAAAGGCCAGGAAGCGGCGCAGGAGTAAAGTACTCGAATAAGTAAAGGGAGAGAGAAAGAGAGAGAGAGACAGAGAATGGTGGCGAGACACCAATAACGCAACTCGAGAACAACGTGGCGACTGGCTGGCAAACTCACGGCACGGAGGCCAAACGATTCAGCAGAGAGTTGCCACAGCGATCCTCCTTAATTAGGAAGGAAGCCAGCTGAGGCTCATCATTGCTGATTAAGAGCTGTCTGGACCCGTGAGCTCCACCTTGTGGCTGTAGGAGGAACCGTACTGCAGCCAGAGAACAGTTCTACATGTATAATAGAGATCAGCTGTACATATATAATAGAGATCAGCTGTACATATATAATAGAGATCAGCTGTACATGTATAATAGAGGTCAGCTGTATGTATATAACAGATGTTATGACCCTGCTGAAATGGCTCAATGGCCGGGGCTGCAACATAAAAATGTAACACACACAAACCAAGGTTGTTCTTTTTAGCTCTTGCAAAATCATTTATTTGTAGTACAATATATTTTTATATATATTTACCCAGATATCTATAGTATAACTAATACTTTTGGAGCAACGGCTTTAGGGTGGGCCCAAGATAGCATAACAAACAAAATATCCCTCTTTCTCTTTCCAACTAAGTTATATACTTTCTTTGTAATGAAAACAGCTCTACATGTATAATAGAGATAAACAGTACATATATTTATAAATAAATATTGTACTTTATCTAATAATTATTTAATATAATACAATAATCTAAGGTTAACAATAATACAATTCATAGATTAAAGATGAAGTCACAGTTTACTCCTTTAGGAGTAACGCACTGTTTCAGTCTGAGTTACCGTGGAGTGTTTCACTCTACAGACACGCAGGTGTCGCATTATACATCGTGGCAGTGGCGACTCTAGGATCAGACCTGAACGGGATCACAGCTTTGTGGGATGAAGGTTTGAGCACCTTGAGGCGCCACACATGTCTACGCACACTACACGGCTCGTGCACTTTCGTCGTCCGTTCCGTAGATGGCGCTAGAAACGTCGTACCGGAAAAACGTTTCCGCGGTCCTTCCAATGACAGAGGAAAAATGGCGGCGCCCATTTGGATAGCTAGAAATGTGCGATTCTTGTCAAAAACAGTTCAAAACACAGCACTGAAGGTACAGTAATATTTACTTCATGAGTCAGTCAGTGTGAGGTTATATATACACGTCGATTCTGTCTCATACGACATGAACTAGACAGTAAACCATGCCAGAGTCGTTTCATAACCTGTCTTCTGTTTCACAGCTCTCTGAACATCGGCGTATCTGCACATTTCATGACCAGCCCGCACTATTACGGTCTGTAATAGTAAGCAAATCTATGTAAGTCTAATAGTGATCGTCGTCAGTGAGAGTACAGAATTGGTTGTTATAGAAATATTATCTTCTCATTGGTTTTCTCCTTCCTATTGCATACAAGCTTTTTATTCTTTCTCTTTTAAAGTTAAGTAAGAAAACTGTCTGATTTCTTTCTCATCAATTTGCAGAGGCTGCAGCCGTGTTAGCCCTGTGGCTCTTATCCACACTGGCAGGGTTTCTGCGGCTCTGTCCCCTTCCGTAAGTCTCCTGAAACGGGACCGCAGGCTTAACGCAGTGTAACCAGTTTTCAGTCTCATTCTCTGTATTTTCTCCTCTCGTCATTTCTGTTTTTGCTTGTGTCCTGAAGATCACCGTGTCCGAGGAGCCAGACACCCTGTTCCAGGAGCTGACCGTGCTTGTGAAATGTCACGACCGAGCCGTTCTGGACAGTTATGAGTTCTTTGCAACTCTAGCAGCGAAGGAACTTGGCCTAACGCTGGCCGAAGTGTGAGGGACACATTTCTGTTATTTTATACATTTTGCAAAAGGAAATACAATATGCAGTGATTCCTGTCAGGTTTCTGTCTAGCACATGCAACATGTTGTTATTCCTGTGGTAGTTCTGAACCCAAGAGGAACATAGAGAGATTCACACTTCTGAAGTCGATGCACATCTTTAAGAAACACAGAGTTCAGTATGAAATGAGGACACACTACAGATGCATAGAGGTGAGACCTGGTGCCGGAAGGCGGGAAGCAGAATGATGTTTGGACACGTTTGAAAGCCGTGGAGAGGGGACGACCGTGTGCAGTGTTTAATACAGACACTAGTCATTTGCAGATTAACAAAAGCCTTCATGTGTGTCAGATTCATAGGATAACGGGCTCCACTGCGAGAGTATACCTGGAATATATTCAGCGCAATCTGCCTGAGGGCGTGGCCATGGAGGTCACCAAGGTAACAATCACTAGACATAAACACACCGTAAAAATGTAGAATAAAATTGGATTGTTAGGAAGCTGTAACATATGCCAATATGTCTGAATTTGACCACAGTGAATTTAAAATCACTTAATGGAGGTCACCATAGTAACCAAATCGGTAGATATAAACAGACTGTAATGATGTGTGTGTAGACAGAGAGGTTTCACTGTAAATTAAATGGCTTGCTATATTCAGATTTGCACATTGTGAGGCGTGTCTATAGACCCATATTTGGGCTTATGGAAGAAGTCAGCAATCAATGGACTTTTTTTAGCAGTTATTATGGAGATAGTATGTGAAGTTATTTGTACTTTAACTAAAAACAAAGCAGTCATGGGTGATTACATCTATGTGACTGCTGGATGAACATAAGATCATGATCATGAAGCAGTGTGTAGCACAGCCAGTTAGCTAACCGAGCACAGGACTATAGTCACATCATCTCTGTAAACCATCCGTTCCAGTGCAGGTTGTGAATTGTATGTTTCTCCTTTCTAGACTGCTATAGAGAAAGTTCCAGAGCATATCCAGAAGCCGATTTGGAGTGAGAAGGGACAGGAGGACCAAGCCAGCCAATGAGAAGCTACTTCATCATCGTGTTTTATTGTGACATCACTGCAGTCTCTTTGGGGATTTAAATGGTAGAGAACGACTTCTGCCTCTCATTCTTTCAAATCAGAGAGACATTTTCTTCTTGTATTAATAACAAATGAAATAAGATCCCCTTTTGACATGTGTCTGATATAATGTGTTTATTTCTACATGCAAGTTCACAATAATTTTGTTCACATTAAAAATGTTCAAAATCCTATTTGCTCTTTGCATGGTTATTACATTCAGGAAAAATGTATACTGGGATTTTTCTTAATATAACATATCTTAAGGGGGTTTTCTGAATACAGCACACTCTGCATACTCCTAGGGTCAGACTTGCACAGAGATCAGACAGCACAGAGATCCTGCTGAGGCTCCCGGACAGACGACATCACAGATCACATGCTAAGAAAGCCATCTGATAGGATGGTTCAGGAAAGGGAAACCTCAGCCAATCCCAATATTACCTGCTGTGGTGAAATCCGTGCTGTGGCCTGGGCACGCCTGTGTCACCTGAGGACCAGCAGGGGGCACTGGAGAGAAGGCATACAGCGCCACATACAGACTTCATAATCAAGGAATATCAGTGGAGTACTGTCAGGACTGACACTTTAAACAGGTGGACTCAAAAAGGTCATAAAGATTCATAAAAAAATATATATATAAACAATATATTTGTCTTTTATCTTTCTTCCTACCTGAGGTCACTGTTTCTGTAGTGTTTTGAACTGCACTGCACATGTGCACCATTTCCCAGAAACGATCGTTTGCTCGTTTGAAATGTGTTTTACTGTGCAACACACTCATTATGTGTGTGAGATCACCTAGAGGCACTGCAGATTAAAGCTAGGATGTGCTCTAAGGAGTGTTAGTACAGAGCTGGAAACAGGAGATGTTGTTCAGAGCAGCCAGTCACCACTGTGAGATCCTGACCGGTGAGCTGGGGTTGCCGTACTGTGTCCAGGCCCGAAAATTAGAGCAGCATTCCACGTATAAACACGGACACATGGAGGGAACGTCTGCCAAGTGCCTGCTTGGCTGGACTGGTTCATTTCTCTCTCATCTCTTCTGCTTTGGTTCTTCCAGCTCTGCCTTCTCTTGTGTGTGTGTGTGTGTGTGGATGATTCAAAGTACCAAATGCATCTGGAGCAGATACACTGATGACTCATCTTACTTCATGCATGCATGCGTGCACTCTCTCTCTCTCTCTCTCTCTCTCACACACACACACACACACACACACCATATACAAAAGGAACAGAAATAAGAGTCACTGAACAAATGTTCCTCTGGTTGTTCTATTTAGTGTTTTGATTTGAAATAAAAATCCCTGATAATCCCATACCCCTTAGTCTGGTAGAAACAGCCGTGCCTTTCAGAAGAACGCCACTGCGTTTTACTCTACAGATTAATCCTTTTTCTCCTGCCTTTTTTAGCCTGACCTGCATGTTCTCAGAGGGTGAAGGCTGAATTCACAAACTCACTGCTGAAAGGAAATCAGAGTGTCAGGGCAGAGTGATGTCGTACATGTAGAGAGTGACTGGCATCCTACTGGTGGGATATCAGACTGAATCTGGAGACCAGAACATACGCCTGTGAGATGAGGAATGTTCGGGACCAGGTGGCTGAGCTACAGGTTACTGTGTCCTGAGGATCAGTGTCCAGTCTCAGCTGAACAAGCTTTTCATGACTCTACTCGAATATTCCAGGATGTTTTATGATAACCTAACCGGGCCAAATCCGTTCATGAACCCGTGACTGTTCCTGCTTCTGCCTCCACGCCCCATCCAACCACCCTTACCTTGACCCCTTAACCCACGACCCCTGTGGAGATATCACACCTTGCTTGAGCTCAGAACAGAACACGCCTCACTCCCAAATGTGTGATAATCCCATTTCAATCCTCAAACTCTTAAGATTGAACTCTGACCTGGGTTAATCCTGAGGAGCTGCCACGTCTTCTGTGTGTTTCTCCGAGTTCTCCGTTACACGCGTAACCTCGTCCACCTGTTCTCCCATGTCCACCTCCATCTGATTAACAGAAAGGAATCACAAGTCTGCGTGTCAAGTAATCCTCTGCTTTTCTTTATTTGCCATCGCGCAGGACAAGCATGTCTGATCACAGGGCTCAATTGCACATTTGTATGAGTCTGTCAAACTCAATTTGGAAAACTGGAACCCCTGGCAATCTTGTATGACCTTTGACTGAATCTACGATGTTTTCTGCCATCCCAATGAATTTTTTTGCAGTTAGGATTTTCAAGCCTCTTTTTAAATCAGATTTGATTGGATCTGTTTCAGTCAATACTATTTACAGAATTGAGTTGAGTGTACTAGATACACTTCTGAATGTTGTACTAGCTGAATGTTGTACTAGCTGAATCTCTATATATCTGCATCTGTATATCTTGTACACAATGGTACACAACAAGCTTTATGTCTGTGTTGTTTGTATGAAACAGAAGAAATAATTGATTCATCTTAAATTGCTAGTTCTTCCCATATTTAAGATATATTCAACGATGAAATCCGCTCCTGTAATGTAACAATATTCAAAAGGACCTGTGCTGTCGTAAGTAAATCCCGGACGTCGAGTTTTCTTAATTCTGGGTGGTTTTTTTCGTGCAACAGTCGTTTAGTTCACTTGGGCTTTTTAACAACTTTGGCCCAATGCCCACGTTCAACAGCACGTGGGCCTTGCAAAACCGTTTGCAATTCACTAGCAATGAGGCCAGGCCTATTTAGGGGACCTAAATACTGTAAATGTACGCAGTGATAACTAGAAAATATTTCATATGGGATTTGAAAACCACCACCTGGTTACAGACAGTCAGTGCACCTATGCAGACAAGGTCCTTTATTGGGGAGGCACTGATACATGCACCGTGCTGCTCTAGATTACTGCTACGTGCATGGTGAGGATCTGGGCTTTAACTGGCCAATGGCGTAAGACGTTTTGCAATCTTTAGCTTCATTTAACACATTTATTTGTTTATTGGCTCATTAACCAGACAGGACTACAGAGGGACTTTTGAGTTTTATTAGACTCGACTTTACTGAAATGATAAAAGAAATCAAATATACAACAACTTCAATAAGACTTGAAGATCAGTGATTGTGACTGTTAGTGATAATGTAAAAAGCCTTAATCCGGTGTCCAATACAGAGAATTTGACAAAATGAATAAAAATCTATAGAGAATTTCACAAAAGGAATGAAGCAGTGGTACAAACCATATCAGATTTCTTGAGTTAGTGATACATCCAGAATAGCACCTGGTCTGTGACTCCCCCACTGACGTTTGCAGGACACACGCCAGACTGTAGATTAAAACTCGGTAATAATGACTCACCACTGGCACTGCAAGTTCACTAAAGAACTACAGGATACAAATCCATGTCCGGGGTACTGCATAAAGGGGTTTATTATGTAATTTCATGTTTTAAACGTTTGGCAATTAAACACACACAGGAAAATAAGGTAAACTGACCGCAATCTGTACAAGGGTGGGCGACAGTACACGTCATCCAAGTGGGCGATAACAAATCCTCAACTCAATGGTGACTGTAAAATAAAACAAGGATAAGATCGTCGCTTTATTCTTGGCTAAGAATGTCCGAGAGTTCTTTTATATACTCAATCGTGTATTTCAGCGTCTGGATCTTGGTTAGCGGTTGACCTTTCCGACTGTAGACAGGAGGGAGATAGTCCCGCAGCTGGTGCAGCGCCTCTGCCAAACTCCGCATGCGCAGTTTCTCTCGCTCGCTCGCCTTCATGCGCCTCTTGGTCGACATCTTCGGTTTGGGCGCCTTCAGCTGCGCTCTCGTGGAGGGTTTCCTTCCATGTCCGTTATACGCAAAGTCGGTGAGTGTTTGGCAGTCGTTGGCATTTCTTTGGGTCTCGGGGGACGAACAGGTGGAATAAAAAGAGGACTCCGGTGATGAAGATCTGCATCTGAGCGAGCCGTGCTGGTCACCGAAGCTCCCGTGCTCGTCCCTCCAGTCCCACTGGGATAAGAGCTTTGCGGTCACAATATCAACTGCTAAGTCACCATCCATTTGAACGAGTTCCCCGGGGAGGCGCTCCATGTATCTGTAGTCCCCACGGGTGTAGAGCAAGTGTGCTGTGACAACTCAGGTGAGACTTTATACCAGCGAAGACTGGCCATTAGTTCACGATCTTACAGCTTGGAGAAGTTCAAAGACCTCAAGTGCGACGAGCGACGTTCGTTGTCACTGAGGTGTGAATATGGTGATAAAACCGGGTAATGCGCACGAGAAAAGAAAATAATTAGATTCCCCTTTTGTGAGAAGTAACTTTAAATAGACGTGGCGGCCATTCTCAGTTTAATGTGATACATCTCGGGGAAACGCAATAGACAAACGACACAGCCAGGAGGATGCGTGCGCAATACACTACTTGGATCTGTAATTAAGGGATGTGGAATTATTTCTAAGATGCTGTTTGTTTGGGGTTTTTTTTGGGGGGGGGGGGGGTGCACACGCCAGTTAATTGGCCAAACTTTTAAGTCTACATCCACAATTCATTCTGTCATTATTACAATATTATACATTTCCAGATACCCCCCCCCCCACCAGAAAATAAGCCCACCGGGGAAACAGCAGCAGTGTGTCGCAGCTGCCCGCCGAAGCCGTCTCATGTCTGCAGAGGTGCGCGAGATGTCACTCCCGATCAAGCAGCGCAGCGCAATAAACGGCGGCGTGTGACCGGGCGACGGGACGTTTGCGCTCCTAACAGGGAGGAAGCGACACGTTTAGCCATTTACTGCATCGTTATTAGGCCACGGCTGCCGCTTTATCATTAAAACACGTCATTCTGGAGGCCCAGACCGCTGCTTGTCTTCAACGAACAACGTTGTTGTTGGTTTTTATACTTTGGCGATTTCTATGCAACCAGTTATAATGTCTAAACCACAGTAACGTACGTTTCTGATAACAGATCTAGTTTTGTTATCAAATCACGTCTAAAACAAATGAACACTAACATTTACGGGCAGTATCTTTTTCAAGTTTAAGTTTCAGTCTCTCCGCTAATGGCGGAGGGCTGCCTATAGAACAGTCTGAATCATCTCCACTGTTTCTGCCAGACTTCTGTATCTGGGGAGGTGTCTCGGAGAAGACCACACAGAGCGGCGGCTTTGAGGGCTTTGAGGAGTCTGAGGTCTGTTTGGTGTGAACAGGATCTGGTCTGTGTGTCGTGGGTGCTATACTGCCACCGTCCTGCCTAATGAGCTGGTGCAGAAGAGGTTTGTGGGCGTCCTGTGGTCTGTACCTGGCTTTACTTTTGAGTGTGTTTTTCCTGTGTTCTGTTCTGTTGTGATTCTCCACGTCGCTGGCTTCACTGGAAGAACTTTGCCTTGTACAAACTGTCTTCTTACAAGCACTCCGCTGATGTGTGCGCTCCAGGTCAGTGGATGGACGGTTATAACTAGGGTCAGAATAGCTTCTCTGAGGGAATGCTGAAGAGTGTTTCAGTTTATCCAGTCTGGATTTAGGAGGCGCTGGATTAAGAGGGAGATCTTGGGGTTTGTGTCTCCTTTTGACGTGTGAGCTTCTGACCTTTGACATGTGAGCAGCAGGTCTACTAGGACCTGACTGTTCATACTGTGCACAGAGAGGAACTACTTGTGGCTTAGTCACTGGTTGGCAGGTGTTTGGCTTTAAACCATGACTTAAATGGCCCAAATGGGTTTCCTCTGCTTCAGACGCAGCACTCTGAAGGCTGGTTCTGCTTGGCTGCTCTCCTGTGTGCAGAAGGTCACCAGACTTGATCATGTTCTTTAGCAGGAGCCTTTCTCTCAGTGGACATTCTGAGAGGCCGTCAGCCTGCAAAACTGATAACTTACCACAGTCTGACCCAAGAACAGTGGATGAGCTACTGTCTGATGTTCTGGCTCCTTCATCCACGTTATTCACAGATCCCAGGTCAGCCTGACTGCTAAGAGGCTGAGAAGATGGGGAAGCAGTGAAGGACAAAGCCTCCCAGTCGATACTGCTCAAATGCAGCTGGTTGATCACAACGGACAGGGAAGGAGAGCTGTGAGCGCCTGCGGGGCAGGGGGAGGCAGGCCGTCCTGTGGGGCAGTGCTGCGGGGTAGCAGGACTATCTGCACCTGCTTGGACCTCCATCCCGTTTGATGACTGTGTGAGAGGTTCTGGTGCATCAGGTGTAATTGTGGGAGCCAGGCCAGCTGTGGTCTGCAGTACTGTAAACCTGTTCGGTGTCGTCTGTGAGGACACTGGGGCCACATGGTCCGATGAGGTCTGTAGAGACATCTGAGCAAAGAGATGGGAGAAGCCGTCGGAGGATTCAGGAGACTTCTCCTCTTCCACCTTCTTTTTCTTTGCTGCCGACAGATAAGACACAGAAATATTGTTAATAATGCCTCCATATTACTGATATGTAGCATTAAAACAGATAAGTGGTACATTATGATAATTCAAGAATTTGCGCTTTACTGCGAGTTTCAATATTGGCGCCATGATACCCATAAGGCCATGCGGGCTGATAGCCATGATGAGCCCTGAGCACACTGCACAGAATATGAGAAGCTACACATGCGTCTTGTGAGCTCATGGGTAGTACTACGCTGTCTTTGAGCAGGACACAAGGGTCCTGCATGCGGGACAAACGTCCAGACGCATTAACATCCCAGAGACTGCAGCATCACGTCAATATCAAACTCACTTTGTTCACCACGTTTTCATGTCTTGTGAACACCACACCAACCGTATCACATTCACAACAGATTTCGTTCATTTTTGAATAAATACTTTTTTTGAAGTACGTTTGAGAAAATATATATATTTTTTTTATTATTCTTTTGCTACATTTGGAAGCAACCTTAGACAAACAGAATCTTAACCACTATATTATAGCTATATATAGATTAAACAAATGTATCAAACTCGAAGACTGTATGTCATCATGTATTTGTGTTTTTAGAGATACGAGACAGAGATAGCAGATGTGGGTGTGTGTGTGCACGTGTGTGGGCGACCAAGAGAGACAGTAGAACAGGGATGAGTGGACAGAGCCTTCTGTGGAACACCTTGTGTTAATCAAAGCGTTTACGTGCTGGGGGACTGCTGGGACCCGACAGTGCAAGTGTGAAAGAGCAGCGATCCAACCCCACTGGGTGTCCAACCCCCACAGGGTGTCCAACCCCACTGGGTGTCTCAAGCAGTGTTCCATCCTTTGACCTCTGACATCACACAGAAGGCTTAACGACCCAGAAGCCATCAGAGACACCAGCTCCATCCCTTACCCAGGGGCCCGAGACACCAGCTCCATCCCTTACCCAGGGACCCGAGACACCAGCTCCATCCCTTACCCAGGGACCCAAGACACCAGCTCCATCCCTTACCCAGGGACCCAAGACACCAGCTCCATCCCTTACCCAGGGACCCAAGACACCAGCTCCATCCCTTACCCAGGGACCCAAGACACCAGCTCCATCCCTTACCCAGGGACCCAAGACACCAGCTCCATCCCTTACCCAGGGACCCAAGACACCAGCTCCATCCCTTACCCAGGGACCCAAGACACCAGCTCCATCCCTTACCCAGCAGTGTTGTGATATACAGCACATGCATCATGATGAGAAGGACGTGGAGAGTTCATTGGCGATAGCGGTTTGATCTGGCCTTACGTTTAGGTCTGGCCTTGGCCTCCGCGGTGTCCTTGTTGAAGCGCTGTAGGAGGTCTGGATACGCCACCGAGACCAGATTCTCCTCTTCCACTGTCTTCACCACGTCTGGATCCTCTGGGGTACCGTCCTCAGGAAAGACGTAATGATCTGCACGTATCACACAGGCATCTTTAACATTATACATGTAATAAAACATGGTATATGCATACATACATACACACACACACACATATATATATATATATATATATATATATATATATATATATATAAATCCAGTATCATGTGTAAACTCACTGATTGTTTTAGTGGAAAATACACTTTTCTTTTTAAGTACATTTTTGTATTTTGCATTTTTTTATGTTTTATGTTTTAAAAACTAATGCTAGTGTGGAGGTGGGGTGTGTGTGTGGGGGGGTGTGGAGGTGGGGGGGCAAAGTTCACAGTGTCTAGAGGAAACAGCTTTAGCACTTTAGGGTTGATGCATTTGTTCCGTCACCTGTGGTCCACAAATCACACCACCCACATCTACACCCAAGTTCCCTTCACAACAAGACACTAACAAGGCCAACAGTGACACGTGTCACACCTGGCCCCCTCGAGACAAGCAGCCCTGTCTGAGAACAAATACATACACATTGGAATTGAAACTTTGCAAAGCTCATTAGCTACTAAATGTATCTTACTTAAGAGACACCAGTAAGGACAGAATGCAGTTATACTGTTACAGATTAAGGATTAAGGATTAAGATTAAGGATTAAGGAAGGCCCCTTCTCAGACAGTAAACACTTCCTCCTTATTTCCAGACAGGAAATGTGTAACCCAACCTGGTTTCTTCCAGATGACTTCAAAGCAGGAGATTCCATTCCTTATTCGTCGCTTGTATATTCTGATACACAGAAACGTCACATTGTGAATATAGGAGTGGGGTGTGTTTATGTATTTAAGAATATAGGAGTGGGGTGTGTTTATGTATTTAAGAATATAGGAGTGTGGGGTGTGTTTATGTATTTAAGAATATAGGAGTGTGGGGTGTGTTTATGTATTTAAGAATATAGGAGTGTGGGGTGTGTTTATGTATTTAAGAATATAGGAGTGGGGTGTGTTTATGTATTTAAGAATATAGGAGTGCGGTGTGTTTATGTATTTAAGAATATAGGAGTGGGGTGTGTTTATGTATTTAAGAATATAGGAGTGTGGGGTGTGTTTATGTATTTAAGAATATAGGAGTGGGGTGTGTTTATGTATTTAAGAATATAGGAGTGGGGTGTGTTTATGTATTTAAGAATATAGGAGTGGGGTGTGTTTATGTATTTAAGAATATAGGAGTGGGGTGTGTTTATGTATTTAAGAACATATGAGTGTGGGGTGTGTTTATGTATTTAAGAATATAGGAGTGGGGTGTGTTTATGTATTTAAGAATATAGGAGTGTGGGGTGTGTTTATGTATTTAAGAATATAGGAGTGGGGTGTGTTTATGTATTTAAGAATATAGGAGTGGGGTGTGTTTATGTATTTAAGAATATAGGAGTGGGGTGTGTTTATGTATTTAAGAATATAGGAGTGGGGTGTGTTTATGTATTTAAGAATATAGGAGTGGGGTGTGTTTATGTATTTAAGAATATAGGAGTGGGGTGTGTTTATGTATTTAAGAATATAGGAGTGGGGTGTTTTTATGTATTTAAGAATATAGGAGTGGGGTGTTTTTATGTATTTAAGAATATAGGAGTGGGGTGTGTTTATGTATTTAAGAATATAGGAGTGGGGGTGTTTTTATTATGTATTTAAGAATATAGGAGTGGGGTGTTTTTATGTATTTAAGAATATAGGAGTGGGGTGTGTTTATGTATTTAAGAATATAGGAGTGTGGGGTGTGTGTGTGTTTATATATTTAAGAATATAGGAGTGTGGTGTTTGTGTTTATGTATTTCCACTATTATTAATGTTAACATAAGGAATATGTTAAGGAATAGTGCAGGTGTTTGTGAGGATCTGTGTAGTGGAACAAACCTGATGGGATGGATTTGCGCTGGTGTTTCTGTTCCGCATCTTCGGTTCATGAGTTCGACGTAGGTCATGAGTTCCAGAACCTTCTTGCTGGTATAATGTGTAGGCCACTCCATCTTGTCCAGAGCAAATTTCTGTCAGACACAAACATCCAAGAAGGATGTCAGGTACAGTGGTAGATGCTCCACATCTAAACATGTAGTGGACATCTGATGGTCTAATAGAGAATACACAATATAAACAATGGGTCTAAATTTCTAAACCACAAGCCAAGCATTCAGGAGAGACTGAGACCTGCATGCGGAGTAAACTGGGCTTCCTTCTTTTGAAACTGTAAACAGGTTTGTCCTTTGGAACCAGAAACTCATTGATGATCTGAAAGACGAGATGAATTCCACAATAAATTCTGCAAAATCACTCAGCCTACATTAATACAGGCTTAACTACACTGATACTCACCTCTGTGAACGGGAATTTGTCACACGCTAAGGTTTTCCTAGGAAGTGACAGCTATCGTTAGACTTCTGAAGACTCTGACATGACAATATATATATAGAAGTATATATAAACATGCAAAATAACAAAACCTAATAAATCTGTGATTGAATATGTGAAAACTAAGGCACTTTTTAATGTTGGTTTCCGCTGAGGAAGCGTGGCGAGCATGCTCAGAGCGATGCCAGTCACAGGGGCACTGGGAGTCGTAGTCCTGAGGCTGGCAGAAGCGTTCACTGCCACAGAGCACACAGCCTTGCCGCTCATGGGATTTAGCCGAACCTGCAGCAGACACAGCAGGACGATGTCCAAGAGAGAATTAGCCCAGTCCGCTAGTGAGCTAGCAGTGTGCTGCTTGCAAAATAAAGAAACATTTTAAGATGAAACAGTTTTTACAAATATTAATTCTTATGGATAGAAAGAATAGAATACAGTTTCCACTTTTCTACATCATATCAAACTGTAAGAACTCAGGAAACCTGTGGCAATCTCACCAGGGTGACGACAGACCAGGCAGTGGCTGACCTTGTGCACAGCAGCCTCCACACTCTCTGGGTCAGTTCTCCTCCACTCGCTAAACCTAACAACACACCAAGCACAGGGTCAGTCCAAGCAGAGCGATGAGGTTACCAAAGTGGCCAACCTGTGCCTCGGAAACGGGGAGGACGTGCAATTATGACATCGACAGCTAATCAGTACCATAATCAGTACCATAATCAGAACCATTTTGAAAAACCCTCTTTTGCACACTAACTTTTGGAGAAGCGTTTGTCCCTGCAGACTGCGGATCAGCTTGAGTGTCTGCTCCTTCCCCACGCCTGCCACGCCCTGCAGGAGCAGAACAACAGGGCTCACACGGCTGACGCAGCTGCACGCATGAGGCCTGGGAGGAGAACCTGGGTCACCTGTGTCACCTGGGCTACCTGGGCGTACCTTAGGCAGGTAGTCACAGCCCAGGAGCAGAGCCACGCCCACCAGCGTCTCGCGTTCCAGTCGCAGCTCCTCCCGCACCCTGGACATCCTGTAGCAGTCTATCTGAGGGTCCTGAAGAGCAAGGCACAGATGTGGGAAACGCAGGCGTTAGAACCGGGGAAGGACCGCGTGTCAACATCCACAGCCATGCTAGCAATTATGTACGTTTCCATGGTTTGCACATTAGCACATTAAGCACCTTCGTGTTCATGTTGAAGTTTCTGTAGACGGTCTGAGCTCCGTACAGGAAGACGTCGCCATCGCTGGTGATGCAGCCGTCCACAAAGCCCTGTGAGTCCAGGAAGGCGCACATGGCCTCCGCCTCCCCTGCTGCATCCACCCAGGGTAAGCCCAGACAGTCCAGCATCTCCGCACACTGAGAGAGAGAACACCACGACAACATCTAAGGGTCGCAAGGTCCTGATCTTGGTCATAAAGCACTGAACATAAATCATAAATACAGTACAAACATTCATGCATTATTTTGCATAAATATGCATGCATCAGCTAGCTACAAACAGGTGTGGTGTTTATAAATACAGTGATGGACCCTTTTTTGATTCATCCATGCCATCAATTCATTATCATTTATCTATTTTGGCCAATTCTATATATACATGTATAATAAAAGCATCCACCCATTTAATTAGCCTTCAATCCCTATCTGTGTGTATGTAGCCTCTCATAAATATACTCCTACCTCTCTAAGGACGGCCTTAAAGCGCCCTCTGCTGGTGCTTTTTAGCGCTGCATGTTTAGGCACACCT
Source organism: Brachyhypopomus occidentalis (assembly GCA_020368025.1). Classification (NCBI taxonomy): domain Eukaryota; kingdom Metazoa; phylum Chordata; class Actinopteri; order Gymnotiformes; family Hypopomidae; genus Brachyhypopomus; species Brachyhypopomus occidentalis. Next base: position 1,076,284 of record JAGXOD010000135.1, read on the forward strand.
CTGTTTTTAATGCCACGGAAAGCAGTCTCCGTTCTCTTGCTCATGGTTTCTGCTTTGATCTTGGGAGCTTCTCCCTCCATAACGAAGACCAGCTTCACGCCCATCCGCAGGAGTGAGGATGCGCGGAAAAATAAATTGCTGCAAGAAAAGGGTGAATGAACACAGAAAAACTAGGATGGCCCGACAAAGCAGCATATGGTATTTAAGTCATGTGGTATTTATTTAAGTCATGTGTTGTGCAAACAACATCCTTATACACCATCTCAGCTCACAAGCCAACACCACAAGAGCAGAAACATAATTACAGGACGTTCCGTCCATTTATCCATGTGGCTGGGACTTGGTCAGGAGAAGCTGACCCAAACGTCTGTGTCTGAATGTGCCGTCCTCACCGCAGATGGGGCTTTGTGACTTTGCCCATCATGGCTTGGACATGTTGTGCCTCACACACCCAGAGACTGAGGTCCACAGCCAGGGTCTTCCCTGCGAGGCTGTACAACGGCACAGTCTCCTGCACTGGGCTCAGGATGGACCACAGCTCTGCCACACCCATCACCTGCTGGACTACAGGACACCGAGCACAAGGTCGTTTAGAAAAACACATAATTAAAACACCATGGAGCCTCAGAGTTACCAATCAAACAAGCACCCATCAACACAAAATTGTTGTTTTGTGTTCAATCTGGTCCAGTTCTGTTTTTGTGAAGATACTGGTCGCCACTGTATTAACGGCCTGTTTTCAATGCCCCTGGATCAATATAAACAATACTGGACGGAACCAAGGCAACGCACGTCTCAGAGATTACTACGTTCCTGCCTTCTTAACATGTGGTTGTTTGAATGGACTCATGTGAGGACAACTATCAGTTTTCTAAGATAAAAGTCACGTTTTGGATCCCATAGCACAGCTGTCCCTCGCAAATCAGAAGCTTCATAAGAATATGGAAGTTGTAAACGATGCAGCACAGCACTGTCGCGCTTATGAAAATACACAAGTGCATTAAGGAGAATCACACGAGCAGTATATTAGACATGATAACAAATGTAGATCATTAGAAGTTGGTCGTGGCCCTAAGGTTGCTCAGGTTTATATCATATAAGTTAGCTAAGCCCAGTAGTTCGAAACTTCAACGCGGACGTGTCGATTCTCAAATGAGTTCTTAACAAGTTATGAACGGTTTATGGTCTAAAGCAACCGGACGTTTTGTACCTACCTAGATATCCAACTAATGAGCTTTGTTTAAAGTTTGTTTACGCTGTCTCTGGCTTGCTTGGTATGCCTATAATAATCTTACACTTTGGATGAAAGTGTTTTATGCACGGTACACTATATTGCAGATTTTAAATATATCTTAAGTAGATATACAGGTCACAAAGAGACGCCTACACGAACTGATGTCTGTAATAAACACGCAAACGTATAGCCTTCACGTTTGAATGTTCTCCTTCTCCCACACGCGATTAACACGGGCGCCCCTGCTGGCTCGGAGAGGAAGTGCTCACGTATGTCGCCTTTGTGTGCACCTTCATTTGAAATACCATTAGCGACCTTGCTAGACTGTTACGTTAATTTATATTACACCGATATGATATTGCCCAGTATTGTAAATTATTTTATCCGAAATGAAAAGTTTTACGTTATACGTTAATTCCGACGTCACTTCCGCGCTGCTGGATGATGACGTGTATTCCGGACGTTCAGGACCGGATGTGGATAATCGGAGCTTTGAATACGGCAGACGAGCTTGACTCAAAGAGTGAAATCATCAACAACATCTAACGTAAGGATCAGACTTTGGGTTTCATGCTGCTGTATGTTTGTTTTAAGTGTTTCTTGTAAAACCCGAGTGAGATATGTGGCCTGCTGGGTGAGTTGGGTGTGTTTACACAGCTTCTGCTGTGAGGAGTAGTCTCCACTCCGGGCCGATGCCTTAACACCAACCAAACGCCACGTAGCACCTGACCTACCTGTCCGTTCGCCCCTCCACAGCATGGTGACAGACGTGCAGCTGGCCATATTCGCCAACATGCTGGGAGTGTCGCTCTTCCTGCTCGTGGTGCTGTACCACTACGTGGCGGTTAACAATCCCAAGAAACTGGAGTGAAACTGGAGTGACGTCCCTGACAGACCCGCCAGGTACCGGCTGGGCTCCTCCGCCTGTTCCTCGGGGGTGACGATCCTCGTCGTAGTTTGCGCTGTAGTTTATGATAAGCGCCTGGGAGTGTTTGATTTAAGCAATTTGCTGTTTTTCTTGTAGATTCAAGCTCATCACTGGGGACCATGAGGAACAGTGGACGACGCAGTCTAACGTTTTATAGGCGAATGTAAATAAATTTGTATAATGTTCCCGTTTGTGATCTTTATTCTTAAATGCAATTTCACACGTATAAGAAATTCAGACAGCAGGTGCTTTAAATGCTTTAATACATACATGATCAAAAGGTGGTCACCCACACTAGTCTCAGACAGTAGCAGTGATTTTGCACGTCTCTTAATATCAGCTGTTGTCAACCATGACCTAAACATCAATGCTCAAAAAAAAAAAAACTAAATTGTTAAAATGCGGATTCTGTGGGTCTGCTGGGTTTAAGGTGGCCAGCACACAGCCCAGTGCAAGTCTGGCGCATCTTTAGACGACGGTCTGACTCTTAAAAACAGAGCAGTTCTGGTTGGTCTCAAAGTAAAAACGCTAGCCAGTATTTATTTATGACCGTGCATAACTGGCACTTATTACCATAAAAGTCACATTAACAGCTGTTACAATATAAAAACAGACAACAACCCACCAACATTTTTATAGATTTCTTGACTCATTTAAAAATTTATGACAGAGGTCTCAGATTATAAAATCTACATCTTAATCTCGGATTAACATGTTCCATGCCAACGTCACAGCCTGATCTAGGAACAAGGGATTTTAGAGCTCACCCAACACACGGACTCTACCCAACACAGAGACTGCATCACAGCTATCAGTAACAGCAGACAGGTGTAGCAAGCAAAAGTTTAAAACTCAAACAGTTCATTCAAATTCATGTCTTAACTATGGAAACAGTATGCAATGCTTATTTGATTCAGAGCAGGTGTGTCCACGTGTGGATGTGTAACACCAGCCTGCAGACAAGTTCCAACCATAATCTCACCCACAGATCATTAGTGCATGAAGATGAGCTTCTTGTACCTAGAGGAATTAGAGGTAATGGCACTAACCATTATACACACACTGTTACATTAAAACTATTAAAGGAAGAATTAGAGTAGTTAGTGAGCAACCTCAAATCATCTGACATTCAACTCAGTTTCGTCGTACGAGGGACATCACTTCATGTAACTTTGTAGCTAGTTAAATGACTGGAATAAACACAGAGAGGCGCCATAGTGGTACTGTACAAAATATTACCCAATAGCACAAAGACTCATGGCAAAAATCAGTTCCAAAAACATCACATCTAAAACCCCAAGAAATAGAAATAATAAAAACACAAGTACGGGTTCAAAAGGTGCTACAACCCCGAGTGTCCCGAGCTCCAGTACTGCGAGTGTGTCCCATTAAAGGGGTCAGGTCTAGGTGTGTGTTAGCCGAGGTAGTGGAGAGCCAACTTGCTGCTGTTTGCGGTCATGATGTCTGAGGAGAACTTGAGAATCCTGCCCTGCTTCCTCGCAGATGCACTGTGCATTTGAACACATGATCAGGCAGAAAGCTCAGAGGACATGTAAAGAATGTAGTGGACAATGTGGGCCTGCGATTCTCCATCATTTGCTTCCTGAGTAAAAGGGTTTGGGTGGTATTGGGCTTTAGGACATTATTGGATGCCTGTCCTAAAATAAATAAATAAATAAATATAACCTGAAGATATGTAAATGGTTCATTTTTAAGCTTGGTGTAGCCAGAATGGTAATAATTATCTTCAGGATAATTCTAATGTGTCACACGACACCCTTAATTTTCATCCCTATGAACCTTTGGTCATGTGTAACATATTAACATCTGATAATGCCCCAAAATTCACATACACTAACAGTCAGCAGGTGATGGGAAGCTTGAGTTTGAAATATACACACATTTTATAAGGTGCATCTATGACTTTCAGGTCTGTGATCAGTGATGTGTGTATGTGTGTATGTGTGAGAGAGAGAGAGAGAGAGCACACACTGGTCAGGCCTCTGGAAACAGGTTCACACTGCCACACGTGGGTCTGGTCTCGGAGCCCCCGGCCTCTGGAGGGTCACTCTGCTGGTGAGAGTGGTCTGGATGTTAGTAGTGAGCGCTGGTCACAGTTACGCTGGACTGTGGCTACCACAGCGCAGCCTGGGGCTGTAGTCATACTAAAGTACAGCTTACAGTGCATGTGTTACATCTCAGAAGGTAGTAGGTTGAATTGAAGTCTCCACTGTACCTGGAGAGGTGGAGATGTCTTTGCGTACACGGTATGGGCTCGTGCTCTTACCTGTTTGCGTGTGGCTTGTGTAGAAGGTGCGTGTGTGGCATGATCAGGGTGGTGAAGGCTCTGAGCTGAACTCCTCCGCAGGGCCCTGGTGGTCAAGCACAGAGCAGCGCTGCCCCTCCCTGTGTGCCAGGACAAGCCAACGCACATGTATGAGGGAATCGCTGCACTCACCCGCAGCATAAAACACCCTCACACACACACACACTCGAAGGGAACAAAGGGAGCACTTCAATAGTGAAATTCAACATTTCATAGTGGACGGAATCACTTGCTGAAAATCAAATCAAACCATTGTGTAATTAGAGATTCAAACTGCTCTTAGAAATGCTTTAATATGTCTGAACCCAAAGCTGGACAAACATGTCTGTCGCTCAGGTAATGATTCTATTCAGGTGGGCAGCCAGTCAGTCTGGCTTGCACCTGAAGCGGGGGCGTGTGTGTGAAGCGGGGGCGTGTGTGTGAAGCGGGGGCGTGTGTGTGAAGCGGAGGCGTGTGTGTGTGTGAAGCGGAGGGGGGTGAAGCGGAGGCGTGTGTGTGAAGCGGAGGCGTGTGTGTGAAGCGGAGGCGTGTGTGTGAAGCGGGGCGTGTGTGTGAAGCGGGGGCGTGTGTGTGAAGCGGAGGCGTGTGTGTGAAGCGGGGGCGTGTGTGTGAAGCGGGGGCGTGTGTGTGAAGCGGGGGCGTGTGTGTGAGGCGAGGCGGGGGCGTGTGTGTGAAGCGGGGGCGTGTGTGTGAAGCGGGGGCGTGTGTGTGAAGCGGAGGCGTGTGTGTGAAGCGGAGGCGTGTGTGTGAAGCGGGGGCGTGTGTGTGAAGCGGGGGCGTGTGTGTGAAGCGGGGGCGTGTGTGTGAAGCGGGGCGTGTGTGTGAAGCGGGCGTGTGTGTGAAGCGGGGGCGTGTGTGTGAAGCGGAGGCGTGTGTGTGAAGCGGGGGCGTGTGTGTGAAGCGGGGGCGTGTGTGTGAAGCGGGGGCGTGTGTGTGAAGCGGGGGCGTGTGTGTGAAGCGGGGGCGTGTGTGTGAAGCGAGGCGTGTGTGTGAAGCGGAGGCGTGTGTGAAGCGGGGGCGTGTGTGTGAAGCGGGTGTGTGTGAAGCGGGGGCGTGTGTGTGAAGCGGGGGCGTGTGTGTGAAGCGGAGGCGTGTGTGTGAAGCGGAGGCGTGTGTGTGAAGCGGGGGCGTGTGTGTGAAGCGGAGGCGTGTGTGAAGCGGGGCGTGTGTGAAGCGGGGCGTGTGTGTGAAGCGGGGGGTGTGTGTGTGGAGCGGGGGCGTGTGTGTGAAGCGGAGGCGTGTGTGTGAAGCGGGGCGTGTGTGTGAAGCGGGGGCGTGTGTGTGAAGCGGGGGCGTGTGTGAAGCGGAGGCGTGTGTGTGAAGCGGGGTGTGTGAAGCGGGGGCGTGTGTGTGAAGCGGGGGCGTGTGTGTGAAGCAGAGGCGTGTCTGAAGCGGAGACCTGGCAGGTGCTTCCTGGCGCCTGGTTTGATGTGCTTCCACACACTGCTGGGGCCGTCGCAGACCAGGGGCGGAGGGGGAAGAATCTCCACTTTCCGCACTGGGATTCGACTGGGCCGAGGATGGAACTCACACCTGGAGACCCAGCACAGCCAGGTCAGCAGGTACAACCCAAACGATAAACAGACAAATATATACATATATAGCCAAATAAGGACACATAACCTGTCTCTCTTAATATGTCCTTAAACTCATTTAGTACTTTTACATGTAAAGTATGCATATGCAAATGAGGCCATGCTCATCTCTTGATATCCCTTTTTGCCCATTTAATATTCTCCTACAACCTTTTCTTAGTTTTACATGAAAAATATGCACATGAAAATGAGCAAAGTACACAGGGTGCAGCTCACGCACGTGCACGTCTGTGTGAGGCCACGTGCACGTCTGTGAGAGGCTGTACAGATGCTCCATTACCTGCTGTATTCAATGGGAGACAGATATGGGGCGGAGCCTTCCTTCACACGGGTCTAAAAGAGAGAGGGTGAGAACAGCTTTAAAACACACACACACACACAGCGGTTCCCCGTCAGCTCACCTATAAGGAGAAGGCTGCTCACGTTTGTACAGTGCAGTACCTGTGACACCAGCCCCCCACTGGGCTGTGGGGGGAGCAGGTGGGCAGGGCCTGCTTTGCCAGTCCTGATGCTCCTCCCACTCCACAAAGTGCAGTCTTTGCTTCGCGACGTCGACTGGAAGTCCAAGCTGTTGTTGCCTAGGCAACCACAGACAGCGAGGGAGAGGAAATTACACCCAGAAACAGAACGTGGGCTTGATGTTAGTCAGTACGAGCACCCTGCAGTGGCCGCAGTAAAACCAGGAACACATGCCTACTCCTGGTCACATCAGCTCTGCTCACCAGGACGACCGTTACCCCTGGCAACACGCCTGTACATTATAGTATCTGAAGCCCACAGAATGAACCGAACGATGAAACATTTTAATCGTTTGAAAATGTCCTTTTGTTCTGTTCGTTTGCATTTGACGCTTGATCTGACATTCGTTTAAAAAAACAGCAGTGATCATATAAAGTCTGCTTATGATGTGACCAGGGGGTGGGAGAGAGGGCAACAGGCGTGACCAGGGGGTGGGAGAGAGGGCAGAAGAAGACCAAAGGTCACCAGGATCTTGTTCTGTTCAACCAGAGGTCACGTTTATTTTAAGAAAAAGAAAATCAGACAACTGAAAGGTCTGGACCAATGTGTGTTCTAACAGGGCATAGCATACATGGTGGAGTATAATAACTGATGTCAATATAATGATTTACACAGAGTATGTGGTGTATACTGCCCCCTACTGAGAGTACATGTAAAGTACATTTAAGGTTACAGTCCAGAGGCTAATCACACATTAGGTAGGCGTGGGAGAATAGTGAAATCTGAGACACACACGTAAGCAAGTACATACACAGGCACAATTTCTTCTGCAATGTCCTTCCACAAACAGCCGACAGTGGAAGTTTAACTCAGAAAGAGGAAAACAAAAGATATAATGACCACTGACCATTTAACCCACTGTGACATGGCAACCCCACCATAAACACTGGAGACAGTCTAGTCAGGCGTAGCTCAGACAGAGGCAGACTACACACACACACACACTCACACTCACACACCACTGACACGCACCCCAGTACATCAGAGGCCACGAGGGTGGAGTCTGTGGTAGAGTTTGAACCATTGGCTAAGCTACATCTGTGGGCTAGTAGGTTCACTGGGTTCAGAGCAGCGCTAGTGTAGGGGACGCTCCTCGCGCTACGTTAGCGTGCTAAATGAATCCAGCTTCACAGTACATTCTCCTAGTCGGTCTGGTTGCCAGTTCTCCTAAATGAAACGCCACATTTTGAACATGTCATTTTACAAGAGTGGCACAATTATTTGCTACAAAGATGAAACATTTCTACAGACATGGAGTGTCTACGAGCAATCTGAACACACATTTCTGAAACTCCAATAGTTTATTTACACAAGAATTGCTTGATAATGCTGGATAAATAATGCACATGGCGTTTTGGGAAGTTAGTAAAACCCTTTGGAATTACCAGGTTTTGTGCATGAATGGCTTTAAAAATGTGACATTTTCTTTATAACAAGCAACTCACTGAACACGCAGAATATATTACACAGCGCCTACACTATTAGTTCAAAACAGTCATAATAATAATAATATGACTATTAGTAATCAATAATAATAATGATTATATTAATAATCATCGATCCACAACTCTGATCCAAAATGTGGGTGATCTAAGCCCTTATATTTAGTAACTAGTGTTGCCTCCTATACTGGCAAAAACTACCCACCTCAGCTGTGGATCATTGTGACACTGTAGGAACTGTGTTTGTTCTGAGATGGTTTGGTCCAGTGTAATGCAGGACTATGGTTCTGAGATGGTTTGGACCTGATAATGTATTATTCTGGAACTCGGTTCCCCATCAAAAACCCTGAAATTGTGGGACAACACACTCTGTTAAATAAATCAGAGTGTACATCAGTTTTCATTTATTATTGACCCAAAATCAGACATTTCTAGAGCCATTTCAGCTACAATTTAGTTCGTTTCAAAGGGCTGGCAAGCCAGTCCAAAGGTGCGTTCCATACTGCAGAGCGATAAACCAGTTCTAGATGTGGATTTAAAGTGTTGGCTGTGTTTACAGATCTGGGACAGTCACAAGAAATGTTCAGTGCCTAAATATGATAAATAAATAAATATTGCACATTCAAATAACACAGATGATGGTTTTGACAAAGGAAACACAAACATCCCTCTCAGTCCAAACAGCTCAGAGATTTTCCAGTTGGACATCTGCTTGCCATGATGTTGCTCCAGTACCAGTACAGTACAGCACAGCACAGTATCTCTTTACTCTATAATCTCACTGGGTCTGATACACTAAGCATATACACACAGTCCACCAATAACACTTATTCCAGACTGCGTCTCACTGATCTGAGACCTGTCTGGTAGCAGCACCTCAATGGATCAAACGGACTATGAGCAAAACTGCCCACATTTTTAAGCCTTGGCCAGTTCCTTCAGCTTCAGACAGTCTTCGTTAGATCTTTATCACAGACACAGAGGAGGGACAGAGCTACGGGACAGAGCTACGGGACAGAGCTACGGGACTCACAGGTATGTGCAGTCCCTTCAGACAGCAGGACAACAGGAGCAGCTCAAGAGCGCCCCCTGCCGCAAAGCAACTGCAAAAGCAGCCATAAAGCCTACTGGCATTAACCACTACTGCAGCTCTAACGGGCCATTACTGACTAATTATCGTAGATATTCCGAGTTATGGCCGACTAATGAATGTGCCAATTTCAGAATCGTTAATGGACATCACAATTATTACTATCATTAAAAAGAGAAATCTAACTCTCAGTGAATCCTCACTATTCTGATACTGAAGAACCTATTTTTTCACCACTGGAATCCTATGTGAACACAGCTGTAACTTTCACTGATGCAAAATGCTTTTTGTTCCACGTGGCAGGAGAACCATTCCAGGAAGGGACACTAGCGTTACAGCAGAGGGAGCGTCTGTGGACACCCCAACCCTGGGAAGGTTCCCGGACACCCCAACCCTGGGAAGGTTCCCGGACACCAGTCTGTGTGACGGGACTGGGACACCAGCTGTTTGGTTCAGATGCAGTAACCAGGATAATAATGAAGACTAAAATAAAAAACATTCAAGTGAATTAATGCAATTAAGAAAGAAGCAGTAAAGTCAACAACGCAGGAAATATCGACCAATCACTGACTGGAATACAGTAACTCCCGAAGAGTGCGTGTGCACACACATGCGCACACGCACACACGCACACTACAGACCTGACTGCAATTACACTGTGTGTTATCTGATTATATACTATAAAGTGCAACTCTGCAAAATCAAACCCCTCACCTGCTACTCACATGATAGAAAGACCTGTGGAAACAGCTTCTATTTGGCTTTTAATGCCAGTAAATCTGAATAGAAAGCACCACATTAATACACACACATCATGTTATGTCTCACACACACACACACACTCATTCACTGCTGCTGTGCAGGTCCCCGGCTGGCTTGCAGGCCCTTCTGCACGTCCGTGTCTCTGACCTGCAGTGGTGCGGACCCTTGGGGGCGGAGCCTGGAGAGCAGGCCAGGGCGGGGCATTGCCTGGGGGGGGTGCTGAGCTAGGCCAGGGGCGGGAGCGAGTACAGACCTGCCATGCTGATGGAGCAGGGGGCGGCGGCCACACCCACACCGCTCCCGGACGACGTGGAAGAGGGGGAAGACGAGGAAGACGAGGAGGAGGAAGGGGAGAGGGGAGGGTGTGAGGGGACTGCCTGGCTGTTGCTAGGAGACCGGAGTGAGAGGCGGTGATTGAGGTGGTGAGATCGCCTCTTCTCCTGAGCTTTAGAGTCTAAAGGAGGACACACACACACACACAGGTGACGTGTGTATACCAGCTCACACACACAGGTGACGCATGTATACCAGCTCTCACACACACACACAGACAGACTACATACTCGGAACTAACCATTTAGAAGTTTGTCTGGAGCAGGTTGGTCCATTTCAGAAACACCAAACACACTGCAGTCATTTTCTCACACAACCTCAGCTCCTCAAGGCCCAGCGCGCGCACACACACACACACACACACACACAGTGGTAAACGACCCATCCAGCGGGGCCAAGCACACTGAACACACAGACAGGACTGGCGACAACACACACGTGTTCAGTCTGCTCGACACACACACACACACGCATCCATGACACACATTTCCATGTTAGTCCATCCAGATCACATGCTGCTGCTCCTCTCTTTGTATTATAAAAAGGGGGTGTGGCTCCAGAGCGCTCTTACCCCTGACTGGTCCCAGAGCTTTGTGGGAGGGCTTGTGTGTGCTGGAGGCGTTTCCAGAGCTGCTCCAGCCAAACGTGAAGCTGGGGGAACTCTTCAGCTGGGAAGCCGTCTGCCGGTTACCAGGGCCACCGTTTCCACGACTGCGGCTAAGAGAGTTCTCCGACACGGAGTTGCTCAGGCCACTGGTGCACACAGAAAGGAGAAGACAGTCTAATCCGAACCTACGCATACAGACGTCAGGGTTCAGTGTGTCTAACGGGGACCTGAGAGCTCTTACGAGGTCTTGGGTGGGCTGGAGGCCTTGTGGGGGTTTCTGCGTGCGCTGGCGCCCAAGCCCTTGCTGTTACGCACGTGTTTGAGCAGGGAGGCCCGTAGTTTGCCCAGGCTGTTGTGTTCGGACAGGACCAGCCGGGACCACGGGTTGCACTCGGCCATGTCCAACGCTGCCACGGCAACCGCACGTCCCACCTGGGGACAGAGAGGCGCTCCTGTAAGGACACGAGGGGCAGGTGCACCCGGAGGACACGCCTCCTGTTTACCTGTCCTGGTGTTTACCTGTCCTGGTATTTACCTGTTCATATACCTCAGGTGTGTACTTGGGAGGGAAGGTAGGGGGCGGGGGCGGGGTCGCCCGGCCGTTGTCATGGCAGGCGGGCGGAACGGTGTTGACGGAGCGGCCGGTGTTGTAGTTGCACTCCAGAGTGTAACTGCGGAGAGGAGAGAGCACAGGTCACTCACACGGACACGCCGCACATCACCACATCACACAAAAGTAATCATGTGATAACAATAATAAAAGCCACTTCACAAATACGACTGTATATACACGCTATGCATTCTGGGTACGTTCCTCAGGGCTCTGGGGTTTAGTGGGTCACCTGTGCACCAGGCCGATGGCTTTGTGAATAGCCACTCTGCCGCTGCCCTCTTTGGACTGGCCGTCCCGCTTGTCCCGAGCGTACATGTTCCTCTCCGAGAAATTACAGCCAAGGAAGTCGAAGTGGGCACAGTTCAGAGAGATGAGTTTCGGGTACATCAGGTTCTCCACCTGTGAGGAAATGTCAGATCCACAGGGAGGACGGCAGTGAGAGACACATACACATCACAATCCACACCGCTCCTAATCCACACTGCTCCCTGCTCCTAATCCACACCGCTCCTAATCCACACTGCTCCCTGCTCCTAATCCACACCGCTCCTAATCCACACTGCTCCCTGCTCCTAATCCACACCGCTCCTAATCCACACCGCTCCTAATCCACACTGCTCACTGGTGTGATGTGCATACACACCCCTTCGGGGGGATATTTTGATGGGGTGTATAATGTAAATCTATTAGCAAAATGACAGGAAGTCTGACCAATGAAATGCATTGATCTGGTTGTGGAGGAGAGCCTCCACACTCTGAAGAGGGGACTACAGTATTAATAAAACAGTTTATGTGGATGACGACACCTTGGGCAGCTAGTGTATGATTGGTAGGGGACTGTAGGAGTGCCTGGTTTACACATACACACACCTGCTCAGGTGTACAGACGCAGACACACACACACACTCTTACCTGCTGTAGCTCGTCAGCCAGGTTGTTCCCGTACATAAAGCATCCTCTTTTGGAGGCATGGCCATGGAGGTCTACGTAATAGGCCACTCCGCTCTCATGGGGCGGGATCTGCTCTGCGGGAGCGGGGCTAGAGACACACGGGGCTTCACTCCGACTTGGAGCGGACTGGTTCTCATCACAGGGCCCCTCCTCTCCATCACCTCCACCTTTACCCCACCTGTCCTCCAGCTGCATGGGTATCTCCGACAGGTCAAAGGTCGGGCGCTCCAGCCTCTCAGCCTCGTTGCGGCAGTTGAGGTAGCGCTCCCGCTCGCTGGCTAAGGGCGAGGTGGTGGTGTTTGATTGGTTGGAGCTTTTGAGGGCGGAGGTGGTGTTAGTGTTGATGCGGTTGTGCTGGTGGTGGTAGAGGAGGAGACTCTTGGCCCCGTATATAGAGGGATGCAGCTCAGCACTCGGACTCATGTACTGTCGGTTAAGATTCACTCCACGAGAGTCCGTCCTTTACACACACACACACACACACACACACCACCGTGTTACCATAATTGTTGGGATGTGCATTCACTCCAATGATGCAGTAATAGGACTGTTTGTTTATGAAGAGCTGACCTGTAGTGACCCCTGACGACCCCGTCAGGGTTGAGCATGGGAACGAGCTTGAAGACAAACATGCGTCGCAGCGTCTGAGCACGCGGGTCGTCCCGACTCAGGATGAAGTTCAGGAAGCCGTTAAACACGAAGCTGGAGGGCGTCTCGCCAGGATGGACCCTACTGCTGAGGAAGAACACCTAACACACACACACACACAGGACATCAACACTAGCACTGAAAAAAGGCAAAGTAGACAGATTCCATCTGCATAGAATTATGAGTCACCCACAACATTGACCACACGGATCAAGCGGTTCACTCTACAGTTCGGTTCTGTGCGCGCAGGCCCGGTTCTGAGTGCGCGCGGGCCCGGTTCTGTACCCGTTTGCCAGTGAAGCGGTGAGGGCGTGGCGTGCTGTGGTCTGGGAAGAGCTTGTCCAGCCGGGGTTCCCTCTCCTCCAGCATGCCATGGCAGGACGTCACAGTCAGCAGGTCCACACGGTGCCTGTCCAGAGAGTAACACAGCAGCTCCCGGTGGTAGTAGAGGCCGTCGGCTGGGCTGGGGGGGGCAGAGGGACGCGGCACACTCACCATCCAGCACGTGTCATTTACGAAAGACTGAGGAAACGTAGGTAGAGCAGCCAGCCTCTGTCACGCCACGAGGGGGTTATGGAGTTAATCACAGACGCAAACAGTTTCTCCACTGTGCAATAAGATCAAGTGTTAGTGTGTGTGCATGTGCACGGGCGTGTGTGTGCACACCTGCAGGGCCCCAGGGCATGAGAGGTGTTGAGCATCCTCTGGTCGAGCTGCAGGAGCATGTCCTGGCACTCGGTGTAGGAGAACGGGTAGCAGAAGGCCAAGAACGTGGAGGCGCCCCTCACGTCCACCACACGGTGCACAAACGACAGCGTGAACTGACTCTCAGACATCTGGAGGGTCAAAGGGCAACCAGCACAATCAGGGCTATCCAGGTCCACTGCCACATACGCAGCAAAACACAGGCAGAGTGCAGCCTCACAGGAGTGTGTGTGTCCCACCTCAAACGCGGGCCGCTCCCGGACCCTCTCCCAGCGCGGCCTCCCCGGGGAGGTGCTCACGAGCGGCGCCATGCCCTGAGAGTACAGCTTATTCTGCTTGTTCAGATTCATCACGTTAATCTTCAGCAGCTTCCCTGGCGGCACACCGCACACGCTGAAGTAGAACCACGACCTGTTCAACACAGCAGCACCAACAGCAATGACACCCGACAGCTGTGAAGCACAAACGTACATCCCGCATCACGCACTCTTACTGGCACGGTGTACAAGGCAGCTACACACAGAACGGACGCACACAGCCCAACCATCTTACGCGGCCTGTTTAGGGGTTGGTGTCCCTGCATGCTTGACAGAAGCAGCCTTACCGGTTACCGTTCTCAAACTCCGTGTCCACACAGTCGGGTTTGGTCCAGACGTTGAACTCGTACTCAGCATGTGGGAGAGAGCAGCTCGCGGCACCAGCCACGTCTCCACGGGCCTCCACACGCTCCACCCGACCCAGGTTTCCAGAGTCGAAGCGTGAGCTGAACACCACGCTCCCAAAGTGGGCCTCCATGGCCGGAGCCGCAGGCTTAGACGCCTGTGTAACCAGCACGGACCATGCTGGGCCACACCAGCCCTTCACACTCACACAGCCCTCATACCTGCAGACACAGCAGCATGGAAACATGTCGGACATACTGATAGTTAGATCAGAACATCACAGGACCAACTACTCACCAAAACCCGATTCTTATTCCTCTGCTTTTTCATTTCACAATTTGTTCTCTCATACAAAACGAAGCGAAGCAAACACTCGGGTTTAACCTGCGTGGAAGGACAACACACTACATTATAATTTAGGCAACACGGTGTGGCAGCAAACAAACAAAAACACACACACAAACACACACCACCCGTGCATGCCAACTTAGCAAGAGAAGCTCCACTTTCCAATCAGACTAATAGCAAATGATCAAGCAGCTAACAGTGTACAAGCACACACACTCACACTAGAAGACCTTAACGGGACGACAGCTGAGGGACACAAACGACCGAGCGTCCTCGACTCCTAACCGAACTAACTGGAGACTTCAGTCCGTATCTAGCAAACATACAGAAGCGCTTACAGTCTCATTAAGCGACTCCGCATCCTTAGCCAGCCAGCAACGAATTAGGTTAACATACTGCTTGGCTGTCGGGTTGAGTTCAAAGGCTAGCTAGCTAATTCAACAAAGAAATACATGTAAAACGTAAAGTAAACAAACGTGTTTGCGTTTGTCTGGATGACTCGAGGGTGGCTGTAGGTTAGCTCGCTAGCTCTTTAGCTAGCATGTATATGTAGCTAGCTGACATGGCGGCGAACGTGCCACACCCCCCAGAAACAACCGGTTTATCTACAGTCACCACTTTCTAACAAACACAAACCCAGTAATACGTGTAACTGCGCGTTAGTTCTGTATGACACCGACGCGGAACGAGGCGGCTAACCAGGTTAGCGAGCAGGCTAGTTAACGGCTAGCTAGTTAGCTAGGCTAGCTAGATTGGAAGCTTGCATTAGGAGGACCAAAACAATGACACGGGGTGCACTACTACCTAAAGACATCTCCACGTGTGCACGGTGGTGAAAAAGAAACGCATTTTTATCCCAAAAGCACAAAACTCGGTCACGTCTGCGATCACTGACTAGAACCTTTAAACCTAAACAAACCCACTCGGCGGAACCGTTTCTGCGCAGCAACAACACGGTCGTTGATTGGTTGTTTGGTAGTGAAGCAACGACACAGGATCATAACAAGCGCGTATTTGTTGATTCGTGGACGCTGTTTCCAATATGATCCGATATGGGGGGCGCAGTCAAGGAAAGTAAAGGGACCAGTAGTGACCACTGTGTTTCTATCAGCGAAAGCAAAACAGCAATAGGCAACACTAGTAAAACAGTCTCTCTCTGTATGCACTTGTGTATCAGAGCCGGTGGAAACACATCAGATCGTTTAGGGCGAAATACACTTGAGTACATGCACATTATTTGCACAAGCATGAACTTATGTGATTACTTCACCTTGACCACGCCCCTTCTGTGTTGTTAACACCGTGGGATTGATGCTCAGGTTCGTTGTAGGTTCGTTGTACACTGTGCAGTGACAATAAAGATTTATTTTATGTTATCCCAAACTCTTGCACATGAAAAGCATATAACTTACATCTGCGTACGACAACCGAATTAGGAATTATAAGATTACACGTAGTCTGAAGAGCTGCTGGCAACTACGTGGCTATGTCGTACCACTAGGATACACGTTAGCTAGGATACATCTTAGCTCGAAACCTATCGGCCTACAGTAAATGAGTAAACATTTGAGACGCATATGTCAACATCTTTTAATATGCACTCTCAATCCCAATGACATTTGTTCTGAATATTTACTAAGATGGCGTAGTACAAACCTCATACGTTACCTCATAACAACTATCGTTGTTAGTTTAGTATTGAGCTTGTGAAATTGGCTCTGTTGTGCTGTCTTGTCCCCTTATGACTTGAGTTTTGGATTACCCTGGACCTTCGCTTGAGATGTTGTTTAGAAGTGATTTTTCAGTAAGGGAAACTATAATGTATATCTTAATGTTAGAAGTACATTAACCACAAATAAACTTGGTACAATGGTATTTTGCATGGTTTCTCTCCAGTAGAGGAGGTAGCGTCAGTACGGACAAATAGCATAAGAATACAAATGAAAACAAAAGCAATAGCTACAACACAAACGCGTCCTTGTTCAGGTTATGGTGATTCTTATATGACAATGTATAATTTTTTTTAAAACTCTTTTGTAGTTACACAAAAATTGAGTGCCAAAAACAAACCTGCACATGCAAGACCCTATTGAGGGGGACAAGACCCTATTGAGGGGGACAAGACCCCATAGAGGGGGACAAGACCCTATTGAGGGGGACAAGACCCTATTGAGGGGGACAAGACCCCATAGAGGGTGATAAGACCTGATTGGGCTCTGATTGGTGGTCTAACCCAGCAGGAGGTTGGATACTAAACACAGATCATGTGCAGTTCCATAATTCGTTAGGAACTTTTAATATGTATGCAGGACTGGAGCCAAAATTAATATTATGATTTGTCTGCGTTATGAAACAGCCTTTATACGGAGTGTCTGACGTTTCAGACATGGTCCCCTCCATGTGGGGACCCACTCTATGGGACATGAACTGATCATTTGAGACAACTCAAAAACAGATTTTGTACAACTCAAACACACCTGTGGTACAGGATGAACCAACAGATTTTATTTATTTATAAACCATTTATACAAAATAACATTGGATAGTCACATTTACCGCAGTTGATTTCCTCTGCGTTGACTGCGCAGTCCTCAGTCTCAGCTGTGGTTGGCCTGCAGGAGAGGCCCAGTGGCCCCGTCCCCTACAGACCCCGCCCCTACAGACCCCCTCAAGCTCCACCCACCCACACCGCTGCTCAGAATTCACAGAACACACACTTCCAATCAGGTTAATGGGGTGCATATAGCAGTCTACTGTACAAATGTAGCTTTGGACACATTTAACACAAAGTGAAGAGAATCAGATTAGGGGGAAAAATTAGAGGTAGAATAAAGATCTCAAAATAATTTACTCATCAGCTCAGCGGTTATATTGTTGTTGGCCATAAATCTACCATAACCTCCAGTAGACAGGGAAGCTAACGAGTCTTCACCAAGATTCCCTGTTCAAGAGATTCCTCCACCTCACAGAGAGGCAATCAAGTAGCGCACTCACAGACAGCAGTAGTCTTTAGTTTAGTGCCCATCGCCATAGACACAATGGGACTGGGAACAGAGTGGGTGTGGTCTGTGCAGCGAAGAGGAAGCAATCATTTACTAAACGTCACGGCAGTGCTGAACGAATCAATAATTAGATTGTTCCCACAAAGAATGTACTATGAACGACTGACTTCAGGGTTCCAGGGAGAGTGTGCAATGGTCAAATTGCATGTTAAAAGCTTCAACATTTTAACGGTAGCAATACCCAATTAAAATGTTTACAATCTGGATTTTCTTCAAAGAACAACAAAAAAAAAAGTAGTTTACAAACTACTAAACAACAACAATACTGCAAACACTCAGCACGCCAGAGAGAGAGAGAGAGAGAGAGAGAGAGAGCGAGAGAGAGAGAGAGAGCAAGCGAGAACACTCCCCTGTCCAACACATGGACACTGGCTAGAGAATGGGCACTTGGTACCAGATGGGAGGAGTTTGGTCACCTAGCAACGGAAGGCATCACCACCATCAGCAGCGAGCCCCTGGAATTGAGCGAGGAGAGACGCAGTTAACGGCACCTGTGTGTTCACTCCAAAGTCCACACAAGAGAGACCAGACCGGACCGGAAAGCGGAAGAGATCAGAAATATTTGAAAATGTGGCAATACAACACGCAGAGCAAACTGGTCTCTGATGTCCTTGAGATCAATACTGTTCCCCCACATTTCTGAATTACAGCAAATTACTATCTTGTTTAAGGCATGTGTACAAGTGCATATTCTGCAAACAAGTCTGCTCTGTGTAGAATCTCTTAAGTTTTGGAGCAGTGTGTATACTGCCCACTAATGTTTCATATTAAGTTCTGTCCAGTCAGAACTGTCCAAACCCGGCAGCGCTGCACAGATTACTGTACAAATCCAACCAGATCTGTGTGTTTGGTTCTAACCCTGCACTCTATTTTGATATCTGGATATTTCTGAAATAGTCTGTTGATGGTGTTTTGCTTTAACAGTTTGGCAAAACTCTGTATAAAAGAAATTCCACATGTGTTATTTCCTGGGTAAAAGATAAATGCTTATGTTTAGGACCACAACCTTTAAAAAAAACAAAACAAAAAACAAACCGAGAACCAAAACATCACCACCACGGTGTAGAAGACGAGTGTAAACGCACTTAACCAGGGGAGGGACAGGAGAGGCCTTGGATCAAGAAACTCCCAGAGGTGCATTCCAGTCCTTCACTTCACAGAATGATTAGAATAGCAAGTGTCCAGTAGCCAACCCAGTCTCTGAATAACTGTGTGTGTGTGTGTGTGTGTGTGTGTGTGTGTGTGTGTGTTGGGGCATCATGCTCTGGAAAGCAGCTCCTGAGTCCAGCTCCGTATGGCCGAGGTCGTGTCCTGCAGGTATGTCCATGTGCTGTTGCTGAACGCCACCATGTGGTTCTGCAGGCACAATAACGACACCTCCCCACTGCGGGAGAAGGAAAGACAGCATGTGGTTAGCACGCAGTCTCCATCACAGCCCCTGAAGTGTGGCCCCTGGACCCGCGCAACGCGTGTGTGTGTGTCGGGAGAGACTGGCGCCCCTTGCTGAGGGAGGTACTGACTTGCAGGAGTCCAGCAGGGTCTGCCAGGACTGCTGTAGACCCGTAAGCAGGTACTGAACTGTGGGTAGGACGTAGTTCTGATGCGCCCACACGAGCAGCTCCTTCACAAACTCCAAAAACTGGAAGACACTCTCCGGGGTGTTGGCGGAAACCTGGGGGAGGCAGGCAAACTCTCAAGCACACTTCACTCACTGCATGCAGCACAAGGTCTTCACTGAACTACAGCTCACAAGGAAAACGTAATCTACAAGTGTGGAACCATCGAAGCAAGTCAGGTTCCCAAAGGCTGACAAGTTAAATAAAATGACCTTAATGAAGCCTTTCGTAATAATATCCTGGAGGACTAATGACATTACAGTGTGTATCAGAGCAAAGGGATTGTAACTCACCCACTCCACGAGCAGGGGTGTTTTCTCCTGCACCCACACTATTAGTTCTGAACTCCTCTGAGCAACGATGACTGCGACCACTTTAAGCTTTTCAAGAGCGCCCTCTAGTGTCGGGCCCAAAGCCTCCACAGCCAGTGAGTAGTAGTAAGGTGTTTTCTCAGCTAACCAACTGCGCACACACACACACACACACACACACACACACACAATGTAATTTAAATTCTTTCCACTTAGGTGCTGCGTTTAGTTTCTATTTTTTAATCGTGTGGTGTCTACGTTGGGGTTGTGATGGCTGCCGGGTGTTGTGGGTCACCACCTCGCGCCCTGCCGACTGTACTGGGACACCCTCCCCCAGGCCTGCTGGGACAGTGCCGGAGCTCCAGTCTTCTCCAGGTACAGGGCTGTGGTAGACGCGCTGAACGTGCCATGAGATCTCACATCGTGGGCGATAAATCCAGCAGACAACACCAGCAACGCCATGAGCATCCGTGACCATGGGAAGCCCTGCGCACGGATCTTTGTCTGCAGAGACTACAGGAGGAGAGAGGGCTGACCGTGCTTGGTGTTAACTGGCTAGGGTCATGCTCCCTGAGGGCTGTGTGTGTGTGTGTGTGTGTGTTACCTTGCAGACAGCATTGCACTCCTTTACATCCTCTATGTTACCAGTGGTCTTCATTTCTTCATTAGTGACTCTGAACGACTGAATCGTTTCCTGAAGGTTGTTTCTCAACTACCAAAGAAAAATAAAAAAATGTGTCAGTAATAGATAAGAAAAAAATAAGAAAACAGAAGCAGCAGCAGACGAGAGGTCGGAGCCGTGCGGACGCACCTTTGGGGAGAGCGTGTTCCACGCAGCCAGCAGGTGACTCAGGACGAGGCTGTGGAGAACAGAACAGAACCCAGAGCAGGTGAGGGCAGGTGAGGGCAGGGACCCTTCCACAATTGAAACAAAGCCAACCTCCCTGCGCACTTACATTAGGCCACCAAAGAGTGTGTGTGTGTGTGTAACAGAACAGCAATAAAGTATGTTTCTCCACATTGCAGTGCATATGGAGGTTTAATATTCAGACCCAAGTCCCGCCTGTAAAAGTTGATGTGTATTTGAGCGGTTAGTTAAAACTCACCTGGACTGGGTGAGGTGCTTAGTGTAGAGTTGTCTCCACACTCCCAAACTCTGCACGTCCACAGACAGGCACTCAGTCAGACTGTTCAGCAGCTACAGACAAAACACATTTGCATAGCAGATAAAGAACACAGATTGTTAACTTGTGTGGGGGATTATGTCTGTGTGTCACCTCATATGTCATGAACAAATAACTGAAGGTCATCATTCAATAAAAAATACATTAAATAAAAAGAATTTTAAAGTTAATTATTAATCTACATGGGGCCAAGATGCTTTTTCACACATCAAGTGACCAGAATATCTGTAAAACACAAACGTGCCTCTCTCTTCATGTCCTCGGGGCAGCTGGGCGTGGCTCTGGACAGGAAGGAGGGGAAGTAGGTGTGCAGGGTGGATTCAGGCTTCGCTCCAAACGCCAGAACCTTGAGGCGCGGATACAGGCGCCTCAGCTGCTCCTGTAGGCTGGAGAGGTGTGGAGGACAGAGTAGCTGTGAGCGGCCGGGCCTGGGCCAGCTCACCTGGGGACACGCGCGCTCACCCGGGGGGACACGCGCGCTCACCCGGGGGGACATGCCGACGGCTCCACATTCATTTAAACTGAGCAGCGTATACCGCAAGCTTAACAGGTTAATGTAATGTTACTGTTGGATGATGATCAGATACCCAGTGTTAACTTTGCAGAAAATATCTGAGCAACACTAACCTTGTTGACAGGGAATTTCTGGGCATATAAGCAAAATCCAGCAGGGGGAAGAATTCTTTGGGTCCCATCACACCGAAGCCCTTCGTCAGGTTGGCGTGGAGCCTTACAAAGAATATTAATGAAAGTTATTATTAAAAACAGTATTAATGAGAGTATTATAGAGTATTAATGAGAGTTAGTGTTTTAAAGTATTTAAAAAGCATTAAAGTAAAAGTATTTAATATCAATGACAGTATTATAAAGAGTATTTAAAAGAATTAGTTAGTATTAAAAAGGATATTAATGAGAGTTAGTACTATAGAGTATTAATGAATTAGACATTTTATACACAAGTGTAGTGCTTGTACATCTCAGGTTGGCAATTGAGAAATGCTAAAGAATTTTGATGCAGGCACCATTTGTACATGTGAGGTAAATGTAAGTGTGCAAGGGCCCCAGGGGGGCAGCAGGGACGCACATGAGCAGTCTGTCCAGGTAGGAGATGGCGTACGCAGACAGGGTCTTCATCCCCAGCACAGGGAGCATGATGCCCAGCCACACTGCAATGCAGCACACACATACTGTACACATGCACATTTACCTGCACAACCCAACGCATTACAGTCCAACCACACTGGTTTTAATGAACGTGTACAGATGACTGTGGAGATCTCAATTCATCCCAATCCCAATCCCAACCCCAATCTCAGCCCCTCACCTTTTATGCCTTGGCTGAGGTCACAGAAGCCAGCCTGGCCCAGTGCCCACATGATACTCAGACACTTGGCGGGTCGGTTCTGGTGTGATCGGAGAAGCTCCAGGTGCTGTGGAGATCACAGAGGAACCTTAATGTCACCCACACAGCCAAGTTATTAATTATAGTCATCAATGGACAATCAAACTGGTGAACTGGCAAATAAAACCACCAAACACGTGTTCCCCAAAGTGACCTCTTTG
Organism: Brachyhypopomus occidentalis; assembly: GCA_020368025.1. Lineage (NCBI taxonomy): Eukaryota > Metazoa > Chordata > Actinopteri > Gymnotiformes > Hypopomidae > Brachyhypopomus > Brachyhypopomus occidentalis. The sequence goes on from JAGXOD010000135.1 coordinate 1,098,783, forward strand.
GGGTCACACAAGCATGTGCTCTGAGGCAGAGTTTCTCAGCCTGTTTCTCAACCTCTGTAGCAGATACAGAGTGTCCTAACAATTGTGCTCAGGGGTGTTGGGACATGGAACACAGAACAGCTCACACTGTGTCCTGAGCAGAAGGTTGAGCAACACTGCACTAGAGCTCTGGAGCTGAACCTCACTGACAATCTCAGCCAACAGTCTTTTGGCTATGCAAGGCAAAGGTCAAAGGTCAAGATAGTGCCTGAAGTCCAACTAAAGCCACAAGCATATCTGACAAAGCAACCACCAGCATAAAGCATTAGCATTACAGGCTACCCAACGGGGGTTCTCAGAGAAAGCTCCAGACATCGGAGACCTGAGTGGACCTTACAATCCTGATGGGGGAAATGAATAACCAACTAACCCTCACCGTGAAGGCCACTCTTGTGTTCAGTGGATGGCCTGCATCCAGCTGCCTTTACCCAAAGTCTGTAGTCTTTGCAAAACAGCTTATTCTCAAGTTTCCGAGTACCATCCAGGGACATACGGCCGACACGCACCTGTATTTCATCCCCTGATCACTCACAGAACACTCACAATGTCCAGCCCAGCCCAGCCCAGCCCAGCCCAGCCCAGCCCAGCCCCCGTCTGGTCCAGCCTCCAGTTCCACTCACCTCTGAGAGGTTGTGTGTGGCTATTTTGGGTTTGGTCATCATGATGGCCTGGATGCACATTCTGTAGCCGTGCAGTGGTTCACCTATCGAAGCACAAATCAGACATGAACACACACATCTGACGAAAGACACAAACACCCTGCACGTCTGTGAGGGAATGCGGCCAATGAAGGGACACCAAATGCAGACATTTACTGTGCAACATGACAGGGCTGGTATGACTCACATCTGAATCAATTCTAGCTATGTTTCTGTGTGTGTGTGTGTGTGTTACCAGGGTGCTTGTCCAGCTCTCGGAGGATGGTGAACACACAGTAGTCGAAGGAGTCTTCAAGCACACTGGCACTTTTCCCCAGAAGGTTCTTAATGATGCTGCGTAGCTCCTTCCCAGCAAGGCAGTATGGGTAATCTAAACAGAGATACCACATTGGTTTCAAAGTGTTGTCAATGACCTCAGCTTATTGCCATGACAGCAAGAGTTGGCAGATTTATGAGGGTGCATTTAGTGCAACCAAGACTCGTGGATAGTTTTTGCTAATTGTGTGGCCTTTTCCCATCCGATTATAAAGTACAAACGTGTGTGGACGTGGATTCTTCCTTAATTTCTTTTTACATGCCATATCTGTCAGAAGGCGGAGGTGTTGCGCCCTCACCGTGAGCATAGGTGCTGAGCGTGGGGTCAGTGTCTGGTGCCAGCAGTTTGCTGTTCAGGTATCCGGCCAGGTCCTTCACCCAGACGCTGGGGTTGTCTGGGAACAGAGTCTGGCTCTTCTCTAGCTGCTGCCTCAGTTCCCCCACATCCAGCTGTGAGGGAGGGATGGACAACACCTTTCAGGAATTTGTCCTCAAAAACAAATTACACGTCAGTCATGACATTTCTCTCACACACACACACACACATACACACATCCCTGGCATCCGTAGATGCAGTCGAATCCCTGTGGAACTGGCCATGCATGTACAGATGATTTACAACACACTGCCTGTGACCTTCCTCCTACCACCCACTACACAGACATTATAGAGCACAAACACCCCTGCACAATGGGAGGAGGAAGAAACACGGGGGCAATAAAGGAGGAACCTGGAGAGAAGAAGAGATGGAAAAGAAAGAGAGAGAGAGAGAGAATATAAGCAGGTGCAGTGTCACGTGGAGTATTCACACAGGCAGTTGTGTGGCTCAGTTTCACGCGTATACGCTGCTGACATTTGGGATGGGGGCCGGGGGCTACGCCCCAGGGCTCTCCAGGTGCGTGGAGGCATCAGGGCTTGTACTCACCGCTCTGACGGCTTCCTCCAGGGTTTTGTAGTGCGTGGGCTTGACGCTGCCACTGGAGGGGGATTTCCTGGACTGCTTTCCCCCGTTGGACTTCTTCTGCTGAGCCTCCGCTGGTGGAGGAACCTGCTCCTTGTTCTGCTTCTTTCCAATCTTCTCAAAGGTCTCGAATATAGTCTCGGACATCTTCACGACTGCTGCAGAGAGCCCAGGAGAAGGTGACACTGAATAGGAGGCATAGGGAAGGACTGCCGCTCTCTGGCCGTGGGACGAGGCGGGGCAGATTAAGCAATCTTTTGCAACAAGAAGAAATGTCTCTCAGCACGGTCTCTTCACTTTTAGCTGATTATTGTGTAATGGAATCCAATCCTCAAAGGAAAGAGGATGAAATACCAGATCAGAAGTCAGGCTTGGTTAACCCATTTCAAACCTGCACCAGAAACCAGAGATCCATTTACTTTGTTCATATATATAACGAGTCTTGTTTAATCTACTGTTCCCACAACCTGGAAGCCATGGATGAATTCATCACAGCCAGTGACATGGAGAGTCAATGGGGAAATGTGTATCTGTGGGAGGTATAAATAAATGATGCCCACAACAGCACAGAATATAACCATCATTTACATTTACGGCATTTCGCAGACGCTCTTATCCAGAGCGACTTACAAAAGTACTATGTGTTCAGTCAGAATATGCATCTCTATCTAGTATAAACAGGTTTAAGTCCAAACTACTTGAGGTCAAGCACTGCCATAAACCGTTGCTAGTGCTGATGCCTAGAAAGAAGACAACAAAAACCATCAGAGCTCAGTGCTGTTTCAACAGCGAATGCCCAGAGGCAAAGCTGTGATCACATGCACCCTTCCAACACTGATTCAAAAGCTTCAGTTTAGCCACACACACACTCTCTCACTTGTTTCAAATTTCACTTATGCACAACCAAAAAAAACTAAAAGCCACACTGGAGGGTGTTTTAACAAAAAACAAACAAACAAAACACACAGTACATTTTTAATGTGCAATTTCACAAATATTAAATATAGAACATATCATCTTACTTAAAATCAGGCAGTTCAATGTTTGATGCACTGCATTTTTATGCAACTGACATGGTAACTTACCATGAAAGCATAATCAATGTGAAAATCTACAGAAGCAATAGTATAAAAAACAGGTAGGTTGCTAGCTAATTATTAAACTATGTTAAATAAAAGCAATTGGTATGTTCATCTATAAACGACTGTGCGTCTATTGTATCGTTCTAAGCGATATAGAGCTTGAAATATGTTGAAAATGGGCGCATGTGTTACAAACAGCTGACAAACTCCTCAGGCAGGGGGCCAGCTAGCTAACCCTCGCTAGATTAACCCGCAATCAATAAACACATTAGCAAGCTAGCTAGCTCGCTAGTGACGGCCTAACATTGTGCATTTACTAGGTTATCAGCAAACTAGTCGTCATGGAGCGACACAATTCCTACCCATCTCCGCACTCCTAAAATATAGCTAGCTAGGACGAGATGTAACGCATTAATAGCTAGTAGCAGACGGTTAGCTAGCTGGCCTACTAGGTTGCTAGGCTAGATAGCGAGTTAGCAGCAGGGTAGCTCGGCCCGGTGTAAACCGGTCCAAACCGGTCCAAGCCAGCGTCAACTCTTCAACGTCAACTCTCGTTTGATTTGTTGGAAACAATTTAGCGCGTGATTCCGTCTTAATTGCCAAATTGATGATCAAGACGGTTATCTTAGCGAGCTAGCTCATCTATCGAGCTAACGTTAGCCAGCTAGCCAGAGCAAGCAGACAGACAGAACAAATATCCCAGACAGCTAGCTAACAAGACGTTAATGTCTGGAACATTGTCTTAAGCGGTGTGGCAACGCACAAATGTTAGTAAATGTTACTTACGATACTGTTCAACTCTTGGCAAATTGGACTCGCTCAGCGCTTTTCTTCCTGCGCCGCCACACTTCTTATCGGCTTGACTCTTGCCAGAACTATTTTGTTTTTTGTTTTTCTTCACCACCTCCCATTTGCCGACGGAACCGTTGTTTGAGGACGACGCCATCGTTTATTAAATTCAGCAAATAAAAAATGACAGCTCGTCCAGATGATTATTCAGCGCTAGCTGGTGCTACCTCCGACTGCCCTGGTGAACGGAGCAGCTGAGACTCCGTCTGCCACGTCTGCGCGGTGCTGTGACGTGAGTTCAGCTCGGCTCGAGGACGTAAGGGCACTGCTGTCAGCGGCATCCAACACTTAAAATCGAGAGTACTTAAACTCAGCAAGTCATCCAATAATGGCCTGAGTGCAGCCGTTAAACCGCAATCAGCGGTTTTGACTAGATGTAAATGATGTGCTTGAGTCTTATAAAGGCGCCGTGTAAGTGTAACATAATTCTTTCAACTGCTACTGCATATTGGCGGCCAGTCGTGTACGGGTGAGTTCGTATGAGTGTCTCAATTGTTGGCTTACACATTATTCATATATGAATATTGTGGTAGAGGACACAAAACCTTCCGAAGGACAGACCAACTCAGCTGCAACAAAAACGAAACTTAGATGAAGCGACAACGCACCCAAATAGGCACCAGTAAACATACAGGGGCGTATCTATATGTAAGGCACTCCGGATACAGATGTCTTAACACACCTGAGTTAACACTCCTGTTTTAACACACCTGTATGAACAGTCCTGTATCAACACTCCAGTCTTAACACAACTGTATTCACACTCCCGTGCATTCAAAGCTGCATTCTTAAATGTTATTAGTATTTGTTATTATGTGTAATCATGTTAACTGCATAATTGAAGCGTCAGACATTGTACATTAAAGAGTATCAGACGGTGTCAGCTTCATGGCGTCATTTGGCACGTCACTACTGTAACAGTAATATCATTTTTTAAACAAAACATTTCTAAATAGCTAAACAGCTGGAATGCTGAAGGGAGATTTGAACCCATCATCTATGAGCCCTACTTTATTTTATAGCTCTGACTAAAAGATAAAACATGCAGAATCAAAGCAAATTTGCATGAAATATCAAAATATTTTACTACAGACAGTACTGGATAACCACAAATCTGTATTTTCACATATAACATTTTTGAATATTTATCCCAAGTATATGGTGTATATTCACAAAATGAAACATTTATAATTGTTAGAATATGGTTTATTTTACATTGTAAAACTCAAAATAGATGCATGTACTGCAATTAGTTGCCAGGCTACAGTCGCCATGGCAGCTTATAAAAGAACAGAATGGTTAACCAGAGGAAATGAGTACAGCCAAGTCCTGTCAATCAAACCAAATCCTGGGCCATTTAGTGTTGTGAAAATCGAAACAAAACACTGATTCAGTAGAAGAAACAGTTTTACAATGTCAGTCACAACCACGAGTAATGGTGGCATATTTTGTCTGATTGGTTAATTGTTATTATTATTTTTTTTTTATAAAAACCATGGTTTCATTATGCTATAAGCTGTTTCAGATATAAGCTATTGCCTTTTATAAATAAATACATCTGAAACTTTTACACCTGCACATTAGTGCTAGCTCTAAATGCTAACTCAATAATCACTGAGAACCAAGCTTTGATATCCAAAGCCACGAAATTACATTTGCATACAAAAGAAGCATCAGTCACCTGTTAAGACCATGCGTGCCGTAGCAGGCAGTGCGCTCGAGTACGGTCAGTGCTGGGATGTTGTACAGGTACAGTCAACAATATCACTGTTCTAAAGCCTCCACAGATCCTGCAGGTGGCATCATATCATTCTAAAACTTCAGGTGGAATCTGGTTTGTTCACAGAACTCTGAAATGCATTGATTTCAAATTGAATTAATTTGAAACAGTCTCTCTGATCACCTTTAACTTAGTTCATATATAGTAAAACAATCTTATTAAAAAAAAACAATGGTACTAAAAACATGTACACAAGTAAAACAAAATGCAAATAATCTAGACATCTGTGTATCTAGTAAAGCAGCCATCAAAAAATAAAAAGAGTCAGTTAGAGTAGTGGAGATTACAGGAGTAGTGACTGGAATGGGGATGTGTTGTGAAGGTGTGTGTATGGCCATCTAAAGATGTATTTAAGGTGAACACTCTGAAGAGACTGGTCTGTTTTTTAAGCTCTTTGTAAAGCGAATACCATTTTGGACTCAAAGAGAAATCTACACCCAGGTGTGAAGCAGGGTTCAATTCTGAGCTCAAGCACAAAATGGAATTTACAGCCAATTCAAAAGCTCTGTGTTAGCCACGTCCATTACTCACACACTCTCCATACATCACCCATGTGCTAAAGGGTTTGACACTAATTGTCTGCTGGTTCTTCAGAATGGAGGACAAACAGAATTAAGAACAATAGTAAAGTAAGATCAGAGCATAAGGAGATGAAATGGGAATAAGGGAAAGAAATGAAGAGAGACGGACAGGCCAACGGAAAGAAAGATGAAATGGGAGAGGACAGGAGAAGGAGAAGAGAGGGATAAGGGTTGTTTTATAGGAGTTAGTACTCATCCTGGTCCTGGAGCTGCTCATCAACCTCATCTTCTGGGGGAGCAAAACCATCCTGAAAACATTTACATCAATGGATAATGATGCCAGTAGATCCTTGGTATTATGTGAAAAATACATAATATCTAATTGAATATTTGGACTGTGTTACTGAGTGTTTGGAGTGTGTGCAATTGAGTATTTGGAGTGTGTTATTTGGAGTGTGTGTTATTGGGAGTGTGTGTTTTTTTTAGTGTGTGTTATTGGGAGTGTGTGTTATTTGGAGTGTGTGTTATTGGGAGTGTGTGTTATTGAGGATTTGGTGCACGTGTCACTGAGTATTTGGAGTGTGTTACTGGGGACATAATATACCTCAGTGGCATAGAGGATGTCGATAATCTTGGCAAGAACAGGGTTGTTCTCACTCTCATGTTCCTGGCAGATAAGCTCGATGTCACGGAGTTTACTGAAGTAAAAATCCCTCTCCTTCTCCAGACCATCCACCGTCAGCTTCAGCTCCATCAACTACACACAGTAACACAACCAGTAAAGCCACCAAGTTACGAGATACAAAACCAACCTGCACTATGCACAGGATACACTATTTTGTAGCATTCTGCCCAACATTTTTGGATCATCATTATGACTATGTTGTAGATACATGTGAAAACACAGAAATATTAAGTATTTTAAAATTCCTTGAATCCCTTGAACAGAACAACTATTCTTCTGGTGTATCCTGTATTGCTGGACTTAGTACACCTGTTGGTTGAGTTCCATGATTTCTGCATCACTGCCCCCATTCCGAAATATGGGTGTGTTCCGCCTTACACCTGCTGAGGGGGCGGAGCTAGGGGCTCGCGGGGGCGTGGGCATGGTTTTGGGTGCTGTTGGTGAAGTCCTCTGAGGCCCTGTAGCAAGCCATACTAATCAGTCCATGACACTGCAGAGACTCACTAAGCAGATTTATAAAGCATGTGGATGTGAGGTCCTAACTGCTACGTGTTCTTTAAGTCGTCACATTTCTTTATATATAATTTACTTTACACAGTTATATAAATTACTTTGTTTATTCAAAGTCTGCATGAACATGCACAGATGCCAAAGAGCACACTGAGGGTTCGTAGTCAGAACATTCTCAGCTGTAGCGGGTCATTTAGTCTACGCAACTGGCATCTGTCCAGTTAAGACTACAGTTCAGCCACTCCTGATATTCATGCTGTTTTCTGATTCTAAGATAATAATCACTGCAAAGGTCTAAAAGACATAAAATACACAGCAAAAATAACACTTTTGTCTGATCTCATGTGACCCAGTTCTGACGTTTTGGACTAGTGTTGTGGACTGTGCGGTGAGGTCTGGCAGGTGCGAGGCACGTCTCACCTGGGGTGGGCGTGGCCACGGGTTCCTGCCCTTGCCGTGCTTCCTGGGGATCGTATTCTTTGCCGTCATAGTTTGCATCAAAAAATTTCTTAAACCACTGAACAAACTCAAAGTTGTCCTGGAACTTTCCCTTCACCAGTCTCTCAACTGGGATGATCTGTAAAACAACAAAGATACAGCAACAACAATCAAGCGTTTCATCATTAAAACAATCACTGGTGACTTAAATGATATCATGATTAATGTAATAATGAACCCTGCGGATGAGAGAAGGTTTTACTGTTGATAATGACTGTCAAAAAAAAGCCTCCAAATGAACAGTTCTGATTCTGTACCTGCCAACGCCAACGGCACACAGAAGCTTCAGCATCTGAGATATGGTTATCAGTACAATCACAAAATGTTCCTCAAATGTCAAAGTGGAATGGGAATTTGTACAAGAGAACGTAGTAAACGTAATGTAATATGTGAATGTGTGGATTCTTGGTGTGTTAGTGATGTCTTTCACCTTGTCTACGTTCATCTTCTTGAAGGCTGCTTGTAGCACTTTGAAGTTATGGATGTGCTCATGCTCCAGTTTAGCGTGGAACTTGACCTTCTTCAGCAGAACACACCCAGGGAACAGCATGTCCATGAACTGGCAGTACGCAGCACCTGACAAACAGCACAAACACCTCCAGTTCTGAACTGAATCCTTCTGGCACACACATATTTTCTCGATAGCTTAATGATGTGCAGCTTGTGAGTGTGTGTGTATGTGTGTGTGTGTGTGTGTGTGTGTGTGTGTGTACACGTGTCTGCCAAGAGGTGGCAAACAGAAAAGAAGGGGAATCTTCTCATCACAAAACCAGATGGAAAGTGGCCCATAAAGGAGTCATTTACAGGTGAAACAGTTGGGCTTAGACATCACCTGGGTGAGCATGCAGATGGTCTACAGCGTGTGATCGCTCTCTGGTGGTAGTTTGTTTGGGTGGGGTTGGGGGGTATAGGTCAGTCATGTACTGTATAAGTCATGTATAGGTCATGTATAAGTCATGTATAGGTCAGTCATGTACAGGTCAGTCATGTATAAGTCATGTATAGGTCAGTCATGTACAGGTCAGTCATGTATAAGTCATGTATAGGTCAGTCATGTACAGGTCAGTCATGTACAGGTCAGTCATGTATAGGTCAGTCAGGTACAGGTCAGTCATGTACAGGTCAGTCATGTATAGGTCAGTCATGTACAGGTCAGTCAGGTACAGGTCAGTCATGTACAGGTCAGTCATGTATAGGTCAGTCAGTCATGTACAGGTCAGTCAGGTACAGGTCAGTCATGTACAGGTCAGTCAGGTACAGGTCAGTCATGTATAGGTCAGTAATGTACAGGTCAGTAATGTACAGGTCAGTCATGTATAGGTTATTTAGTGAGATATAGTACTGTAGTTGGAAAGGTCTCAGGAAGCAATTAACAAACCTTCATAAGATCAAGTTCCAGAAGTCTCTCCTGTACTTTTGAATTAGCATTATGAAGCTTTTATGTGAAAGTATGTCACATTTAAAATAGTTTTTTTTTAAATGTGCACTACGTGGGAAAGGTGATGTGGTTTTGTGGTGACAGTGATCTGCACAGCCTGCCTACCTGAACACAGCTGCTCGATCTTGGTGTAGGTGAGCTGCAGAGAATCGTTGACCCACGCAAGCATGTCATGCCTGCTCAGGTTCTCGATGGTCATGGAGGTGGAGTACACATTCACTGCCATCCCCAGCTAGGCAGAAGAACACATGGCTCTGAAGGGAAGAGATCTGTGGCCAACATTTTTTGTCAACATTTTGCATTTTTTTTTACATTTTTAAAAAGTAAGCTAAACTGTTTGATAAATGCTGAAATGGAAATGAATTAGAATTAGCCTTAAGTTAAAAAATTTTTTTTTACTTTTGAATGTAAAATAATTCACAGCAGAGAAGGAAAAAGAAAAACACAGAGTAGTGATTGTGGTTGTGAACTAGTTGAACTGCTAGTTCATCTGTGCTGAAGGCGGCAGGACATCCACTTCCTCAGGTGTTTGTGAACGGTACAGAAGTGATAAGATGTAGTGGTAAGAGAAATGAACAAGGGCTGATGGTGAGCAGGGGATGTATGTAGCAGATTCTGTTACCCCCTAGGGGTATTTAATTATCAATGAATCATTTATCCTAGTTTCACTCAGTAAACACACAAACCAAAGGCTGGTAATTAAAAACTAATTGGAACCATCTTCATCTTCATAAGACTTTCAAAGACAAGAGGGTGGATTTATTTTATTTTCCCTAAAGTAATGAAGTACAAAGTAATAAAACAGAAACAAAGTTGCTGAAATAGTAACTATAAAATCTGATTTTAATTTGAAAATCAGAGGCTCTGCAAACAGCCTACAAATACATAAGATGCGTTCCAACATTTGTGGAAATTGTTGATTAGTCTGAAATGGGTCAATACTGGGCTGACAAATACAAGCGAGACACGTTTTTCTCATCACAAGATGGCTCAAAGGAACAAGGTACATGCATAATATGAACTGTGCCCTGTCATTGCTAAAGCATCTGTGATATTCATTTACTATCATACAAAACATTCTCGAACCTGGGCAACCAACTTTTTAAAGTCTATTTTACATTTAGGCGGTTCGTCTTCGTGAAGAAAGTGCCAAATCTTTTCATGCTAGATGCGTCTTCCTGGATGACGGCGCATAAGAACATGAGAATGCGTTATAAACATGCGCCCTAAATTATGGCGACAGGCATCCACACTACACTCTACAAGTGCCATCGCAGGAACCCAGTCTGATAGCATTTACAATCTGAGCGCACATATATAAATATATATATATATATATATATATATATATATATATATATCCCGTTGTAAGTAAAATTGTTTAAGGCCATATTGAGCTAATATGGCCAGTGATGCGATGTTCACCTCTAGCTGGTTAAAGGGTCCTTGTACATTGTACTAGGGCCAGCTAAAGCACACTGATTTGAATACCACGCCATTGACAGCCAGGATGGTCGCAAAACTGCAGTATTTAGGTTTTGATCAAAACCATAACGTTACACCAGCATATTAGCTAGCAAATGATTCAAATAACAAGGCTGACGTGGCTACTGAAGACAGCGCCGTTAACTGGGGGAATGTGGCGGTAGACCAGTGAAATCACCCCAGACATCGTTATAACACTGATGCTGGTCGGGTCAACTCCGACGCTGTTCTGCACGGTTAGCTAGGTTAGCTACACAGCTAGCTGACGTTAGCACCTAAGACATTTCCATAGCTAACCTGTTGGCTTTTGAAGTTCTGCATTCATCTTTTATGACAATTATCAGTTATTAAAAATAACCACACAAGGTTGAGCAATGAAATGTTACTCACAATCCTCAAAAGAGGTGCTAGTTATTATTATGCGTCCCTCGGCACCTAGCTGCGTGGTCCGTTAACCCCCTCTGCTGTTGCTAGCCTGCTAGTTGCCTCTGACAACACAGCAGACGCGCTCTGACAACGGCGCAGGCGCACTCTGACAACACAGCAGACGCGCTCTGACAACGGCGCAGGCGCACTCTGACAACACAGCAGACGCGCTCTGACTCTCGGCTCGTCCGAATCAGAACTGACAAAATTGACAGGAGCCCACGAATGGGTCATTTCCTGGTTTGCCACTGGGGGAGTGTGTTGAAGATTAGCATTGCGAAATGGACTGTAATGGTGAAGAGTTAATGAAAAATAATACTACATATTTGAAAAAAATTGACTCTTGAAAAAAAATTAATTGTTAAATGTTCATGTACTTGAAAGATTAACATTTAAATATCTGTAAAAACTTCGTCTATATATTATAAGGTAATAGAATACTTATTTGTCTGCAGTGTAGCTTGAGTAGAAATTGTTTACAAAACTGCTTTGAAAAATAATCACAGAAGTACAGAATGTTCGTCACGACTTTCACTAGGTGGCAGTGTTTCACTTCATTTAGACAAAAGTTGAATTTTCTTCGCTTAGTTAATCTTGTGAGCGCTATCGTCTAATGTAGTGTAGAATTTTTTACTTTAGCTTTTTTCCATACTGTTTTTAAAGACATAAAATTGCAATGTAATTAAATAATAATTTATATTAAAGTTTAACATTCACATGAATTCACATGAAGATAAGTAAATAAAAAAGTACCTAACAAAGTTTAATGTTAATGTATGTTAGATGTCGCAGCAGCTGTAAGAGATGTTTGCACACAAAATAACTGGCAAACTGTAGACGTTTCCTAATTGGATAGTTAGACTGGACTATGCTAACTTTTTTGGATGCTAATTACAGAGCCAAGAAAAATCACATATACCTTTTTTATGGTGCTTTAATCCATCGTCATCGCAGGCCTCCTTCAGAGGCTCTCGGTGGTCTGGGGCTCGTACAGAGCAGGTCCCTGCGCGCACGTTGGTCCATTCTGTTTCCTTGTGAATGATATACATACATGTGTAATAAAACCTAGTACAGAAGATCCGCCAAACAGGTGTTCTTCTCAGCATACCGTGACATTTTATGGCTGGTGGTTAAAAAAGATACAATGACCATGTTCATGATCATGTTCCCCAGTTATTCCATATACTCAGTACAAGGTGAGATATTTAGATGCAGAGTTAGAATAAGAACTGGGCACAAATACAACACATACAAATGTATTTTGGAAGTGTTACAGTATACTGAAGTATACTGAACGTGTGCCCAAGAAACTGAACAACCAGATATTGACTTTCTCAATTATCAGATTCCAGCCACTTCAAGTAACCCTTTAAAGGAGCCCTGCGTATCCGCCACACACCATGAGATCTCGGGAGTGTCTCGTGATTTTCTCACTTAGCCATGGCTAAGCTTCTTAAATAAGCCATGTAAATGTGACACCGGGTCGCATACTGTTCAAGGGTGTCATGTCCTGTGTTAGCTCCCTTACCTGCGTCCCATCCTGTGAGCAGTCCAGACCCTCTGCATGGTGAGTCAGTATCATTTTTCCAAGAAGCCCCACCATATAGTACAGCATGAACTGCCACAAGGGCAACGAACAGGTGCTAGAGCACATGAAACCACCTCGGCTGGAGCTCCTTCGAATACAAAATTAGTTGCATATCTTTCTTCAAATGTGGGCTATTTAAAAACATGCTCTGAGTTTACTCACCTGCATCCACAGTTGTTACTGTGTTACTGGGATTGTGGTTCCTCCGCAGTTAAAGTCAGCTAAAAACTAAATATTTTTAACATATGAAATATTCAAATATTCACATCATAATATATGTTCACTCAACATTTTGAATGGTGTGTTTTATTATGTAGAATGCAGATATAGTCACTTTGATACAATGCATTTAACATATATATATATATATATATATATATATATATATATATATATATATATATATATATATATATATATATATATAACACATATATATATAGAAACACAGTATATATATATATATATATATATATATATGGATGGAGTATAAATATATATATATGTATATATATTCTGTCCACATATGAGTACTCACTGCTGAAACAGTAATTTTGCATTTATAGCTTTATAGTTGCCATATTCACATATTAACGGAAGGACCAGGCTTGTTGTGCAGTTCTAACAGAGAAACTCCTCATTTCTGCCGGACTTCACATAGAGAGGCACTTTTATAAAAGCTTCTAATAAAATTTAGGAATGCAAATATTAACTTAAGAATACAATAGATGAGTATTCACGTCTCAGAGTTGTCCATAGTGTAGGAGCAAGGGTACAAATGATCTCCTCCTGTTACGGTTGTAGAGGACCATACAGCTAAGAAGCACAACTACAAAAAGCTGAACCAACTCCTCAGATCTATTCATCCCATTCTTCCTAAGACCCATTCTTCCTTTGTATGTTCATACATTGGTTCATTGGTAGCTAATGTGATGGGGCCAGACCTGTGACCAACAGGAGAAAATACATGTTATATTTTATAAATGTTATTTCCTTTGTTAAAAGAGAATCAATTGATTAGAGCCTATCATATACTGATCCTTTTATAAAGAGAATCATTTGATTAGCCTATCATATACTGATCCATTTATAAAGAGAATCATTTGATTAGCCTATCATATACTGATCCTTTTATAAAGAGAATCATTTGATTAGCCTATCATATACTGATCCTTTTATAAAGAGAATCATTTGATTAGCCTATCATATACTGATCCATTTATAAAGAGAATCATTTGATTAGCCTATCATATACTGATCCTTTTATAAAGAGAATCATTTGATTAGCCTATCATATACTGATCCATTTATAAAGAGAATCATTTGATTAGCCTATCATATACTGATCCTTTTATAAAGAGAATCATTTGATTAGCCTATCATATACTGATCCATTTATAAAGAGAATCATTTGATTAGCCTATCATATACTGATCCATTTATAAAGAGAATCATTTGATTAGCCTATCATATACTGATCCTTTTATAAAGAGAATAATTTGATTAGCCTATCATATACTGATCCATTTATAAAGAGAATAATTTGATTAGCCTATCATATACTGATCCATTTATAAAGAGAATCATTTGATTAGCCTATCATATACTGATCCATTTATAAAGAGAATCATTTGATTAGCCTATCATATACTGATCCATTTATAAAGAGAATCATTTGATTAGCCTATCATATACTGATCCATTTATAAAGAGAATCATTTGATTAGCCTATCATATACTGATCCATTTATAAAGAGAATCATTTGATTAGCCTATCATATACTGATCCAGAGAATCATTTGATTAGCCTATCATATACTGATCCATTTATAAAGAGATTCATTTGATTAGCCTATCATATACTGATCCTTTTATAAAGAGAATAATTTGATTAGCCTATCATATACTGATCCATTTATAAAGAGATTCATTTGATTAGCCTATCATATACTGATCCATTTATAAAGAGATTCATTTGATTAGCCTATCATATACTGATCCATTTATAAAGAGAATCATTTGATTAGCCTATCATATACTGATCCTTTTATAAAGAGAATCATTTGATTAGCCTATCATATACTGATCCATTTATAAAGAGAATCATTTGATTAGCCTATCATATACTGATCCTTTTATAAAGAGAATCATTTGATTAGCCTATCATATACTGATCCATTTATAAAGAGAATCATTTGATTAGCCTATCATATACTGATCCTTTTATAAAGAGAATCATTTGATTAGCCTATCATATACTGATCCATTTATAAAGAGAATCATTTGATTAGCCTATCATATACTGATCCTTTTATAAAGAGAATAATTTGATTAGCCTATCATATACTGATCCTTTTATAAAGAGAATCATTTGATTAGCCTATCATATACTGATCCATTTATAAAGAGAATCATTTGATTAGCCTATCATATACTGATCCTTTTATAAAGACAATCATTTGATTAGCCTATCATATACTGATCCTTTTATAAAGAGAATCATTTGATTAGCCTATCATATACTGATCCATTTATAAAGAGAATCATTTGATTAGCCTATCATATACTGATCCATTTATAAAGAGATTCATTTGATTAGCTGACAAAGAGGGGATGCCAGTTGTGATGCAGATAAATAATTTATAATTAAGACCTGATATGGCAAAGTAACCAAATTACTGACTATGGAGTTAATGTGTAAAACGTCAGCTTTAATTCAAGGGCATTTACATCTGAACTGGAACCACAGTGGTTTTAAACATCATCTTCTCAAAAGAATACAGTGGGCTGTCTGGCCCTGGGGCTGCAGTGCTGTAGCATCACTGGATTCAGTAGCACAGAGCCATCCAGAGGCCTGCTGCAGAAACGCCAGGACACAGCACAGGGCCAGACGAATCCCAGACAAATCCCAGACAAATCCCAGACAAATCCTAGACAAATCCTAGACAAATCCTAGACAAATCCCAGCCCTCACAGACACAACATCAGGCCGCTCACATCAACCATCCACTCCAGGAAACCGGAAGGCACTTAAAATGCCTGAGTAGTTCCGGGATAAAGTCACAGATGGACAGAAGGTCAGTCTAAAGAAGATTACAGGAATGAGAGAAGGACCCGTTCACAACAGAGGAACCGAGCTCACCTGAGCAACCCTGCTGCTAGGGGCTACGCCCCTTACAGCAAGACAATGAGCTGAAACAGGTTACCAAGGCAACTAAGGTGCATTTCAGAAATTCTTGGCTAGACAAGTGCGGCTTCCAGCCAAATGTGTTATATGATTTTAATATGTTAATTGTAGCCTCTACAAAATGTATTTGTAATATATATGCAAATATCACTGAATTAAAGCCAACATTCTGCACTTTATAATAAACCTAATACGCTGTACTTCTGTATCAGTACAAATCTCTGTACAAAAGGGTTGACAGCAAGATTCTTATCTGTGTCCATGTGTGTACAGGAATATTGTCCTAGTCAGGGTCCACATGGACAAGACCAGTCCAGATAATCTTTGTCCACATCTGTACAGGAATCCCGTCCTAGTCAGGGTCCACGTGGACAATTCAAGAGTCTGTTTCCCTGATCTGCCAAACATCTGCGATCTTCTGCCAGACATCTGCGATCTGTGCCCGACTTCATCAGCCTGTCACCACACTAGCCAGATCACACTGCGAACACCTGGAAAACAGTTTGACAGAGAGAGCAATCAGTGTTGTGCTGCTGAGATCATGATCTTAGTCTACAGTGCTGCTGAGATCTTGATCTTAGTCTACAGGACTGCTGAGATCTTGATCTTAGTCTACAGTGCTGCTGAGATCATGATCTTAGTCTACAGGACTGCTGAGATCTTGATCTTAGTCTACAGGACTGCTGAGATCTTGATCTTAGTCTACAGGACTGCTGAGATCTTGATCTTAGTCTACAGTGCTGCTGAGATCTTGATCTTAGTCTACAGGACTGCTGAGATCTTGATCTTAGTCTACAGTGCTGCTGAGATCATGATCTTAGTCTACAGGACTGCTGAGATCTTGATCTTAGTCTACAGTGATGCTGAGATCTTGATCTTAGTCTACAGTGCTGCTGAGATCTTGATCTTAGTCTACAGTGCTGCTGATAGATGGGACTGCTGAACAAATAGAACTAGAGAACTAGAGAAACAGAAGAACTGAAATAAGCACCATGTCTCCAGCCCTGCAACAAAACCGCGTTTAAAACGTATCATGTTATTAGTTTTACGTTTAAAACATATCATGTTTTTGGTTTTGTCTTTAGCAAAACGAATGTAAAATCATTTCATTAAAAGGTCAGTGGTGTGTAAAGAAGAACATTCCGATATGGCAGACTGGAAAAACAATCCCCCAGTATCAGTTCCAGGTGATATTTCCAGTATACTGCTCTGTCCTACTGGAGAGGTTATTAAAGTATAAAGTAACAGCTCTGGAATCATATTCTCTGAGAAGCACTTTGAAGGGTAGTTTGCCAAACTCACAGGCATCACAGTTTTCTAAAAAAACAACAGTGGATAAACACATACGGTATGATTTTTAAACTTTTGTGTATATATAGATGTATATATAAATAAATTATAGTATTTAACATAAATAAGCATGAGGGACTATGTATGCCATTACACACACACACACACACACACACACACACACACGTATCATACTCATATACCTTATACAGAACCCCGTCATTTTTGCAGTAATCTGAGAATACTTTGCACCAAAAGGGCTCTAACAGCAACATCTGGATACACACAAGCCCCCACCACACACACACACACACACACACAAGCTCCCACCACAAACACACACACACACACACAATCTTTAACAGGAAAACTTGTGTCTGGGTTTTTGCAAGGTTCTCTGATTTCAGCTTTTTTCTCTGCTAATGCAACTTTAGAGCTATGAGAAGCACCGTTTAACCCAGAGTACACACACTATGTGTGTGTGTGTGTGTTTGCATGCGCGCATGTGTGTGTCCGTGTGTGAGAGGGAGAGACAGAGAGATTAAATCCACACCAACTTTTTATTGTCTAAACATTTAGATGTGAAGACCAGCCCTGTCGTAAGTTTCTACACGTGAGCTTCTACACGTGAGCTTGTACATGTGAGCTTGTACACGTACATGTGGCCCTAGAGCAGTGAGTGTGGACTGGGGGCTGATGGAGATCCAGCTCCTCCCCTCCTACATGGCAGCCTCACCTCTGCAATCTGGTCCTTATTTAGCGACTGACTGAGGTGCCATTTTTCCACAGTCGTCCATATTGATACTCTGGGCGGCTCTGAGCCTCACACTGATGTTCATGTTGATCTAAAAGCTTGTGAACAGCGTATTCTAAAGTTGCAGGTGTGTATGAAGTAATGTGTGAGGTTCTGTCTTACCAGCGTTATTTGTTCTGGTCTCTGATGCTCAGACATCTCCTCTTCAGTGCCGGCTCTGCGTCCGTGTGCACACAGCTCTGATCGGCAGCCTGAGGGTGAGTGTGTGAGCTCTTGTCCCAAGTTTGTGTAATTAGTTGAGAAAGAGTGTGTGCTGCTGTTTTGTGTGTGATCGTGTGTGCGTTTTTCTCTCGTAGTTTTGGAGGAATGGATCGGGCATACGTGTGTTCTTCATCGGCTGTGAGACCGTCCCCTTCTGCGGCTCTCCCCCGGCTCTCCTCTGATTGGCCGGATTGGCAGTCCGTTTGCTCCCCTGGACACTTTAAGACAAGCTCCCGCCCTCCTGAGAGGTTCTCTTTCACATCCTCAGAGTCAGGGGGCGGGGCTAGAATTTGAGTGGCATGTGATCTGTGTTCCGAGCATGGATCGAGTCTGTCTGAGGCCTGAGCAGTCGACGGCGAGTTGCGGCTCAGAGTGGCGGCTGCGCTGCTCGATAAGACGGACACCGTAGGAGTGACTACCGAGGCTGCGTTGCTGCTGCAGCCCAGGGCTGTGCGTAGGACGAGGGAAGAATGTGTGCTCTGTGCAGCAGTTAGTGCTGGTGAAGGTGTGTGCGCGCCAGGAGAGGTGACATCACGCTCCGTGCTGCGTATGGCGGACCGCGGGCCGGTGACGTCGTCACCCAGGACTGGGTGGCTCCAGCCGGCCCCCCCTTCTGGATGTCTGTGCCCAGCGAGGTCCCCCCCAGGCTCGGACTCGCTCTCCTGCTTCACGGGGAGCCTACGGAGGACTCTCTGGATGACCTGTCGCTCCGCGCCTTCGTCTCTCTGCCCCACTGCCTGAGCCGCTGACACAGAAGAGCCGTCTTGGAGCTCGGGGTAAATGGACGACCTCTGGGAAGTCAGGGGTGAGAACAGAGGTGACCTGTAGTCTGCAGGGGAAGGAGGCCTTTCAGTCTTTACTGTGCGTCTGTCCAGGTCACGGTCAGTGACCTCAGCCTCTTCCGACTTCTCTCCAGCTACGTCTGTAGGAATGACCGAAGCTGCATAGTTTTCCCTCTCCTCTTTCTGCTCGTGGCTCCAGAAGCCCCTTGTCTGACCCCTAAGCCCAGAGGTCATGGGTATGGGTATGGGTATGGGCACAGGGACAGGGAGAGGAACGATAATGGGGTATGGCACCAGCAGGGTGGCTTGGGCACAGGGCAGACCCAGAGATGGTAGGAGTGGTGGCAGCTGGGGTGGAAAGGCTTGTGCGCAGGGCAGGACGGGCCTGGGGTAGGGCTGTAAGATGTGCGGCAGGTGCGGTGGGTGAGCAGAGGGCGTGTGCACGTGTGGGGCCAGGTGTGCCGGCGGTCTCTGTGGCTCCCGGGTTGAGGGGCGAGGGGGGCTGTGGACTCCCTGCACACGAAAAGGTGGCCGGAGGAAACTCTGGATCTGATCTGGGGTGGGGGGGGCAGGGGGGAGGGGCGGGGGGGCTGTCTGGAGCCGGGGGGGCGCCGAGCTCTCCCGGTGCCTGGGCTGCTGCGCTGAAACGGACACCCTCCCCGAGGACGAGGGGCAGGAAGGCAAAGCCGACCCCATGGATGCCGCAGACGCTGGAGCTTTGGGCGAGAGAGCTGCCCCCTCCACGGAAGGCCTGTCCCAGGACTCTGGCGTGAGCAGGCCGGGTCCGTCTCCAGCTCCCAGCGCCGGGCCGCCCTCCTGCTCCTCAGGTCTGGGACTGGACCCGGCGGCTGAGGTGGTGAGTGCGGCCTGAGCCTCCCGGTAGAAGATGTCCATCTTGTACTGATTAAGGCATTTGGTGGTGCAGAACTGCAGTCTGTCTTCACCTGCAGCGAAGTCCAGGTACTTGGTGTGACGCACATGCTTACACCAGTCACACACCTGCAGGCAGAAGAACGACTCCTTCAAACACAGAAAGGTTTGTTACAACAGTAGTTACAACTCTAGAATGGTTGCTAAAAAGTCAGAAATGTTTCAGGAGTCAAAGATGCCGTGGAGTTAATCTCCCGGTCTCTCCCTGCATCTCCTCCAGAAACCCGTCAGTGTGGCGGTGCTCATGTCCAGACGCGTGTGTGTGTGTGTGTGTGTGTGTGTGCGCGCTCTCACTCGAGTGTTGCTGTTCGTCTTGGGCAGGAGTTGAGGGGGGCTTTCGTGTGTGTGTGTGTGTGTGTGTGTGTGTGTGTGTGTGTGTGTGTGTGTGTGTGTGTGTGTGTGTGTGTGTTCGTGTGTGTGTGTGTGTGTGTGTGTGTGTGTGTGTGTGTGTGTGTGTGTGTGTGTGTGTGTGTGTGTGTGTGTGTGTGTGTGTGTGTGTGTGTGTGTGTGTGTGTGTGTGTGTGTGTGTGTGTGTGTGTGTGTGTGTGTGTGTGTGTGTGTGTGTGTGTGTGTGTGTGTGTGTGTGTGTGTGTGTGTGTGTGTGTGTGTGTGTGTGTGTGTGTGTGTGTGTGTGTGTGTGTGTGTGTGTGTGTGTGTGTGTGTGTGTGTGTGTGTGTGTGTGTGTGTGTGTGTGTGTGTGTGTGTGTGTGTGTGTGTGTGTGTGTGTGTGTGTGTGTGTGTGTGTGTGTGTGTGTGTGTGTGTGTGTGTGTGTGTGTGTGTGTGTGTGTGTGTGTGTGTGTGTGTGTGTGTGTGTGTGTGTGTGTGTGTGTGTGTGTGTGCATGTGTGTGTGTGTGTGTGTGTGTGTGTGTGTGTGTGTGTGTGTGTGTGTGTGTGTGTGTGTGTGTGTGTGTGTGTGTGTGTGTGTGTGTGTGTGTGTGTGTGTGTGTGTGTGTGTGTGTGTGTGTGTGTGTGTGTGTGTGTGTGTGTGTGTGTGTGTGTGTGTGTGTGTGTGTGTGTGTGTGTGTGTGTGTGTGTGTGTGTGTGTGTGTGTGTGTGTGTGTGTGTGTGTGTGTGTGTGTGTGTGTGTGTGTGTGTGTGTGTGTGTGTGTGTGTGTGTGTGTGTGTGTGTGTGTGTGTGTGTGTGTGTGTGTGTGTGTGTGCGTGCGTGTGTAGCGGCTGCTCCAGATTGCAGTAAGCTGATCCTGTGCTGTATGCAGTGCTCCCCTGGTCTCACTGGTGTGTAGAGACTGAAACCCAACCCGGCTCGGCTGAAGTGGCACTGCAACAGGACACCGTGGAGCCCTTGGCCGCCGCCTGATCTTCCCTCCCCAGCAGGCCGGGGCTTGTGTGTACCTCTCTCTGCTTTCTGGCTCTTTCTCTCTCTCTCTCTCTCTCTCTCTCTGTGTCACTGTAGCCTGGCTAAGCCGTTCTGTTGTAGATTGCCTTGTTTCTAACTCTGTTGCTTTGCTGTGGGAATGAACCTTATGGCATCAACATGTGAAAAGTGAGATCTGCTCAAGTGTTCCACAGTCTCTACGTGCCCGGCTGTGTGTGTGTGTGTGTGTGTGTGTGTGTGTGTGTGTGGGTGGGGGGGGTAATATCAGTCTTCACACCTTTGACAGGTGAAACAGTGGTGTGCATGTCTGAGTGAACGTCGTGTTTACAACAACATCATAGCCTATCAGACAGTTCCAGCTTACCCCTGTGTGTAAGGAGGAGAGTGTGTTCATGTGAACCTGGGCACATACTCACATCGTCCGTCTGTGTGTAAAACAAACCAAGCCTAAGCACTGTAGCCAATGCTCTGTTCACTGACCAGTTTAAAGACTTTTCTATCACTTCCCAGCAGTCCTGCTCAGAATGGACTGAATCTGAATTTGGTCCCATTCTCATAACAGTGTTTTTGGGATTGTGAATACACTATCATCCCAAGCTAACAAAACATTGTGCATAACATAAACATAATTCCATGTCTGTAACCTTCTCTGTGTGCCTTCAGAGTGGACCACAGCCTAACAACGTGTGTTCAACATTAGTTTAGATCTCTTAACATCAGTTTACACAGATATCTTCTCAAGGCTGGTTCATGTCCCCGTGTGAATAAACACAAACACTGCTGATCTGCTCTGAGGAACCCTAGACGTCTTGTGTCATTTAGTAAGAACTCAACTTCATTCCAGCTTATAGAGTTTGAAATCTGATCCGTTCAACATTCGAGCAGAAACTGGAGGAAGCGTGATGACTGCGTCACGTCCGACAAACCAGCTTTGGACAACCAACCTTGTTGCGTTTGAAGTAGGCACGGCGACACATGGCAAAACACTTCTCACTGCAGAAGCTCTTGAGTTCGGATCCCATGACCAGACAGTAGCGCTTGAGTCCCTCCTGCTGACACCACACACACACTATGCGCACAGTCTGCTGCTCCTCCACTGACACACACACACACACACACACACAGACCATTACAGTTTTTGCAGTGTGTGAATATGTTTTTGTTAGTGACACATTTGTGTGTGCCTATGTGTGTGTGTCGATACAGACCTTCAGACGTTTTGATTTTGTGTGTGTGCGACAGTCGATACACACCTACAAGCAGTCTGATGATTGATTTGTGTCTGTGGGTGTGTGTAACTGTCAACACACACCTACAAACTGTTTGATTGTGTGTACGACTGTCAATACACACCTACACACAGTGTGACATGTGTGCATGTGTTACTGTTGAAAAACACCTACACACAGCAGTCTGTGTGTCTGGGCGACTGTTAATAATGGAATTCGTGGTTTGCAACACCCGCAGCAGCCACCAGAGGGAGCATTGTCACTTCCTGCCTTTTCTTTATTCCTCTTCTTTGCTCTACCTCATCTCACCTCATTTGGGTCCATCTAGTAAGTCCTTCCCTCAGTGTCCACCAGGGGACGCTCTGTCGGAGTGATTCACCCCAATCACTCTGATAGCCCTGCTACTCTGTTACAGGTATGATACACACCTACAGAGGTTTGAGTGTGTGTGTGTATGTGTGACTGTAGATACACACCTACAGATGGTTTGAGTGTGTGTGTGTATGTGTGACTGTAGATACACACCTACAGATGGTTTGAGTGTGTGTGTGTATGTGTGACTGTAGATACACACCTACAGATGGTTTGAGTGTGTGTGTGTATGTGGGACTGTAGATACACACCTACAGATGGTTTGATGTGTGTGTGTGTGTGTATGTGGGACTGTAGATACACACCTACAGATGGTTTGAGTGTGTGTGTGTATGTGTGACTGTAGATACACACCTACAGATGGTTTGAGTGTGTGTGTGTGTATGTGTGACTGTAGATACACACCTACAGATGGTTTGAGTGTGTGTGTGTATGTGTGACTGTAGATACACACCTACAGATGGTTTGATGATTGGCACCACAGCACGGGTGTTGTGCAGGTCCTTAGTGCGGGGTGAGGATGAAGATGATGAAGGAGAGAGAGGGAAGCAGAAGGACTCTCTGGCGCCGTTGGAGGCCCCACACGGGCCCTTCCTGTCCCCTCCGCTGGACTTTGGTTCTGAATTCTCTGGAAAATCACCACAATGCAACTGACATATAAAAGGATTCCCGTCACGTTGATATGTATTGTGTTTGTAATTACAGATAACAACTCAACTGGTTAATTGCTGGTAACTAATAACTCAAGTGGCTAATTGACATAGAGCAAACAATTCTGCTAGCGATTAGCTCAGATTAATCTCAGCTGCTTGTATGTCAGATCTTTGGTGTGTGTGTCTCCCACAGAGGTTACTGGAAACAGTAAGCAACCATTAAGCTGAGGCCTAGGAAAGAGCCCAGCTCTCCCTCAGCTGGTGTTAGTCAGGGTTAGTCAGGGTTAATCAGGACTAGGCAGGGTTAGTCTGGGTTAGTTAGGGTTAGTTAGAGTTAGATAGAGTTAGTCAGGGTTAGGCAGGGTTAGGCAAGGTTAGATAAAGTTAGTCAGGGTAGGCCTGGGTTAGTTAAGGTTAGTCAGGTTAAGTCAAGGTTAAGCAAGGTTAGGCAGGGTTAGTTAATGTTAGTTAGGGTTAGGCAGGCCTAGTTGGCACCAGTGTCTGCCTTTCCTAGGTCCCCTCAATCACAGTCCTATCATAGAAGACATGTCCATTTTTGTTTCTAGATAAATAAAATATTTTATTACTGTTGCCATGGTTTCTGTTAGCTGCAACTGGATCTCAAGTGTAGTGATCAGACCTCCCATCACACACCTTCACATCACACATGCTTCCTTAGCACAGCATATTGGCCAACCAGTTAATTTACACTCGTTTTGTCCGAGACAGAGTTGGGGTGAGTTTGTACCCTCAGTACAAACACCTTCTCCCAGTACAAACACCTGACCCAGTACAAACAGCTGCCCGCATTACAAACACCTGACCCAGTACAAACACCTACCCCAAGTACAAACATCTACCCCGGGTAATAACACCTACCTCAAGTACAAACACCTGCCCCAGTACAAACACCTACCCTCAGTACAAACACCTGACCCAGTACAAACACCTGACCCAGTACAAACACCTACCCTCAGTACAAACACCTTCACCCAGTACAAACACCTGCCCCCAGTACAAACACCTGCCCCCAGTCCAACACTTGCCACCAGGTGTCCAGTCATAATCGTAGTTAGCAGGCCAGCTCCAGACTCAAACCTCTCTTGAAAGTGCCCACGGAATGTCTGTGAGTGCACAGGAACTACAGGCTAAATCACAGGAAGTGAAAGTGGGTTTAACGACCATGGTTTAAAATGCTAATTGATTTGTTTATATGCCCACTGTTATAGACAGTGAAATTGAAACCTGTACTGATTGGTCCTAGAGTAATCATATTCTTAACAAGCACGATCAATGTTGTTGAGCTCTGAATGTCAGTGGGGATATACCATACCCTGTGTGTAAATGCAGCACTGAGTTTGGTTTTAGGTCCTCTCAGGACCCATGAGAGTAGCAGTGAAAGCTTGTAAGCAACAGCCATTGGGAAGGTTTGGGGTTTTGGGAAGGTTTGGGGTATTGGGAAGGTTTGGGGTTTTGGGAAGGTTTGGGGTTTTGAGAAGGTTTGGGGTTTTGGGAAGGTTTGGGGTTTTGGGAAGGTTTGGGGTTTTGAGAAGGTTTGGGGCTTTGGGAAGGTTTGGGGTTTTGAGAAGGTTTGGGGTTTTGGGAAGGTTTGGGGTTTTGAGAAGGTTTGGGGTTTTGGGAAGGTTTGGGATTTTGGGAAGGTGGGAAGGTTTGGGGCTTTGGGAAGGTTTGGGGTTTGGGGTTTTGAGAAGGTTTGGGGTTTTGGGAAGGTTTGGGGTTTTGAGAAGGTTTGGGGTATTGGGAAGGTTTGGGGCATTGGGAAGGTTTGGGGTTTTGGGAAGGTTTGGGATTTTGGGAAGGTTTGGGGTTTTGAGAAGGTTCGGGGCTTTGGGAAGGTTTGGGGTTTTGAGAAGGTTTAGGGTTTTGGGAAGGTTTGGGGTTTTGAGAAGGTTTGGGGTTTTGGGAAGGTTTGGGATTTTGGGAAGGTTTGGGGTTTTGAGAAGGTTTGGGGCTTTGGGAAGGTTTGGGGTTTTGAGAAGGTTTGGGGTTTTGGGAAGGTTTGGGGTTTTGAGAAGGTTTGGGGTTTTGGGAAGGTTTGGGGTTTTGAGAAGGTTTGGGGTATTGGGAAGGTTTGGGGCATTGGGAAGGTTTGGGGTTTTGGGAAGGTTTGGGATTTTGGGAAGGTTTGGGGTTTTGAGAAGGTTTGGGGTTTTGGGAAGGTTTGGGGCATTGGGAAGGTTTGGGATATTGGGAAGGTTTGGGGCTTTGGGAAGGTTTGGGGTTTTGGGAAGGTTTGGGGTATTGGGAAGGTTTGGGATTTTGAGAAGGTTTGGGGTATGATTACAAACTGCTCATCTGAGCATGTGCATGCAAGGGCAGGTAAGGACGCTGGTGCGACCTCTCACCTTTCAGCACAGACACATGGTGACGCCTTACTCTGCTTCTGACGTCTGAGGCCTCCGAGTCCTGAAGGTCCACTTTATCATAACCGTACCACCCCAGCAACTCATTCATTGTGCTTTCTGCAAAGTTCTGACACAAACACACACAAATACAAACACTTCAGAAATTCCTACTTCACTTTGTCCATAGCATGAGGGTTTCTAAGGTGCATCACCAGTGCCAAATGTAATCTGTGCTGTCCACTTTAGTGATAAAACTGTAAGAGTTCAGTGACTAAACCCAACAAAATGCACCAGCGTCTTCCATGAGTCCTTGAAAACGACTAGTCAAGGACTCGAAGATAAGAAAGCACTTAATCACTCTTTGTTAGCAAAAAGGGGATTTTGTATTAGAAATCGCTTACCATAAAATCTACCTACAAACCAGAGAGAGCTGTCCCTGTCTGCGTGTCTGAGATTAGAGGGGTAGTGATCTGATCCAGGCTGAGCTGAAATCAGAGAACGACACAGAACACCACAGCTGGGTTGTGATCTTCCCAAAATTCCCCCTCCTCGTTGGCCCTCTCCTCTCCTGCTCCTGAAGTTCCTCCTCCTCTGTTTGTCTGATCTGATTCCCTCGCTCTCTTCCTCCCTCTCCACTCACCTCACTCATCTCTCCTCGAGCCCAACCAAAACAAACAGAGGAGAACACTGGTCTTCTCTCTTTTCCTTTTTCTCCCTTTCTCTCTCTCTCCTTCCCTCTCTGTTACCTGATTCTTCAGCCCTTCTCTTATTTCACTCTTTCTCTGAAAAACAGCCAGTCTGCTCTAGAACAAGGAGATTCTCTGAGAGCAGAATATTTATTACCTCCACCACTACGTCATACGCAAAATCAACCCACAATCAGGGTTGCCCAAAAACATGCACTTGTGTGCAGGAACTGGCAAAAGTTTCCAGATAAATCAAGGTGCCCTATGTATTTGTACTGTGATTGCTCTATCAAAGACCAAATCAGTTCCTATTCCCCCTAAAACAGCCCTGATACACATATTGCTTTACTGTTTTCTCATAAGGGGTATATGGGCTTTTTTCGTTTCTGTAGTTCAGACAAACATCTGCTCAGTGAAAGCAGCGGGTCCTATCCCAAATCGCTGTAGCCAAGGGCAACAAAAACCCACCGTGACCCCCGCTCGAGCCCTGACCGCACTTACATCAGGACCGTCTACAGTTTCACGTGTTTGGATTAAAATTAGTTAAGTTGTAACTCTACACCCTCCAGCTCCATGGATATCATATGCTCCGATCCAAAATCGCTCACACAAAGAGACGCGCCAGCTTCCCCCACACAGTCATGGAAACGCTTCAACTCGCCCTCAAACAGACGTTTCTCTGTAAACCTCTGTAAACACTGCGGTGCTTTATGTTAAAATTAGGCAGAACACATTAACACGCAAAGTTCACATTTTATGAATCTTAAAAACAATTGCTCGATTTGGAGGCTTCCACCGCAAACCGTTTTGTAACGACCAACAGTTTACCAGTTCGGCCGATTTTCTAATCGGAATGCATACTTGTGTTACTGAATGCAAAAGCACGCCCTTAGACGCACAGATGCGGGTCAACTCCAGGCGCGCCACAGCGCCTTGTTTGACACAGTATACTCAGCGACTGCGCGCATCTGGAGAGCTGCGCGTCTCGGACGTGTCCGCAGTGTCCGCTCGGCTGGCAGTTCAGAGTTTTACACTGTCCTACCGTTGATAGTACGAGTCACAACACCTTATATAACTTACAAAATATAAGATCACATTGGGCATTAGGTAAAAGTTAATTTCGAATTACCATCCACTAATATTTCTATATGGAATCAGGCTTAGTCTTTAAGTCTGTAAATCAAAGTAAGCTAATCGAGAAACGTCATGCCCCTGTGTCACGCTAACGTAACACACACACACACAAACACACGCGCGTGCGCACACACACACACATACACACACGCACGTAAACCTAACTCAAAAGCCTGAAAATCATAAAAGGCATACGTAAAACCACAGACACTACACAGACGCACACTTGCTCCTACCTTCATGTCTTGGCTGACCTCTCTTTTGACGGGATGAGCGGGTTTCCTGCTTCGCTTGTTTTCCGGGGGCCTCCCTTTTTCCATCTTTGGCATCGTTTGTGCGGAGTACCGTCAACGCCAACGTGTACGAATCACCGTTCAAAGGAATGGAGAACGAAAAGTGGTCACTCTCGACCTTCGCGACTGTCAGTAGTTGACATAGTTAGCGTGCGGGCCCTTGTATGAACATGCGCGCTAAAACAATGCGCAGCGCGTGAAGGCAGGGGAGGGATTTGTGCCGTAACCGAACACCTGGCGCCCACTCCTCCCGGCGCTCACCAGATCCATTTCAGCCGGATTGTAAGGGCCAACTGATTTATTAGTGCGAATAAAGTGCCTTGATTTATCTGTAAATAACTAACATAAGAATCATTTGTATTTCTTCCCGTCTTGAGTGAAGAATTTTGTTTTCGTACTGCAGACATCAGCCGCGACTAGCACACACATTAGACTGCAGATCCCCTCAAACCTACAAACACACACACACACACACACACACATATATATATACACATTAGACTGCAGTCCACTCAAACCTACATACACACACACACACACGCACACACACATTAGACTGCAGATCCTAGCAGGCTTGCACGTGAACACCAAGTTGCATTTTTAAATTTTGACTCACTCATATTCAAGCACACGCACACACACACGCACAGACACACACACACATATATGTACCCATACACATGCACACACACACACACAGAGTGCAAAGCTGTGTTCGGTGTTTCGATGAATCTGTGAGCCTAGCAGCTTGAGGACTCTTTCAAGGGTAGAGTAGCTCAGATTTCGGGCCCCTTGGTAGCCTGTGGGTGACATCTGATCACAGCTGGCCTGGAGTCAGTGCAGCAGGGAGGCAGAAGGGTGATAAAAAAGATTCAAACTACCATAACTTCAGTTTGAATATATATATGTATGAAATTTAATTAAGTTGTGTGTGTTGGGTTTAAAGTTTTGAACTACAAAGTGTGAATTAAATTATGTGAAACTGATATTTTAAAATAAATGTTTATATGTTCACATTTACAAATGTTTACAGAGGTTAAACCATCTGAGATGTTTTACAGTATGTCTGAGAGCCAGTCCTTTGAGCACAGTGGCTTGTATGCAAATTTGATAGTGATACAACCAGAAGCCATGCACACATTGAGTGTTTCCGAGACAATACATTAAAGGTGCCGTAAGGGATCTTAGCTCTCCAGCCACCTCCAGCATACTCTGCTATCAAAGCCCCTCTGGTAGTTTTTTACAACATGACTTGTCACAAAGCAACATTGTCACAAAGCAGGACAGTGACACCAGTGGCAAGGAGAAACCCGCTGGGCGGAAGTGAGGAAGAAACCTTGGAAAGACCGAAGAGGAAGCCATCCTCAATCG
This sequence comes from Brachyhypopomus occidentalis, assembly GCA_020368025.1. Lineage (NCBI taxonomy): Eukaryota > Metazoa > Chordata > Actinopteri > Gymnotiformes > Hypopomidae > Brachyhypopomus > Brachyhypopomus occidentalis. Next base: position 1,128,265 of record JAGXOD010000135.1, read on the forward strand.
GACGGCCCAGCTAATAAACACTCCATTATGATGTCATCACGTTTAGCCCAAGGAGCTCAGCACAGACTGCAGGATTTGATGCATGTGCACATGTAAAGAGAACCTACTTGATTGGTTAATGAAACAAGTTGTTGTTTTGTTGTTGTTGCTGATTAGAGCCAAGGGCGGCTACAGACACCCAGACTGATTAGCCACTTTAAACAGGACATGATAAATGGTGGTACGTTTCTAAACGCGAGTTTTGGGGCAGATGGGGATTTTTAAAGGTTCTGTAACAACATCAGTTTTCACCAAAATCCAAATGTAGTTGTTTCACAGGTGTGAAAATATAACCATAGCTTCCAGTTTATGCTTGTAAGGTCTGACTCTCATGACATAATGCTATAAAATGCTATAAAAACATAATGCTATTTGAAATAACTTCAACTTACCATTCCACTATTCACAGGACAGGGAAGAGACTTTACCAGTGTCAGATATGCTCTTCGGTCAGTTGACGTAAGCTGCCATCTAGTGGTTAAAATACCAATTTCGCCATAGGCTGAATAAAACTCTCCTGAGGACACTGACCTACATGCGTCATATGAATCTCTCCATCAGGCTCATAACCTTATATGTGCTGTAACATACAAATATGTTGTTAACAACGTGCCTCTTGCCTTCAAGGTCAGGTCCTCTACCAGAGGTCTGGGAGCTCCTGTGCAGTATCTCCACTGTTCCCAGGACGGCACTCTTCTGGACGGAGATCTCGGATGTTGTTCCTGGGATCTGCTGGAGCCGTACTCCCAGTTTGGGGGTCACGGCCCCTCTGATTATCACAGGAGTCACTGCTGTCTTCATCTTCCACATCTCTTCCAGTTCTTCTCTCGGCTCTTCATAGTTCTTGATCATTTGTGTTCCTTGATCCTGATGTTGCTAACATTTGGGATTCCCACATCTATCACTACAGCCTCTTCTGCTGTTTGTTCATCACTACTATGTCTGAATGGTTAGCCATTAGCATTTTGTGAGTATGTATCTGGAAGTCCCACAGGATCTTCAGAACTCAGTCTTTCTCCACCAGCTATGGCTGTGTGGTCCAGTACCTGCACAGGTGTGTCTGTATCGTCTCTGGACTGTGCCAGCTACTTGCTTACACTACATTTACATCTACATACTACCTGCCGACATCTTGCATCCTGCTGTTGTGTGCTGGATCGTTTTAGGGGCATCTTTGCCTGCACCTGGGGTCCTGCCTGGTGTGATATATCCCAGTTTCTACTGATCTTGTATTGAGAGCTTGTTACTGTGCTGCTATGCTATGATCTGTGCTGTCTTTCAGTCCAGCCTTTTTCAGCCAGTCCTATATATGTATAGAGAGAGAGAGAGAGAGAGAGAGAGAGAGAGAGAGAGAGTAAGTTAAACAGACTTAAAAAGTTTTTTTCTGATACAGCGGAGGTGACACTGACGTTATATCAGGGTTTGTGCTACCTGAAAAGCGACCGGCATCTGTATCAAAGTGAGTAATTTTGCTAGTCAGGACTGTTTATTTTTGCTTTAAGTGCCTCTCCGACTGTGGTTTACGTCAGCAGCAGGTCATCAGTGCGGTATAAAAGCGCACATTTCAGACCGAGTCACTCTTTCGAAGTGCCGGGAAGCGACGACCGTTTTAGCGCACATCGTAATTCTTCACATAATGGCTAAAATTACGGCGGCGCATCTCGGAGCGATCTTTTTACTAATCTGCTTAACAGCACAGGTATGATACATTACATTTACGACAAATTTGCATATCCTTACTATTGTGTAGATCCAACCTTTTCTAAAGTTGAAATCAGATATGTGATGTAGTTACTTGGGGTTTAAGTGAGCATTTGTTGCATTTTGACTATTTGCATTGCATTTTGATATTCAATGGGATGTTGAAAGACTGTTTCGAGAACTAAATGGTTCAAGCAATTATTGTTGCTGCCTAATAAATATTGCACAAATATTGTACAACCTTTTAGACGTCCGCTTCTGAGCGTGACAAATAGGCCATGGTAAACTAAGAGAAGATTTACTTTTACAACAAATTTATACCAACGTGTGAAAGAAAAAGAGTGTAGCTAGACGGGACTCGTTTTTAAACATATGTAAATAAATGATTAACGTCCCCATATCAATCCCCCAACTGAAGATCAGGTGTCTCTGGACCCCAGCACGTCGTAGAAACCTGATGCTACACTTATCCGTTATCTCTTGGCTCAAACGTAGCCGTTGTTTCAATGCAGATGGGGTGGGGGTGGGGGAACGTGTCACACCTATGCACACCCACACACACTCAAGATTACAGGTGAAGTAATGTCACACCATTATGGCTGTGTCTGTTTTCTCAGTAGAATGACAGTTCCTTTTTCTGTGTTACGGTAATTTCAGTAAGTCTACACCAGCAGCCATTTTGATGAGCAGCTGGGTAGTGTAAATGTCCTATCAAGATTTAATTGATGGTGTCAGGCTTCATGATCTTTAAACATAACCCACAAGGAACAGTCTCATTGTAATCCTTGTACTGTCGTCTCCAGGCAGTTTGAACATTGTTTTCAGGTGCTTTTACGTGTATTTTCCTGATGCTTGAGATGCTTGTACCTTTCTCCTTCTGTTACGCGTGGACACCCAGCCTAACTTGACGCCTCAGACAGAGACACAATGTCAAAGGCTTGTTGCTCACGGAGACAAGGGAAGGAGGCTAACGTTTCCCATCCAGTATCTCCTTCAGTGAAGCTTAAAGATGTTCTTCTGGATCTGTGAGAACGCTGGTCCATGTCTTAATGCTCTGAGATTTTACCAGATTAACAGGCCCAAACATAGGCAACAGGAATGTCCAAGGACAGACAGGCGTGTTGTCAGGGTAACCACACAGGATCAATATTCACAAAACCAAACATATATTAGGCAAGATATATTAGGCACTTGGTCAGTCGCGACAGGGCCGTCGTCAGGCTGTAGGAGAGCGATTCAGGTGGCGATGGACGAGGGAGTATTAGACGGTGTGACACCATCTACCAAAGTCACGTTTCTTGGTTACATCCATGCATGTGAGAAAGCACATTTCCATATAGGTAACACACTCCTGTGCCCAATGAACAGTGGTGTGTTATGATCCACAGGTCTGATTGGCTGTTGGATCCTTATTCACACTCTTAGTTGTAAGTTGTAAATGTCATTTAAATTACCTAAAGATGACGAGGATGTTTGCTTCTCCTTACATTACCTAGATACCTATTTTTTGACATCCACTTTCTGTACATTTAAAAGTGTGCTGCTCATTTTCATGACTGTACGCTGAAATGTGAATGTGTTGTTCTTGTCTCTCCTCTGTAGGTGGTTTCTCAGACCACGCTGTCTCCAAACTCAACCATGTCAACACTGAGAAACCAGACAGGCAGCACCAACATCACTATGGCAACGGCCATACATGACAGCGCAATGAACAGCACCGCCCGTCCGACTGGCTCCGCCCCCCGTCTGCATCCCAACGTTCTGATTGCTCTCATATCAGGAGCCTTGACAACCGCACGTCTCCACCACAGCTGCTGAATCACACCTGTAACCTGCTCCCCCTTCTCCCTCTCCTACCTGAACATGTATCTGGCCCCGCCTCTGGTCCCACACCTAGTCCTGCCTCTGGTCCCGCCCTTAGCCCCACCTCCCTGCATATGGCAATCACTGGCTAGCAAACCTCCCAAACTATGCCGAGCAAGGATCGACTGGACTTCCTAAAGTTCTGCCCCTTACCTGCCTAATTAGAATATTTCTCCTTTGTAGCAGGTGGATTGATGTTTGTTTTACATTCTCTTGTTCCAGTAGTATTTATATTCTGTCTACTGAAAGTTTGGGTCACGGAAAGGACTGAGACCTTACAGCCGAGCCCTCTTAGTTCATATTTTGTACAAATTCCTCTATTTTAATGGTTGTTAACTGTAAGAAATTGTAGTGCAAATTAAATTTGACAATAACAGCTGAAACCCCATTTCTGTTTATTTAAGATGAGTCAGGTGAGGCGTCACGGTTGTTGTCTTCTCCACTCTGTTCTGGCCAAATGACACAGAGCTGCGTGTATGAACCAGGTCAGCTACTGGGTTTGAGTCCATTTACTATCCCAGCTCCTCCTGTTTCTCCCAAACCAAACCTGCGTATTCCGCATTCACAGCAAACCACCAATGTTACATTTACATGCACATGTTCCATCTGGGACTGGTGCAACTGCACTGCTCTCAGATGCACACTGGGTATTCCACTCCTGTGATGTTGCTGGGCTGCACCTACATTCCTTTTCTATTTGACTTTGATCTTAACATTTTACATTTACATTTACGGCATTTGTAAATGTAAAATGTTAAGATCAAAGTCAATTAACACCTGAACAGAGCTGGAAGGAAGGAAAATACTCTGCGTGCTTTCAAAAAAGATAATTTTTTCAGGCACACACGAGCATGTATATGAGCCCAGGAACATGTGATCAGAGAGGGGAGCACCTGCCAGCATTTGAGGGTCTGAGTGCATGGAGACGTGTGTGTGTGTGTGATTTCACAGGGGGTGTTTGACAGAGACAAACAGACAGGGCATTCCATCTGAACAAGCCCAGATCTGCTGAATGCATGACAGGAAACGGAAGATGAGTGAGAGAATGTAGGGATGAGTGAGAGAATGTAGGGATGAGTGAGAGAATGTAGGGATGAGAGAGAGAATGAGGGATGAGAGAGAATGAGGTGGGTATTAGATAATGATGGCGATGCAGGAGTCCTGAGCTTATCTAACATCTGTGTGTTTGATCAGCTCCTTCACACTGTCCACACACGGCGGACGTAGAAAAATCTGCACAGTCCAGAGAATTGGCTCTGCTCACGAGGGAGACGTCTTTGCCAACACGTGTGTGGCCACTCACACACCCAGCCGTTATTTTTGCCATTGCTCTGTTAACTTTATAATGGAGCTGAACAGTAAACAGTAAACAGTTAGAAGGTGTTTGGGGATTACTGCTGCATAGCAAGTCTCACATCTCACCACCTCCTGGCACTGATATTCCTCATCCAGCTCAGGTGAAGAAGAACAAGTCCTGGACCACTGATGATCATGATGATGATGATGATGAAGGACAAATATTCATCCTTGATGTTCCCATATTCCTGATGCATTTTAGAGGAGCTGGTGATACACACCAACTCCCTTTCAAGTCAAACTACTTGACTTTAGTCTCAGCAGAGCTAAACCGTTAACACAGATCTAATCACTGTGTCTGTATCTGTGCTGGATGTTGTAATCACTGGTAGTTAAACAAACAGAACCTACGGGCCTCTTTGCAATCAAAGTTTTTCAAAAAGCTAAATGGAGGCTGGTTGGGTGTTTTACAGAAAGTTTTACAGTTTTAAGTATCCCAAAATATCAACAACAGCTTGAAATACTAGTGAGTTTACCCACTTCTGACCACATATAAACAAAAACATATCCCAGTACTTCAGTCCTAATAGTATTTCTGGTAGAGAAATATTACCAAATATCACCATGATATTACTATATCACATCATGGTTTAGAGGCATTGGGGCCCCGAGAGTCAAATGTTTTTATGAGAGAAATATTATCATTCTGAGTATCACATCATGTCACATCTGTCATAACTGCTTCCTACTAGTGTGGAAGTCCTCCAGAGAGGATAGTAATTGATGTTACAGTTGTGGCTGCGCTGCTATTGGTCGACACATCTCCACTCATGCAGTGGTGACAGCAGGTACCCACAGGGGCACGATGCTGGATGCTGGTCTGAGGAGGTGCTGGGACGTCAATATGGCCGCACGACGCTTCTGTCATTTTTTGTAAACACTTGCATTTCAGTTCTATAGCCACTACACTCACCATGTTGCTAAGGTTACCTGTAGATGTTGGAAGACTAGTAGGCAGACATATTAGTATTATTATTATCATATTGTTATTATTGTAGTTATTATCACCTGTGTTAGAACAGTACTGAATTTATTTCCTTGGTAAAACATTTTAAAAGAAAAAGTCACAGTCGAAACACTTTCGCCATAGTCCCGTTCTTTAAAGTCTAAATGTGCCTTTTCTCCCTCGTCCCTTTCTTGCTGTATGAATGTGACATGGACCTGTGTAAAATGAGCACTAATGTCTCTGTGCTTCTGAAAAAATATTATTGGAATTACTCAGTCAACAAACATTGGCAGAATGCTTGTTTTGTCCAGACAAATTGGGGGAATTATGTTGATGTTTTATAAGGCGACCACTGTTGTCATTTAATCTGTCGGGGGAAAAAAACAGAAAGTTTGTCATCGAACAGAAAGTTTAATTCAAATTCCATATAGTTCCATCCATATGTTCTTCCTCCATGTGTGTGCGCACGTGTGTGTGTGTGTGTGTGTCCATCTCAAGGCTCCTCTATCTGGTGATTCTGGACAACCGGTTCTGTTTGCAGGTGCCTCACATCAGGATCCAGTGGACCAGACTTATCATAGTGAGGACCCATCATAGTGAGGACTCATCATAGTGAGGACCCATCATAGTGAGGACTCATCATAGTGAGGACTCATCATAGTGAGGACCCATCATAGTGAGGACATAGTGAGGACCCATCATAGTGAGGACCCATCATAGTGAGGACCCATCACTCATCATAGTGACCCATCATAGTGAGGACCCATCATAGTGAGGACCCATCATAGTGAGGACTCATCATAGTGAGGACTCATCATAGTGAGGACTCATCATAGTGAGGACTCATCATAGTGAGGACTCATCATAGTGAGGACCCATCATAGTGAGGACTCATCATAGTGAGGACCCATCATAGTGAGGACCCATCATAGTGAGGACCCATCATAGTGAGGACTCATCATAGTGAGGACCCATCATAGTGAGGACTCATCATAGTGAGGACTCATCATAGTCATAGCATCATAGTGAGGACTCATCATAGTGAGGACCCATCATAGTGAGGACTCATCATAGTGAGGACCCATCATAGTGAGGACTCATCATAGTGAGGACCCATCATAGTGAGGACCCATCATAGTGAGGACTCATCATAGTGAGGACCCATCATAGTGAGGACCCATCATAGTGAGGACCCATCATAGTGAGGACCCATCATAGTGAGGACCCATCATAGTGAGGACTCATCATAGTGAGGACCCATCATAGTGAGGACCATCATCATAGTGAGGACTCATCATAGTGAGGACCCATCATAGTGAGGACCCATCATAGTGAGGACTCATCATAGTGAGGACCCATCATAGTGAGGACTCATCATAGTGAGGACCCATCATAGTGAGGACTCATCATAGTGAGGACTCATCATAGTGAGGACCCATCATAGTGAGGACCCATCATAGTGAGGACTCATCATAGTGAGGACCCATCATAGTGAGGACTCATCCATCATAGTGAGGACTCATCATAGTGACCCATCATAGGACCCATCATAGTGAGGACTCATCATAGTGAGGACTCATCATAGTGAGGACCCATCATAGTGAGGACTCATCATAGTGAGGACTCATCATAGTGAGGACTCATCATAGTGAGGACTCATCATAGTGAGGACCCATCATAGTGAGGACCCATCCCATCATAGTGAGGACTCATCATAGTGAGGACCATAGTGAGGACCCATCATAGTGAGGACCCATCATAGCGAGGACTCATCATAGTGAGGACCCATGTGTCCCATTCAGGACACAAACCTGGGAGCTCAACCTGAGCACGCCACACCTGCATCAGAGCGGGTCGTGGTACGGGACGTGGTGCAGGACGTGGTGCAGGACGTGGTGCAGGATGTGGTGCAGGACGTGGGGCGAGTCGTGGTATGGGACGTGGTGCAGGACGTGGTACAGGACGTGGTGCAGGACGTGGTGATGGAGGATGGTGGTTGAGGTTTGACTATGTAAAACAACACATTATTGATGGAAATACAGTAACAAATATGAATGATGTTATGCATAATACAAATATTAATGATGTTATGCTTAAGCTGATATGTTTATACATGCAAGAGTAGCTCCTGTACTGCTGTGTGTGTGTGTGTGTGTGTGTATGTGTGTGTGTGTGTGTGTGTGTGTGATATCCCCTGACTCTGCATTTCCATCATTATGTTAATGCCACAGGCTGTTTGGATCTGTGTTGGAGCGCCTGTGTGTCTGTGGGTCTTCGCATGTTTCTGGCTGTGGTCGGGTTTGAAAACTAAATCCTCATAAGGACCAGCCAGTGGTCCCCACACTGTTGTTCATCATTCTGGAGACGTTTGGTGCCCACAAACACGTACGTGCAGCTGTGTGTCCCACACATGCATCACTGCCCCTCCCTGCAGCACAGACGCCGCTGGATACTGAGAGTGATGCATGTGTGACTCCGCCCCCTCCTCTCTGTTTCACTCCCCACTACAGCAGTGTTACTCACACCTCACCCTGCCTGGGTGCTTCTCAAGAGTGTGTTGAAGTTCCATATCACTCTATGCTTCTGACAATACCTGGGAAAACTAATATGGCCTTAAATCTAAAGACATCACTCCACATACATGTGACGCAAGTAACACAACCAACACAGACGAACACACACACACACCAAGGCACACAAGGAAATGACCATATATGGACATAAACACATGGACACGCCCAGAGGGAGGGGTCAGGGGCCGTACCATGACACACACACACACGGTAGTTTGAGAGTGAGACGACCCAGTGCCACATCAGAGCAGAGGGAGACAAGCAGGCCCTCCGAGAGCCTGAAGAGACTATATTCTTAATTAGGTCAGTCAGAACGCACTGAAGCAGCCTCCCACTTTGATGTCACTCTGTCCTTTAGGGCACACAGTAAACACTTTTATTCCAGCCCTCAGTATAGAGGCTGCACTGTGTATTAAAAGAGTTATGCATTTAATTAACCAGCCTTGCTGGTGATATATATTACGCTTATATATCAGTGCTAATTGTTTTAAATAGAAACCAGTAAATAAAATCCATGTTGTGGAGCAGCAAATAGCACGTGTGAGCTAAAGCCCAGAAAGGGGCTGTGTATGAGAACAGCCTAGCGCCAGACCAGGACACCCGACAGGACACTCGACAGGACACTGAGCAGGACACTCGACAGGACACTGAGCAGGACAGTGACCTTGATATCTGATGGCAATAAGAAGATGCCGCGTGAGAGTCTGTAAGGTAAAACCCACATGGCTTGGAATAATCTTCCAGTTCTGGCCACAGTCTCACTGTTTAAGGCGAGATTGAAAATGTGTATGTATAGACTGGCATGTTGTTAAACGCCTCTCATCATAGGTGTAGATGGAGATCTGGGGGTTCTCTGGAATACTGTGATGCACTCGTGCCTTGTTCAGACCTGGCTCTATCCTTTTAGCTGCGTCGCCATAGCCAGAGAAAACCCCTGCAGAATATATAGCTGTTTTACACAGTGTGCTATTTGACCATGCCTAATAATGTGTCCTCTGTTTATGCTCAGGTACATTTACTCCTGGTATCACGCCGTCTCTGTGTCTGGGTGCATCTCTCCTGCTGTGATGACTCCCTCCCTCCCTCCCTCTCTCTCTCTCTCTCTCTCTCTCTCTCTCTCCCTCCCTCTCTCTCTCCCTCCCCAACCCCACCCCTGCCTCCTCCCACTTATGCACTGGTTCCCTCTCCCCTTCTCAGAATATCATGAATGCTCAAGGCTGATTGGAATCTGCTATAGTGAACATAGGGCTGCCATTCTCAAGTTGTTTCTGGGCCAGATGACACTTACAAACATTTAATCCAGACTATAGGGGATTTTAGGTCCCCAGAAGAGGAGGCTGAGCTCCATCCCCGAGTCTTGGTTCATCTCTCAGGTACTTTTTGCCTTGCCCGTCTCCATTGGCTAGCTGGACTCTGGCAACTGGGAAGCTGCTTTACTGTGACTCCTGAGGCGTCGTGGAGTGAAGAGGCATCTCAAATGCTGAGGAGAGTGAAGGTTTAGCGAAGGGAAAGTTTGAGTCACAACAACAGGCCACATCCATTAACGAGCTACTCATATTTATTATAACAAAGACAAATCCAAACAACAGTATGCAGACTTACGAACAACAGGGCTGTGACACAAGACATTACAACTCACTGATGACAGAGACACATATACCACCAACCTGAAGTCCAACAAACCAGCACATTCATTCATTCAATAACCAGCCCTGCACAAAGGAAAAGACTGAGCTTGTATGGGCAAACAAGCAAGGGAAATCAAAGGGGAACAGGTGGGACAGGTCACAGGGGCGGAGTTACAGATTAGAAGGAGGGAAACAAACAAGGAAGTGCTAGGGGAAAGGGTGGGCGGAGCTAAAGGGAACCAAACAGGACTGACAGGGGGGGGGAAGAGCTAGGCGTGACACTGTGTTAAAGCACCCATATACAGTAAGTGTAAGTTTCATTCATTCATACCATGAAGTCAGTTTTTTAATATAATAGAGGTGCCACACTGTATATGTGCCTCTGTGTCCATGTTTGGCTACTTCTGATCCACTTTGAAGTACTTTTTACAAAAAATAAGATGTTCAAAATGTTTTTAAAATTTACCAATTTCTTTTTATTACTCCATAAGCAAAAATACAGTAGACAGCCATCGTAACAAAGATTTGATCTTTTTGGATGTACAATTCTGGGTGTAGAGGGTGAAATGATTCCACCAGAATTAGAGTAATAAGTGACCGGATGCCTTAAAAGCTCCAGAGCAGACAGCTTCCTCCATGTAGGTAATGTGCTGTTGAAGTGAATCACCGCACTGGACACCTTCTTGCTTTTGCGTATTATATGTTCATCATCATTCATTGTGGTTTACCAAACCAGAATCACAAAAAATGCATTAGGCAGAAAATTTTTAATATTGGGGATGATTAATTTCCTGAATATATTCTTGATGGAAACCAGGACAGACAAAAATAGCCTCTCCACTCAGGAAATATTCATCATTTATCATATAAAATACATGTTACATAATACCATAATTGTATCATCCCATTTCTTAAGAAGATTCGAGGTGAGTAACAGTGCAGTGTAATTGTAGCTGTAATTGTGTATGAAGTACAGAAGCTTTGGTGTGCACAGCTGCTGAAGGACGTCTGTCTGGAGAGTTATGTTGCTCTGGACAATGGTGTTCTTCACTGCAGTCTTGAATCTCTCTCTGTACACAAAGGTTCCACAGTGTGTGTGTGTGTGTGTGTGTGTGTGTGTGTGTGTGTGTGTACAGAAGTTCCAAACAAGAACTGATCCAGTTCACTGCATATATATACATAGTGGATATATATAAGTATATATATATTTGCTATACAATGTACACTATACTATATATATACTATATATGCGGTGACCTGGATGAATTCGTGTTTGTAACTTCTAAACCACGCGTTTCCTTTGCTGGAGGGGAGATCAGACACTGGCTTGTTCAGAAGCATCTGAGGGGAAACCGAAGCTGGGAGTCAGACGTTCTACCACTCCGTTATCCGTGCAGGCTCGCGGAACTTACATGCATATCGAAATGGGAATCAAACAACAATACGTGTCAATATTCCGTCAGGCTAATCGACATATTCTCATTAATCCCCGGAGGGTAAAATGCAACATTCTTTAGGCTACTTTTTAAACCATGTGCTTATTTTTATGAAACATACCTGTGTCAGGTCTGGTGTTTGATCCTCGTTTCAAGCAAGACACATTTATTTTAATTAGTGTTTCCCCCCCTTTGTTCTCGTCGTTGTTGTTGTTTTTACAGTAAATGAATTAGAATGGATATAATTATATTGTGTGTTTAGATTAAGTGTATTATTTGATTTAATTTTTTTATGTATTTCGAAAATTGGACAAGAGACTAAATGAACCCAAAGGGTATTCAGTAGCTTAAAATCTAGTGGACGCTTTCCCCCCCCCCCCCCCTCTCTCTCCTCTCTCCCTCTCTCTCTCCCCCTCCCTCTCCCTCTCTCTCTCCCCTCTCTCTCTCTCTCTCTCTCTCTCTCTCTCTCTCTCTCTCTCTCTCTCTCTCTCTCCCTCTCTCCCCCCTCTCTCTCTCTCTCTCTCTCTCTCTCCCCCTCTCTCTCCCTCTCCTCTCTATCCACCCCCCCACCTCATATACACACATACACATACCCCCCCCCCCCGCCTCTCTCTCTCCCCCTCTCCCTCTCTTCCTCTCTCTCTCCCCCTCTCCCCTCTCTCTCTCTCTCTCTCTCTCTCTCTCTCTCTCTCTCCCTCTCTCTCTCTCTCCCTCTCTCCCCCCTCTCTCTCTCTCTCCCTCTCTCTCTCTCCCCTCTCTCCCCTCTCTCTCTCTCCCCTCTCTCTCTCCCTCTCCCTCTCTATCCACCCCCCCCACCTCATATACACACATACACATCCTTCCTTTCTTTTCGCGCGCGCGCTCACACTAACCTTGGCGCGACGTCAGAAGCTGTGCAGCAGTGCAGTATAATGGGCGCGTGGGCAGCGGAGCGCCACATAAGCTGATAGCGCTATCCCGCGTGTCTCCCTCGGCATCTGGCGCTGACCGAGCCTACCTCGGAACCTTCCCTGTACCGCGCTTGCTTGGATTTTGCTGTACGGTATGGTTCTCTCTGCAGTGAACGGTGGAGACACGAATAGGGACCGCTAATGGTGCTGGTGTGGGGGATAAGAGACCATGGCTTGATCTTTCCCGCTGGTTGTCAGCCTTGACACGCGTTACTGGAAAACAGAGCGAACAAAATCCTTGTCGCACACGGAGGTCTACCCTTGGTTCCACCTGGCGAACAAGATGAGGATAACTCCCCCACGGATAACGGGTCTAATAACCGGCTTCTCGCGGAGCCTGCTGCTTCTCGTGCTGCTTCTCGAGTCCTCTCGTGGGATGCCGCATGTTCTAAGATTCGGTGAGATATACAAGTTCTTATTTGATCAGAGACACCGTGTATTTGGTATCATACGATGTATGTTGTATATCCGCACCTGCAGTAAGTTCTCTGGTGAGATGTCCCTTTGTATAGCCCAATAATGTGTCAGGGACCCAAGAGCAGGTAAGCGTACAGCTATCCGCTTTAGGACGCGTGGCTGCGTAACTACTATTACTATATCCAAAGAATATAGACTTGTGACTTTGTTAGTCTCACTGTTCGTGTCTGGGATGAAATTATAACCGATTTATGTGAATTATGACCGCACGCGATTATCAATAAAGACTTTGTTGTGCATCGCCAACCTTAATGTTATTCATTCGTGAAGAGGTTTTTTGTAGTTTCAATACGTTATTTATGGTCTGTGTTTTAAAACAAAACCTATGAAATCCACAGCACGCCATTAGCAAACACAAAGCTCTTAGTTTCACGTAAGATGAGTTACTTCACATCAGCGGCTTGTGATACCGATCTAACAAGCCCAGAGAGATTCGGATTGCAGTCCACAAATCTATGCTTCTCTATCTCTAATGCCTTAGTCGCTAGAAGTGCTCTAACCTCGTGCTCATTACCTCTGTGATACTTGGGACACAGATCGCTTTCTCGTGATCATGTGGATTTAGTTAGATATCACCAATACTTATAAACCAACTTAACTGTTATGCAAATGTAGTGGGCAAGCAGTTATGTTTGACGTGGTATATGATTTATGAGTTACCCGACCGTGGCGAGCGAAACGGTTTAAAATGGTCGGTTAGCGGTGGCGTTCCGATGTCATATATCGCTGTCAGAGCAAACGGATCGTGCTGGTCGTTAAATGTGGCGTTTAAAAGTCAGCGCGCGTCTGCACGTTGTCACCGTGACACCGCTGCTTTATAAAGATCCCCTCAGCCTTGCTCGCGTGCTCCTTGACTTTCTTTGATGTGAGTACGGGAGACGGCAAGACGTCTCGTGTACTACAAATCATCTTAGATGTGATGATTTACGGAGAGACAACCCCGTCATGTCTGCAGGGCTACAATGTCCTTATGCCAGTCGGTAAACTTGCACATGCTGATGAAAATGAACGTTGGTTAGCCTATGTCTGTAGCCTATGTCTGTAGCCTATGTCTGTAGCTTCTGTCTGTAGCAAGAGTGCGATTCAGTACCACGGACAGCGGTATACATCATGAGAGCGTTGTGGTTTATCATGATAAACTGTCATGAGTAATGTCTGTAGGGTTTGGACCAGCTGAAATACATTGATGAGTTTCCCTGTGTAGTTAGTTCCCACTTTCTAAGCCCTCCCTCCTGTTCACCCTGTATGTGTATACTTGTTATGTGTGTTATCTTCAGTGGCATGATAGATTGCCTACACTTCCTGCCTGTAGAAGAGAGATTGATTATAGGACATAACCTTAATGAGAATGTTCTGGATCTCCACCGAATAGATAAACCATGTAATCTTTGATTCCAGCAATTAAGTGGAGACTTCATGTACTGATAAAGGTTTGTTCCAGACCAGGACCACTGTGTTTTATTTAGCTGTCAGTGGCCAGAAGACTGTTGCTAATTCTTCCACAGGAAAATACACCAAGCCACAGGATGAATTCCTTAAATGTCATCTACAAAATGTTTACTTCAAAGAGAGGAGCTGATTATCTGTGAGTCACGTCACAGAGGACTTGTTTTTATTACACACAGTAGCAAACAGTAATCAGTTCATTACAGAGCACCGATTTCATTACGGCCCGAACCACAGAGCACTTATTCAAGCTCAGCGCTTTGCTTGGCATCTTTCATGGCTCAGATGACCAGCAGTGACCCAGCCAGACTGAACCATCCACCTACGTCCACACACATGGGCCCACGCCCAGGACACAATGCTGGCTTGTGAATAACTAAAAAATACATTAAAAATACAAATAAATATAAATAATGAATACAAATAATGAATATAAATAATTGCAGTGTAGATTTCAGCATTGTAATTGTGTCTGCCATAATATTTTGTAGTCTCTTTATATTCTTATATTTTACTTTCTCTTTCATGTAGTGCAATGTAGTGCATGTGCAATTCAACAACCAGCTGTTTATGTTTTTTTACTGTCTGTGTCTTGGATTTTCTGGTTTGGCTAGAACAGCAGGGAGCTTGTATGTTTGTGCAGGTGTCCTCTGGTTCTCTGGAGAGAGTCTTCTGATACCTGGGGAGTCTCCTGTCTTCCTAGTGAGGATTTCCTGTGAGAAATTCTGGCTGATTCTGGTTCATACTTAAAATGGCTTCGCAATGGTCACAAGACCTGGGGCTTCTCTGTCTGGAATGTACAGCATCTCCCAGAGGAATGGTTAGGATCTCCCAGAGGAATGGTTAGGATCTCCCAGAGGAATGGTTAGGATCTCCCAGAGGAATGGTTAGGATCCGACTGCCTCTACTGATTCCCACTAACTAGGCATTTAGAAAACATTTAGCATTTAGTTTTTCCTGAGGGTTTTCCTGAGAATAATTCTACAATGGTATTTATTTGTGAACTTCATGCTGTCAACTGCTGTCGAGTACATTGATTACCGCCTCATATCAAAATGAATACATTGTGGAAATTTTAAATGAATACAAAATACAAAAATACTACTAAAATAGTTAGAATCTGGAATGAATCTAGGAATGAATCTAGAAGACCATATTAGACCAGACCAGACCAGGTTTGGGAAAACTGTGAGTCTGGAAGACTACTCTTTTCCCCACAAAGCTCTCACTCTTTTTCCCCACAAAGCTCTCACTCTTTTCCCCACAAAGCTCTCACTCTTTTCCCCACAAAGCTCTCACTCTTTTTTCCACAAAGCTCTCCCTCAAATATTAACGTAGGACCATATGAATGCCAGCGAAGACACCATTAGGTTTTGATTGATTGAACACAGTAGAAACCACAGAGAGGTTGAGATTAAAATTGATTGAAAATAATCCCTAAACGTGACCTAAGTGTGGCTGATATGTCTATTTTATTGCAAATGTAATATGGCATCGTCCAATTAAGAGAACAGACATCAGGAACAAACATCACACTGGGACAAGCAGAGCCGTGAATGACTAAATATTTAAATGTCTAATGTGGCTTTGGGGGAAAAATGCAATTTAATGCCACGTAATGCTATTCATGTTTATTGTGCTGCTGGAATGTAGCCACAGCTGCTACCTCCCGTGATCACATGCACTATTCCTGTCAGAACAAACACACAGTTGTGCATTTGCATAATTTATTCAGTCATATTAGACTGCATGACCAATAGGTAACACTAGTATGTTTTTGTGGATGAACAAGTGTTTATCTAAATGTGCCGACTTACAGTAATAAGGATCACAAGCAGAACAAGGCAGTTTGTGTTGTGTGCTACACTCTGCAGTTTTGTGTCTGACCCACAGTGCTTTGTGTCCGACCCACAATGCTTTGCTGGGGGAGATCAGACAAACTCCCACTGCCAGTGGGGTGCAGTCCAGTA
Source organism: Brachyhypopomus occidentalis (assembly GCA_020368025.1). NCBI lineage: Eukaryota > Metazoa > Chordata > Actinopteri > Gymnotiformes > Hypopomidae > Brachyhypopomus > Brachyhypopomus occidentalis. The sequence goes on from JAGXOD010000135.1 coordinate 1,144,650, forward strand.
GCACTGGTGCTGCTGTTGTGTTGCAGATAGAAGAGACACACACACACACACACACACAAACAAACACACACACACACACACACACACACACACACACACACCTGTCACCTTTTTTTGGTAAACATGTCTAATGTTCACCATGGAAACTCAGCAAGAGGACCTTGAAAAGCCCAATCAATAACTCAAGAGCCTGAAAGGACATGCTTCCTCACTGGTCTCTCCTCCCCTCCCCTCTCCTCCTCCCATACTTCTCCTCCCCCCTCTCTGCTCTCTCTGTTTCCTCTCTCTCTCTCTCTCTCTTTGCCTGTCTGTCCCTCTCTGTTCTTCTCTCTTCTTGTTGGTCTTTCTGTCACTGTCTCTCCATCTTCCTCTCTCTGTTTCGCTTTCTCTCTGTCTCTCTCTATGTCTGTCTGTCTCGGCCGTGAGGGCAAAGCCATCTTTCATAACCATGCTCTGTAGTTTCCATGGAAGTAAACCTTGTGCTGCTACATCATCATCTAAGGACGCCATTCAGGTAGAATCCCGGCAGGGAAAATACACACAAGGGAAAAACCTGCAAGAATATAAATGCTATTTCCTAAATGCAGGATTAGTGATTAACCAAGTGCCTTCAAGTAGCTGTGGATTATGGAAGTGCTTCTTGAAGAGGTGGGTCTCTGCTGTACAGACAGCTAGTCGACACTCATTCTACCACCTGGACCCTGGTACCGAGTGGAGTGTTATGGCGTGTCTTCTGTCTCTTGGGGCCCCAGTGGCAATCTGTATTTTAGGCATGTACTAGTGTTTTCAGGTAGGAGGGGTCATGCCCATTTTGGCTATGTAGGCGAGGATCAGAGTTTTACATCTGACACGCATGACTACAGGAAGCCAGTCGAGGGAACACAGTAGTGGAGCGATGTGTGTGAAGATTGAATATGAATGGTGAGGGTGCATTGTGGATCATCTGTAGGTCTCGTGGTGTGGACAGGGAGTTGCAGAGGTGCCGTCCAGAGGTGACAAAGAGACTTAAAAAGCAACCGCGAGGGTTCTCTGGGTTCTCTGGAAAGACACGGACAAATCCTGATGCTGTACAACAGAATCGTCCACTCAAGCAATAGACAGGTGCAGGTCGTCCAGGACCCCTGTCTGGATTCCTGCTTTATTAAATGATAGAATCAGGCAGTTCTCAAGACGGATGACCAGATGACCGTTTGACCAGATCTTGGTACAGGCAGCTGTCAGCAGGAATATGGCACAGCAGTGTTGTGACAGGCACCATGGAGACGTGGCAGGTTACAGTGCACGGCCATGATGGTTGTATCCGAGTGTTCACACAGCCATGGAAACGGAGTTCTGTCTCCACAGCCCCTCACGTCTTTACTGCTGCTCATGTGAGACAGAATGCAGAGACATAGATGGCCAACCTCTGGCAGCCAACTCGCCCTCTTCACGAGGCTGATCTACTGTGCGACGTGGCACTGGACGCTCGTGTCCAGCAGGGCAAAGGATGTGAAAGCCCTCAGCTCACCACAGGCTTGACCTTTGCCTTAACGCTAAAAACAGCAGAAATGAAGCACCAGTTCTGCTCTGTGAGATGAGAATGGTGACACCACTGGGGCGAAATGAAAGGGAAAAAGATAGAGAGTCATTACTAAATTGTAAAGGGATTAAAAAACCAGTAAGTGCTATTAAAACTCCATTCCTTTGATGATAAGAAGCCGGAGCTTTGCTCTTTGTAAGCACTTGTCATCAACACAGAGCGATTTGAATAGATAGAAAGTGGAAATACTCTAAGAGAAGTATATGAGTAGCATTGACATCTCTTATTATTCTCACGGGTATGCGTTAGATTGGTCTCTTCAGACACACACACTCTTTCTCACACACTTTCTCTCTCTCTCTCTCACACACACACACACACACACACACAGGAAATGCTGAAATGAATGTTCATGTAACAGAAGGACTATGTGAGTAGGTGGAGAGTGGAGCAGCAGAGGTGAAGGACGGCAGCACAGGGGCAGAGCGCTCTCACGTGACACGCAGCACAGGGGCAGAGCGCTCTCACGTGACACGCAGCACAGGGGCAGAGCGCTCTCACGTGACACGCAGCACAGGGACAGAGCGCTCTCACGTGACACGCTGCACAGGGGCAGCGCTCTCACGTGACACGCAGCACAGGGACAGAGCGCTCTCACGTGACATGCAGCACAGGGGCAGAGCGCTCTCACATCACACGCAGCACAGGGACAGCGCTCTCACGTCACATGCAGCACAGGGACAGAGCGCTCTCACGTCACACGCAGCACAGGGACAGACCTCTCTCATGTCACACGCAGCACAGGGACAGAGCACTCTCACGTCACACGCAGCACAGGGACAGAGCGCTCTCACGTCACATGCAGCAAGGGACAGACCGCTGTCACGTCACACGCAGCACAGGACAAACACTCACACACACACACTCAGGAGGAGCTGCTGTTCTGTTAACACACAGCTCACTCAGAGTCCTTCACTGCATTTGACAGGCTTGTACATGAACGTTTCATCTCTTATGATTCTCTCTGTGTATTTAAAAAAATTTTATAAACCATTGAATTCACTCACATTTTTTAATTGTTAATTAAAACTCATGCATCATACATCCAAAGTAAATGCATTCATATCAAATATATTATATTTGACATTTATATATTTGAAATTCACTCCCATTCAATATTTTTACGCAATGATTTTTCTTGTGTGTGGAAATGAAATATGAAACAGTTTTTCTTTATAATTAATATCTGTTATTAATGTCTGTAAATTTGTCTAAGCATTATAATTTAAAAGAATATTTCAGATACAAAACGTCGGTGTCTTGGCAGTAGCAGTGTGGAACTTTATTAATATGTTTGCATGGAAATTGAGAGGGTAGATGGTCTTAAACTGACTCAAACTGGCTAAACTGGTAAGACCTGTGAGGAAGTCACTGGCCTGGCGATGTGCAGAAACGTGATGAACACGCACCCTTCTTAGAGAAGTGTGACGTGTACTGAGTCTCACTGCAACAGTGCTGCTTCAGCGCTCCACAACGCAGGGAAAAACACAGGGGAGACACACACACACACACACACACACACACACAAACACACACACGCACACACACACACTCGCACACACACGCCCACGAGCCTAAAATTGATTGCATATCCCTGACATCGTTAGATGTGGGTGAAGATCTGTGAAACTCGTCATAAATGAACAGATGATTAAAAACAAAGAAACACCTTCACCTTCCCCTACTCCCCACCACACAGTGGTGAAAGAGCATGCATCCCCGGGGAGGAGTTAGAAACACGTGAGAAGAAAGGAGGAATCTGGTGAGGAGAAGAAATGCAACAGAATGAGGAACAGAGAGACAGAGACTGACATGGAGATCGAGAATTTGTTTCATTTCAGTTTTAAATTATACACTGCAATCATTAACAGCTTCACACATTTGGAAGAGCACAAGCACATTAACACCTTTAATGTCAGCCCGAGGAAGCCATTAGCACCTTTAATGTCAGCCCGAGGAAGCCATTAGCACCTTTAATGTCAGCCCGAGGAAGCCATTTCATCAGTCTGAACTGTCTTTTCTGAAGCACTGGAATTCATTTGCAAGAGTGAATTATCATGAATCGCAAACTGTCCGTAATGATTGGATTAGGAGAAAAACACCGATAGACATTAAGGTCACACAGTGAGAAACAGAAAGACGTGTTGATATAATAGTAGTTCCAGAAGTAGATTTTTCAAAACTCAATGTTAACGCACACACACACACACACACACACACACACATACACATTGGCCACTGGCTAAAAACTGTGAAAGATCGTAATGCTGTTACTCTGCAAGTCCTGCCAATGTCTCTGATATAAAGTAACAATAATGGGAAGGTCAATGTTTGTGTGTTATTAGAGTTAAGGAGCTCTGTGTTTGTGTATTAGAGTTAAGGAGCTCTGTGTTTGTGTATTAGAGTTAAGGAGCTCTGTGTTTATGTGTATTAGAGTTAAGGAGCTCTGTGTTTGTGTGTTATTAGAGTTAAGGAGCTCTGTGGTTATGTGTATTAGAGTTAAGGAGCTCTGTGTTTGTGTATTAGAGTTAAGGAGCTCTGTGTTTATGTGTATTAGAGTTAAGGAGCTCTGTGTTTGTGTGTTATTAGAGTTAAGGAACTCTGTGTTTATGTGTATTAGAGTTAAGGAGCTCTGTGTTTGTGTATTAGAGTTAAGGAGCTCTGTATTTATGTGTATTAGAGTTAAGGAGCTCTGTGTTTGTGTGTTATTAGAGTTAAGGAGCTCTGTGGTTATGTGTATTAGAGTTAAGGAGCTCTGTGTTTGTGTATTAGAGTTAAGGAGCTCTGTGTTTATGTGTATTAGAGTTAAGGAGCTCTGTGTTTGTGTGTTATTAGAGTTAAGGAGCTCTGTGTTTATGTGTATTAGAGTTAAGGAGCTCTATGTTTGTGTGTTATTAGAGTTAAGGAACTCTGTGTTTATGTGTATTAGAGTTAAGGAGCACTGGGGTTCTGCGCCCTTGTTTTCAGCTTGAACCAGTGATTTAAAATGCAAATTTGAAACAATATTTCAACTACCATGTTTTGAGCACAATTGAATTTGAGTACAATTGAATTGACTATATGGACTTTCAACACACACAGCGCTGAACACACACAGCACTGGACACTAAACACTGAACACACACACAATACTGCACACTAAACACTGAACACACACAGCGCTGAACACACACAGTGCTGAACACTCAACACTCAATTGTCTCAACAGTGTGTGTGTGTGTGTGTGTTCTATGTAGCCAGTAACATTTGTGTTTCTTCCCCAGGAGGGATTTTCGAGTCCATTGAGAGCGGCCCGTCTGGTGCTGAGGAACTGGCCTTTAAGTTTGCACTGAACACTATCAACAGGAACAGAACCCTGCTACCCAACACCACCCTCACCTACGACATACAGAGGATCAACGTCTTTGACAGCTTCGAAGCGTCACGGAAAGGTACGCAGAGCAGGTGCCGGTTAGCGGTAGTATAAATCTGAGCTCACGCTGGCTGTGAAGGAGGGTTTTTCACTTGTTTAGACCTGCTGAATGTTCATAATTCAAGCCGTTTTAACACAGTGTTTTGGTCATTGTTCCCTGTTGCTGGGGAAGATGGAAACCACACAGTAAAAGTGAATCGGAGACTAATTTGTTAATCTCAGGTGCCTTTTCACTTTCGTGGAACGTGAAGCTTAAATTACAGACAGCAGAGCCCCCGTGTGAGTCCATGTCCCCCAGCATCTGCTTCGGCTCTTCATGGTGTTCATTGGTTTTATTAGCTGAATTGTTTCATATGTCATAAGCTCCAGGTTTCATGGAACTGTCACCCCTGTCTGTTACGCAACATGAGGCACACTTTTATCATCTTTCCCATAAAGCCGTCACTTATGATTAGACTGCTTGTCTCTTTTGTCCTGACTGACAGCCTTTCCATCCAATCCTCAGCTTGTGAACAGCTGTCTTTAGGCATAGCGGCCATTTTTGGCCCCTCCCACAGCTCTTCGGCCAATGCGGTGCAGTCTATCTCCAACGCGCTGGGTGTGCCCCACATTCAGACCCGCTGGAAGCACCAGGTCTCGGACAACCGCGATTCGTACTTCGTCAGCCTGTACCCAGACTTCTCCTCCCTGAGTCGGGCTATCCTGGACCTGGTGCACTTCTTCCTGTGGGAGACGGTCACTGTGGTGTACGATGACAGCACAGGTGAGCAAATGATCTAAGCAATGAAATTAGCCTGGATAAAGTGCTTTTGTTACCCCGTATTTGAGGTACACAGCCACACAAGAGAGTGACAGGGGAAATCTGACACAGTTCCACCCTAACCGTGGTCTGTTATCATAAACGATTCTATTGCACTCAGATGCCTTTTGTCTTTTATGGTTTATTGTGCATTATGGATGTTGTGCACAGACAGGCATATGATCTGTGTTCAAAAAATTGGCAGTACACATTGAATACAGACAAGTCAACTGTGTATGTGAAAACTCTTTCATTGTTTAATATTTCCTGTTTCTGTATGAAGTAATGGTTATGAAAAAGAGGAATGTTTCACAGTAGCAAACACTAAACTTAAATTGCTAATGATTTCAAATGCTAGATGTTTTCTGTAAGGGTATCAGTGGATTTATGGAGTTTGAAAGGTGTAAATATTTCATATTTAATAAGGACTTCTGGCTCTAGAGGTCGAGACTTTCTCTTCACGTTCTCCTCACCTGGAGAGCAGCATGTACATGTGTGGTGTTTAGCAGACACGCTAATGGCTTGCAAAACTGCTTAGTCGTCTTCTCAGAAAAGCAGCGTTAGAATAACACTATGATGATTAATGGCAGTTAATGACTTCCTGTTCATTTTTAATTACTCATCGGCACCACAGGTTGGTGGGTGTTTTATGACAGTCGATGCTCCCAGATATGTTTCTAAATCAGAGGGACGGGGACGTGTCCTGTGATCTTCAGGACTGAGAAGGTCTGAACCTAGAGCAGCATTTCCAGGTCGCTTCACAGAACCCTGAAGTATCTGATGATCTGTAATGGGTATCTCGTAAAGTAGATCATGGTGTCAGTCCTAATGTCATGGGAATTATGGGTAAAGTCATGTTCACACTGCTGAAATATGAATTAGATTACTTGAGATTGACAACTGTAACTGTAACTGACCTGCAATTGTTGATCAGTTATCATAGTTGGTAGCTTGGTAGAAAAAGAATTTAAATGGGTACATTTTTCATTATATAAAAATCAAAGTTGAAAGAGACAGTTATAATATATTTCAAGTTAAATATTAAACTTTTTTATTTGTTTAATATTAGGTTAAATAAAATAAGAACAAATGTCAGAAAATATGAATAAATTGACAGAAGCATCTGAAAATTTACTGAAAACAACAGAAACAATTAAGTGATCAAATAAACATTCAAATAAAATAAGAAAGAATAAAAGAGTCACGAACGAACAATGAAGCACTTTTTGTAAGTCGCTCTGGATAAGGGCGTCTGCTAAATGCCGTAAATGTAATGTAAATGAACGGACCTGGGAGCCATGGTGACACCCGTGGAGGTACCCCAGGGTTAGGGGCTATGGAGGTACCCCAGGGTTTAGGGGCTGTGGAAGTACCCCAGGGTTTAGGGGCTGTGGAAGTACCCCAGGGTTAGGGGCTGTGGAGGTACCCCAGGGTTAGGGGCTGTGGAGGTACCCCAGGGTTAGGGGCTGTGGAAGTACCCCAGGGTTAGGGGCTGTGGAGGTACCCCAGGGTTTAGGTGCTGTGGAAGTACCCCAGGGTTTAGGTGCTGTGGAGGTACCCCAGGGTTTAGGGGCTGTGGAAGTACCCCAGGGTTTAGGGGCTGTGGAGGTACCCCAGGGTTTAGGGGCTGTGGAAGTACCCCAGGGTTTAGGTGCTGTGGAGGTACCCCAGGGTTTAGGGGCTGTGGAAGTACCCCAGGATTAGGGGCTGTGGAGGTACCCCAGGGTTTAGGGGCTGTGGAGGTACCCCAGGGTTTAAATGCCCTGAGGGAAAATGATGAGAGGTGAAATGAGGAAGAGAGCAGTGGCGTGTGGTGTGTGTCGGGAATTATTGTCATTTGAATAAATTGCCTGTAAATTAAGAATGTCTTGTCAATTAAAATGTAAAGAAATTCATAGAATTGAACATTCTGTAAATTCAAGTTACATTGCATTTGTCAAATCTAATATTAGTCATATATAATATTGACTTGCTTTTAGAACTGTTGAATTATTCTCAATAGGTCAGCGTGTCTACGATGGATAGTAACTGTTCTGCCTGTCCATCTCTCTCTCTCTCTCCCTCCCTCTCTCTCTCGCTCTTCCTCTCTCTCTCTCTCTGCAGGACTGATTCGTCTCCAGGAGCTGATCAAAGCTCCCTCCAGATACAACATCCGTCTGAAAATACGCCAGCTGCCCGCGGAGACGAAGGATGCCAAGCCGCTGCTGAAGGAGATGAAGAGGTCCAAGGAGTTCCACGTCATCTTCGACTGTGGTCATGAGATGGCGGCCTGGATACTCAAACAGGTCTGTCAACTTGCTCTCTTTCACTGCATTTCTCAACTCTCTCTTCTCTCTTTTCTCTCTCTCTTCTCTTTCTATTCTCTCTCTTTTCTCTCTCTCTTTCTGTCTCTTGCTCACTCACTTTCTCTGCATTCCTCTCCACTCTTTCAATCTCTAAGTAGTTGCTTTAAGAGGAGTTCAGTCCTTTTATCAAACAAAATTTGCAAATGAATCTAAATGTTATGTAATTTATTTTAGTTTAGTTTATGATGTTTTTTTCTTAGTAAACCATGCTCAGTTCTAGGTGAGATACTTCAATACATCAATAAGTGATTTAAACTGAGCTAACTTTAAAATGTAGCTGATGATCCACAGCAATATGTAATGTATGTAGGTCTAGAGAGCCCCAGTCAAAACCCATTTTCCAGACTTGCCTTAATAACTTCAAGGAAATAACAACAGGCTAAAGACTTCAGAAGACGTGATATTAACTGCTAAGCAACTACCTCCTCTAAAACCTTTAAACAGCAGGGAGATACTAAGTGGTCTGTAATTATTACTTTTCCTGTCACCTGGCTCATGAACAGATGCTGCTATTGTAAGCTGTGTTCCCTGTAGGTTGGACTTGTTTATAATGGAATGTGGAAGATGAATCATTTCTGTTTCTGTATTGTCTGAATTCCAAAGACGTCCTTTAGAGTTTGACAACGATGAGGGACTTTTGCTCACATTAATTTTGCTTACGTTTCAGATTCAGCTCAGTCCTGTGGTTCACTGTGTGGGGAGAAGCATCTGGCATGAGTTCAGGCACATCTCTGTAACAGACTCAAATAATCATTAAAACCCTGTGGCGCATGGAATAGTATCATATCATCTTAGCCATATTTGCACACTCTTTATACATTTGTTCCCCATTTCCATAAACAGTTTACTTTTTACATCTTTAATTATTGTGTATGATGACATACATTATCATACACATACATTAGACCATTTAAATGACATTAATTTAGTTATTTAGTTATATCATTTAGTTATTATGGCAACCTTCTGTTTCTCTTTCTACACAATATCAGAGCGACATCTTTGACAATTTCATCAAATAAAAACATTGTAATATGTATTTATTTGGGATGAAACAGCTATTGAGAACAAGACAAGCCACACATGTAAAGAAAAGTGTCAGTAAAGCCATCAGCCTCCAGAAAGCAGGACCTTCTGAAACAAGGTTGCTCATTGCTGCGGGCAGCTACAAATGGCTCGTACACAATGACCTTAAGAGTACAAAGAAACATATTCTGTCTGTTTAATAGAAATGCCCTAGACTTACTAAATGATGCTTCACTGTACAGACAATAGCAGAGCCTAATCCACCACAGACTTCATTAAATGGGAAAATGTGGCAGTTTATCTCCAACAGAAGAGCTCTTGGTAAAAGAACACTGCCGTGATCCCCTCCGCACAGAGAACACCTGAGAATCTGTGCAGAAGCCAGAGGACAGATGGTGATTGCAGCTTACTGAATCCAGGGCTAACGAGACCAAAATCTTTCACTCTACCACTGCTTTGCTTTCATTTGGCCCCTTCCTACTGTGCGCCTGCTTGGTGAGACAGCTTATAGAAACCCTGTAATGCCACGACAATCTGTTGCACCAGTAGTGCTCAGGAAGGCAAACATTCTGTAGCTGAACCATTATCTCTGTCACGTTTAATGTCACGTTTTTGACTCTACTTTCTCTATACCTTTGAAGGTTCTGAGCTATTTCCTGCACCATTCCCTGGTCAAATTTTAGAAATCTATTAACACAAAATCACCAGGAGAGCAGAATCCCAAAATATAACCCTAATTAAATCAGACGGTTTGCCCAGGAGCACAGAATAGAGAGGAATTAGAGATGGCGTGATTAAGCGCAGTCACACTAATAAGACCTCGCTGTCTGGCGAAGCAGACGGAACTCTTTAGTCAGACATGGGCACCGTGCTCTTAACGGCGAGCGCAGTCACCACCTGTAAGGTACAGGCTCACTGCTGGGAGCTGAATCAACCGTGTGCACCATTATACGGTCTTCTGTTTTGAGGATGTTTTTCCTTTCCATGTGTGCAGAGAGTCATTTTGTTTTATTTTGTTCTATAGGCTCTATCTATGGGGATGATGACAGAGTACTATCACTACATCTTCACAACGCTAGTAAGACACACATTGCACACATACACACACATTTTTATTATCATTATATTGTCCAGTGTTTTGCACCTCTGTCCTTGTGTCCATGAGACAATACACATTTTTGATTGAACCCACCTGAATCCCTGATACTGCAGTACAAAAGTAAAAAAAAAGTATTTTTATTTTTTACAGTACTGCAGTGAAACACTGTACTAATATTCATATACACTGATTTATCTCTGCAGAGTTTAAAGGTAGACTGCTGAACTGATCTGAGAATGGCCCAGTTTCGTAAGCACACTGCAGAACAGTCAAGCTTGGTCTGGCAGAAAATAGTTTGGATTCAGAGTGACTGATATTCTCTCGGTTTGCTCCATCTGCGATTACAGAGTAGGGAACACTGGAGAGATGAAGAGTTTTGGAGATGGAGCTGTTGTACAAGCACAGATCAGCTCCTGCAGTGTCTCTGCAGATTCAGCAGGATCTGAATTAGGAGCAGCTCTTTTGTTAATCTGTCAAAGGCAAAACCAATCACTGGTCACTACTGTTGCCTTGCTACATACAACCACTGATTATGGTTCACACCTTTCACTACACAGTAGAAATAAACACACCAACAGTATACTGCATGCTGGCATATAAGAGCAACACACTATTGGCAGTCTCATCATTCCATGATGGATGCCAGTGGTTTTGGCTCTTGGAGTTGTGCTGATCTCCTGCATCCTGGGTCTCCTGCATCCTGGTTCTCCTGCAGGCTGGTTCTCCTGCAGGCTGGATCTCCTGCAGACTGGATCTCCTGCATGCTTTCTCTCTGGAAGAAAGCTGTGAACTGACACAACCTTGAACGATGCAGCTAGCTGTCTCAGCCTCCCAGAGGACATACACACACACACACTTACCTACACACATACACCTGAACTCAGAGTAAGCATCTTAGAAAGGTGTTTATGACCCTTTACAAGAATTGCCACTATAAGGGGAGGTGGTTAATAAATGCAGACTAAAAAAGGCAAGCATGCTGAGACTGGGGGAGTCATGGACATTAATATGCAGCATTTAGCATTATGATTAACATGCTCTATTTATAATATATTTACTTATATTAACATGAGTCTTACTGCTGAAGGTTGATGTTAAAAGTGCTACATTTTTAGAGTGTGATGTCTTCTTTCTGACCTTCTGTCATCTCAGGACCTGTTTGCACTGGACATGGAGTCATATCGGTACAGCGGGGTGAATATGACAGGCTTCCGTATCCTGAACACAGAGAGTCCCCTGGTGTCTTCTGTGGTGGAGAAGTGGTCCATGGAGAGGCTCCAGGCCCCCCCAAAGCCCGACTCTGGACTGCTGGATGGATTCATGACGGTGAGGTGCAGGGAACATAAATATTGTATATGTACGGCACTGCTTTATATTATAGCTTTACATTACTGTCTGATCAATAACACATAATACTGCCGTGTATCTATCAAGGACCACTGGTGTGAGGTAAAAAGACAGGGGCACTTCATAAATACTGTAAATACTCTAAATAGGAGTCAAGCAATGGAGAGCCTGTTTCTGACAGTGTGAAAACACACACACAAACACACACAGGACCACCAGCTTACTCAGGCATGTCTGCGTGCACACACACACACACACACCACACACAACACACACCACACACACACACACACAACACACACAACACACACCACACATTCTCCACAGGCACCTGATCGGGAAGCCAAAGTCTCCACATGGTGTTGGGAGTAATGACCATTTATCCAGCCTGCCTGCTGCTCTCTCAGGCTGTAGAAAGGGGCTACCTGCCAAAACTATGAGGGCCTATCAGGTGAAGAGAGAGAGAGAGAGAGAGAGAGAGTGACAAAGAGAAGGAGAGAAAAAGAGTGTGCAAAAAGAGAAACCTGGATACGAATGAAAGCTATTCATGGCTACATCCCAAGGAGACTGATAAGGTGATTTTAAAGTGAAGCTGGTGACGGAAGGTGGTGTGGCACAAATGCCAGTTCAAGGTCTTTATTTTCTCATTCAGTTTGTCTGCTTTCCCAACTTAGTTTTCCACGAGCACAGTAGCGTCCTTAATTCTCAGAGAAAGCTTTCAAAGTGTAATGTTCTTAACTGTCTCACAATGTCCTCTGCAGTCTCACAATGTCCTCTGCTGTCTCACGATGCTCTGTGATGTCCTATGATGCTCTCTGCTGTCTCACGATGCTCTGTGATGTCCTATGATGTCCTCTGCTGTCTCACGATGCTCTGTGATGTCCTATGATGCTCTCTGCTGTCTCACGATGCTCTGTGATGTCCTATGATGTCCTCTGCTGTCTCACGATGCTCTGTGATGTCCTATGATGTCCTCTGCTGTCTCACTCAGCCTAACCACTTGCTCTTTGATCCTCTGCTTGTTGTGTTGCCTGCCTGAGTTTAGTTTGCAGGTATAGAGTTTTACTTGATTTATTGCCCTTTCTGATACATCATCTTGCACAGAGTTCAGTTCAGGCTTTTACTGAAAGTTTATCTCTCAGCATATGAACTGAAAGTTGATGTCCATTTTCATAGGGAAACTGGATCACTTACAGCAAAGTTATATACAAATAGTAATCATTGGATTGATAGCAGTTTGATTTCCAGTGCAACTGCATCTGGTTGAACATCAGCTGGATAGACACGAGGAGATGCTGAGAGCTTCTGTAGTGCAGCACCGTTTCACACCAAGCTGGCTGCAAAACCAAAGCAGCAGATCCGCTATTATTATTTTGCTGAAGTAAGAAAGCTCGTTAGGCGCTACTGATTTCAGCTCGTTAACTGCTGCGTGTATCTGCTGAGCTGCTACTCTGCACTTTTGGCCGTGGTGCGTGGCCACAGGGCGTAGACCATGACAGGGATGAGGGATGGTGTCACCCAGCAGAGTGAAAGAATCTCATTTCTCCTGCTGTCCAAACCTCTCTGGTCTGCGGGATGAATATTAATCCAGTGTGTTATAATAATCCATTAATAATCCATATTAATCATATGCATTATTAGGTCAGAAGTGCAACTACACTCGCCATTTGTCGGCTGTAGGTATCTCTCTCTCGCCGGCTTTTGAAATGTTTTGCCAGGCTTGGCATGTGATACATTTGAGTGCTTATCACAGCGTGCTTGCACTGTTGAATGGAGTCTGTTACCGTCATGGTTAAGTGAGCAGGGGTCACAGTAAAATGACCAGATCTTTGTTGACCAGATCTTCGTGCTGAGGCGCACATTTGTAGACTTGTTTTCAGAATCCTATATGCATAATCATTTTAAAAGTTCACAAATAAATATTTGTGATATGGATATTAATTTTTGTGGTACCACAAAACGAAGCTGGCGTCATGGTCAAAGCCCTGATGGGAAGAGCAGACGGACATGATCACAAACAAAAACACACGTCTGGATACACTCGGCATGTGATGGGAGCTGATGGGATGTTTCCACTAAATGTTAATTGATGCATAGCTCCAGTGTAATGAAACCCCAACACAGGACTGTCCCCAGCCATAAGATAGGACCTAACAGTCACTCTTAATACCTGATTCCTGCAGTCAGTGGTTACGGAGCTTCTGGAGCGCCATACTGTATGTAGGAGTGTTCAGCAAGAAGCAGTTAAAATACTGGTTTGCTGTAAGTGCCCTCTTGTCAGAAGAAGTGAGAAGTGGAAGGATACAGCATCTGCTAGGTGGAGGAGGTGTAAATCATCCAGACTGGGCTCATTGCACACTGAAGTATCACGCAGCATGAACGATTTGGCTAAATAATAAACTGGCTGTGTGGTGGTTTAGCAGGGGGTGATAAAGGGCTTCATTAAAGACCGTCGTCCATCACTACCTCAGAGATGTGCTGGCTGCTCAGGGATTCAGTTTGTAACTATTGTCAATTTAGCTGGAACAATTTTTAAAAGTAAGTGGAATGTGTACATGACAAATACAATAACCTGACCAAACCAGACCACATGAACATGAAGAAAGAGAAACAGAATTTGTTCAACTCAAATGTTCCATTCTGATGGTTTCATCAGATGTCTGTGATGAGCCAGTGTTAAGAGCTGCAGGTATGCTAGTGGCTGGGACAAACACTCCATGAATTCTTCACGTTATTAATGTAGGAGAAATACAAAAGACACAAAAAACTCACCTTTAGAGTAAATTATTTGGAGAAACAGAGTGGCTAAGAGCTCAGAGCTAAGAGCCAAGAACTAAGAGCAAAGAGCTAAGAACTTAGAGCTTAAGAGCTAAGAGCTAAGAACTCAGAGCTAAGAACTCAGAGCTAAGAGCTAAGAACTCAGAGCTAAGAACTCAGAGCTAAGAGCTCAGAGCTTAAGAGCTAAGAACTCAGAGCTAAGAACTCAGAGCTAAGAGCTCAGAGCTTAAGAGCTAAGAACTCAGAGCTAAGAGCTAAGAACTCAGAGCTAAGAACTCAGAGCTAAGAGCTCAGAGCTTAAGAGCTAAGAACTCAGAGCTAAGAACTCAGAGCTAAGAACTCAGCTAAGAACTCAGAGCTAAGAACTCAGAGCTAAGAGAGCTAAAGAACTCAGAGCTAAGAACTCAGAGCTAAGAGCTCAGAGCTTAAGAGCTAAGAACTCAGAGCTAAGAACTCAGAGCTAAGAGCTCAGAGCTTAAGAGCTAAGAACTCAGAGCTAAGAGCTAAGAACTCAGAGCTAAGAACTCAGAGCTAAGAGCTAAGAACTCAGAGCTAAGAGCTAAGAGCTAAGAACTAAGAGCTAGGAACTCAGAGCTAAGAACTCAGAGCTAAGAGCTCAGAGCTAAGAGCTAAGAACTCAGAGCTAAGAGCTCAGAGCTAAGAGCTAAGAACTCAGAGCTAAGAGCTCAGAGCTAAGAGCTAAGAACTCAGAGCTAAGACCTCAGGAGCTCTTTGTTATTTTTAAAGATCTGGATTTTTTTCAGATGTCTGAATTGTGTCCACATAACACAAAAATCAACAATAATTGCTCATTTTGTTCTCAATAATGTATGTAATTATCTCCTTCATCCAAAAAGACACTAACACACTGACTAACAACGTCTGACTAACACACACACACACACACACACACACACACACACACACACACACACACACACACACACACACACACACACACACACACACACACAAACACACACACACACACACAGTTCTGGCACAATCATGGCCACTGGCAGCTTGGCACCTTTCCTGCTTCTCAGACCTGACCAATCATCTCTACAGTGGTTGCGACCAGAGAAGCAAGGTTGCCGTGGAAACCACATAATAGAGCTCTGTTGCTAACACGCAGTTGGAGGGGTATGATGGGATGGGGGTTGCCACAGCAATATCAGTCCATTCGTCAGTGTCCTGTGATTTATTGCAGTCTAGGAGCTACTCTGGGAGCTGAGGCACACTGCATAAGGAGGAGTGAGACAGAGACACAGAGAGAGAGAGAGAGAGAGAGAGAGAGAGAGAGAGAGAGAGAGGAAGACAGAGAGAGCGACAGGGACACAGAGAGAGAGACAGGGACACAGAGAGAGGGAGACAGGGATCTAGACCATGGGGAGTCCAACTGAACAGGACACAGACACTGAGAGAGATGTCTGGTACAACCACGGGAAATGTTACCCAAATTGGATGAAATAATTGGGTTTCTAAGTTTTGCACACTGGGGAAAATGGCCTTCCTGAGCAGCAGCAACATACATGCAGACATGATCCATGTGTGCCTGGTGTGTGTCTGGTGTGTGCCTGGTGTGTGCCTGGTGTGTGTCTGGTGTGTGTCTGGTGTGTCTGGTGTGTGCCTGTGTGCCTGGTGTGTGCCTGGTGTGTGTGTGCCTGGTGTGTGTCTGGTGTGTGTCTGGTGTGTGCCTGGTGTGTGCCTGGTGTGTGCCTGGTGTGTGTCTGGTGTGTGTCTGGTGTGTGCCTGGTGTGTGTCTGGTGTGTGCCTGGTGTGTGCCTGGTGTGTGTCTGGTGTGTGCCTGGTGTGTGTCTGGTGTGTGCCTGGTGTGTGCCTGGTGTGTGCCTGGTGTGTGCCTGGTGTGTGTCTGCTGTGTGCCTGGTGTGTGTCTGGTGTGTGCCTGGTGTGTGTCTGGTGTGTGTCTGGTGTGTGTCTGGTGTGTGCCTGGTGTGTGTCTGGTCTTTAAAGGACAGTAACCCGCTCACTACAAGTGTAATAGGATGAGAATGGAATTAAAATATGCAGAATATAAACATACATCAATACACACAGTCCAAAGCAAAAATCCAATTAAAAGATGTTGATGTTGAAGAGTAGATATGGAAAAAAACCCAATGCTAACCAAATTAATGCAAAAAGACGTAAGAATGTTTTCAGAGATAGAAGTGTGAAAACAAGTGTTAATTGCCGACTGCTGTCAATTAGCTAAATGCAAAGTGAACGAACAAAAGAGAAATCAGATCAATATTTGGTGACCACCCACTCCCTTCAGCACTGTTCCTCTAGGCAACCGCCAGGGAGGTCAAACATCACAGATCAGAGATGTAGGCTTGTTCAAATCCTGCTGTCTCTTCCTGTAATCCCAGACGTGGTGTTGAGATCAGGGCTCTGTGGAGTCCATATCATCTCTTCCAGGAGTCCTTATTCTTCTTCACACTGAAGATAGTATATATGCACATACACACACACATGTAACACACACACACACACACACACACACACACACACACACACACACACACACACACACACACACACACACACACACACACACACTTACACACACACATACACACACACACACACACTTACACACACATGGCACAGAAGGCAGACCTTATCAGCCTCTTCTTCACTCTTCTGTCAACCTCTCTTTCAGACAGAAAGTTTGCGTGTGTGTGTGTGTGTGTGTGTGTTTTGTGTATGTGTGTGTGCATCTACATGTATCTCCTTGTAAGGGAATTTTGTTACATTCAATAAAACAGAATGAAATCTGTGCATTGTAAAAGGTGATTTGCTGAACACAATTTAATATGTGTTGAAGAATTTTAACAACACACTTGGAAAAAGAAATGACACATTTATTACACATTTATTGCAGAAATACAAAACAAGTTATTATTACCAATTGTTACAATTCATAAAAATCGCGACCGTGTGTAATTTACAGGAGACACTTACTTTCCTTTGGGCAGTCTAACAGCTGATTCTTCCTTTTGGACGACATCTTTAAAGATAAGAGTGTAACTGCGCAGCGACTGCCTGTCCTGCTGTGGTCCGTCTCCCTGCTCTCACTAAGGTCCTTCTGCCTCACCTGTTTCTTTAACCCCCAGAAAAAAAAGAACATTGATTTTTTTCCAGGTCTCCCTTGGAAACGAACCCTCTTCCGTTGGTTACACCTCATTGGTGTATTCACTGTGATGTCATTTTCTGGCGTATGAGAGGAGCACATCTTTATCCTCGTCTGTTGCCCCGCCCCCTTTTCCCTGTAAGGTCCAGGACTAAAGGGCTGAGTAATTGCAAAGAAGATATAAACAAGCAGAAAAACAAGTGATAATCTGACAGTGATGTGTGGCATAAATCAGTCATTAATGCCCATTTTGTCTGGTGTAGATCAGGCAGAATCTGGTGGCAAATGGCATCATTTGATATTCAGATTGGTTATGAGGGAGGGACTCCAGGATTTCAACACAGCTGAATGGCCTGCACACTTCTTCTTGAGGTGGGGCCCAGTTCCAGCTGCCAATCACCAAGCACTTTGCTAGCGCAGTAGACGAGGGACCTCTGTTCGAAATGTTCTGTTCCTCTGGAAACCCTGTGTCCTTCACTGTTATATATATTGCTTGGACAGCTGATGAAGGACCTCTGTCCAAACATCCTGTTTCTCTTGAAATCTTCCATCTAAGAGAACACCAGTCTGACTGAACACCAGTCTGACTGAACACCAGTCTGACTGAACACCAATCTGACAGAACGCTGATGGTCCTTTGTCTCACATTTTCTCTCTCCGTCTTTACTTCTCTCTCTCTCTTTCACTCTCTCACACAAATTCACTCTCATTCTCTCATTTCTCCCTTTGTAAACTCTCTGTATCATTTTTGCTTATGCACTAGTTTAAAAGTCAAACATGGATTTGTAGAGATTCTAAAACATTTTGAAAGTTTTTTATGATTTTGTATATTTTGATGTACTGTTAATTCTATCCAGCAGGTTGGTTATCCATCTCAGAACCTAACTGCTAAAAGACACTTTGTTAACTCCACTGCATTCTCATACACTAATGGTGATACACAACACTAATGGTGATACACAACACTAATGGTCATACACAACACTAATGGTCATACACAACACTAATGTTCATACACAACACTAATGGTCATACACAACACTAAGGCCTTGCCCAAGACATATTCTCACATGACAAACTACCTCAGTTCCTATGAAACTGCTCCCGATCTTTAGCTTAGATTACGCTAATCAGCCTCTGCCTTTAATAGGGCAGTATTGTTACTTCATGTGATGTCATTAAAGAGAGAAAGCCTTATTAAAGTACTAAACATTTTGTGTCATTTTAATTAAATTTCAATGTGCTTTTTCTTGTGTGTGTGTGTGTGCGTGCGTGCATGGTTGTGCATATGTGTGTGTGTGTTTGAATGCATGTATCGGTGTGTGTACACATGCCGTGTGTGTGAGAGTGTGTGTGTATGGTATGCATGTATTGGTGTGTGTATGGGTGTGTGCGTGTGTGTGTATGGGTGCGTGTGTGTGTGTGTGTATGGTATGCATGTGTGGTGTGTGTGTGGGTGTGTGTGTGTGTGTGTATGGTATGCATGTATTGGTGTGTGTATGGGTGTGTGTGTGTGTGTGTATGGGTGCGTGTGTGTGTGTGTATGGTATGCATGTATTGGTGTGTGTGTGTGTGTGTGTGTGTGTGTATGGGTGCGTGTGTGTGTGTGTATGGTATGCATGTATTGGTGTGTGTATGGGTGCGTGTGTGTGTGTGTATGGTATGCATGTATTGGTGTGTGTATGGTGTGTGTGTGTGTGTGTATGGTATGCATGTATTGTGTGTGTATGGGTGTGTGTGTGTGTGTGTGTGTGTGTGTGTGTGTATGGTATGCATGTATTGGTGTGTGTATGGGTGTGTGCGTGTGTGTGTGTGTGTGTGTGTATGGGTGCGTGTGTGTGTGTGTATGGTATGCATGTATTGGTGTGTGTATGGGTGTGTGTGTGTGTGTGTGTGTGTGTGTATGTGGTGTGTGTGTGTGTGTATGGTATGCATGTATTGGTGTGTGTGTGGGTGTGTGTGTGTGTGTGTGTGTGTGTGTGTGTGTGTATGGGTGCGTGTGTGTGTGTGTATGGTATGCATGTATTGGTGTGTGTATGGGTGCGTGTGTGTGTGTGTATGGTATGCATGTATTGGTGTGTGTATGGGTGTGTGTGTGTGTGTGTATGGGTGCGTGTGTGTGTGTGTATGGTATGCATGTATTGGTGTGTGTATGGGTGTGTGTGTGTGTGTGTGTGTGTGTGTGTGTGTGTGTGTGTGTGTGTGTGTGTGTATGGTATGCATGTATTGGTGTGTGTATGGGTGTGTGTGTGTGTGTGTATGGGTGTGTGTGTGTGTGTGTATGGTATGCATGTATTGGTGTGTGTATGGGTGCGTGTGTGTGTGTGTATGGTATGCATGTATTGGTGTGTGTATGGGTGTGTGTGTGTGTGTGTATGGGTGTGTGTGTCCACAGACAGATGCAGCTCTGATGTGTATGGGTGTGTGTGTGTGTGTGTGTGTGTCCACAGACAGATGCAGCTCTGATGTGTATGTGTGTGTGTGTGTGTGTGTGTGTGTGTGTGTGTGTGTGTGTGTGTCCACAGACAGATGCAGCTCTGATGTATGATGCGGTTCATGTTGTAGCAGTAGCGGTGCAGCAGTCACAGCAGATCACTGTCAGCTCTCTGCAGTGCAACCGGCACAAACCATGGCGCTTCGGGGGAAGGTTTATGGGTGTTATTAAAGAGGTACATACACACACACACGCTCACACACACTCACACACACTCACAATAGCAACCACAGTGCCCACAGTGTGTTAATGCAACAGCCTCACCCATCCAGATCCCTTCAGCCTTCATTGCTGCACAGTTCAGGTTTTTAGCTCATTTTGACTCATTTTGCCTCCTTGCTTTGCTACAGGTCTGTAGACCATTGTGTAGACGTTTGACTTCATCCATGTTGTATCCTAAATGGATATTACAGTAATTTAGTCTGTTATGTCTTAATTATACTGGGTCATACATCATTGAATAACAAAAAGTGATTATCATTCATTAATTAATTCAGTTATTGTTTCATTTATTTATTTACAAAAAGTTAATGTCAACATAAAGGCCATGGGTTCAGTTCCCAGGGACCCACAATATTGTCACTTCAAAATATGCCATTTGTCCCCAACATTTCCCAGTGTGATTTATCTTCATATCATTTATCTTTATTGTTGATTCTTTTTCCATTATCACAGTGTAGTATGTATAGTACTTACTATTATCACAGTGTAGTATTTATAGTATTTAGTATTGTCTTTCGGTCTTTGTCTTGTGTCTCTGTAAACATGCCTTTATCTTGTGTCTCTGTAAACATGCCTTTGTCTTGTGTCTCTGTAAACATGCCTTTGTCTTGTGTCTCTGTAAACATGCCTTTGTCTTGTGTCTTTGTAAACATGCCTTTGTCTTGTGTCTCTGTAAACATGCCTTTGTCTTGTGTCTCTGTAAACATGCATTTGTCTTGTGTCTTTGTAAACATGCCTTTGTCTTGTGTCTTTGTAAACATGCCTTTGTCTTGTGTCTCTGTCAACATGCCTTTGTCTTGTGTCTTTGTAAACATGCCTTTGTCTTGTGTCTTTGTAAACATGCCTTTGTCTTGTGTCTCTGTCAACATGCCTTTGTCTTGTGTCTTTGTAAACATGCCTTTGTCTTGTGTCTCTGTCAACATGCCTTTGTCTTGTGTCTTTGTAAACATGCCTTTGTCTTGTGTCTTTGTAAACATGCCTTTGTCTTGTGTCTCTGTCAACATGCCTTTGTCTTGTGTCTCTGTCAACATGCCTTTGTCTTGTGTCTTTGTAAACATGCCTTTGTCTTGTGTCTTTGTAAACATGCCTTTGTCTTGTGTCTCTGTCAACATGCCTTTGTCTTGTGTCTTTGTAAACATGCCTTTGTCTTGTGTCTCTGTCAACATGCCTTTGTCTTGTGTGGATGTCGTTTTGATACACAGCTTCTCTTTGTTGCTTGTGGGTGTCTGCTGCTGATCTTGAGGTGGTGTCACGAGTCATTTTTGAAGCGTTGTAGCCTTTTTTCCTGTCATTTCCAGTCTCGTGCCGCTGAATCCCTCTCTTCTCTCTTCTCTCTTCTCTCTTCTCTCTTCTCTCTCTTCCCTCTGCCTGCCTCCCAGAAAGCTTTGAAGTCAGACTTCAGAAACAGATTAACAATGATGAACCTGACAGTCTCGTTGTAGTACAGTCCTGTGTCCAGATGCCACAACAACATGTTGTTTGATCACATCTTAGAAAAGAACAGAGATGTGCAGACCGTAATCTTCTCCAAAATGTGTTTTTATAGAACGGTATTATAATAGTTAGAAATGTGTACCACATCTTTGCACTGTGTTCTCTCTCAAGGCTTCATGGGATGGTCTGACAGGGAGGGTTCTCTTCAACAAAACAAACGGCCTGAGGACAGATTTTGATCTAGATGTGATAAGTCTAAAGGAGGATGGACTGGAGAAGGTACTCCACGTGTGTGTTTGCATGTTTGAATTAATGTTAATGTTGTATGTATGTTTTTATTATATTCACATGTATCAGACATGTTTGTCATTATTATTTTAATTTACAGATTGGAACATGGGATCCTCGGGGTGGTTTAAACATGACAGACCATCACAAGAATAAAGCGGCAAATGTTACAAACTCCTTAGCCAACAAATCACTGAGGGTCGCCACTATTCTGGTAAACTTATAAATGAACATTTTCATATTAACATACTCAACACCTCGTCAACTGCATGATTCAGTCATATTTGCCCAATTGACGTCATTAGGAATGATCAGCTCCATAATAAGTATATTAGATACCCTGTTCTTTTAAATCACATATCAACTATTCAAAATCAGCCTGTACATATAATATTTATTTATATCCTGATTATTCTGCTCATTTAGTGCTTAGTGTTGAACTTCAAGCTGTAAGAAGATTACTATCAGATTATAGCTTATCTCCAGATCGGTGAAACCCCAAGAGGGTGGTACTCTTTGTTTCTGAAATAAATGTAGTTACATCATCTGGGTTAAGTGTAAACTTTAGGGGAGATAACATGAGTGTAATCTTAGATGTGAAATAGACTCATTTTGGTCATGTGAATGTGTGGTTTGAAATGTCTGCTACTAATGGGTTTATCACAGATATAGAAAATTATACAAATGTCTCAAAACAAATTACTAAAGGTTCATGAGAGTAAAACTGGTTAACTGTGAAAGTAGAGGTACATATATTAAGAATATTGTTAGAAACAATTGGTCTTCTAAAGTATTTTGACAAATTTCTTTTATTGGTTAGATATGCTCACTCTTATTGTTCAAGAGGAGGACTTCATTTAGACATTTAGGTTCAAAGTCGAACTGGATAATAATACATGTTTAGAATCTGCGGCTTTCAGGGCTTCAGTGTTGTGTCTTGTGCACGTAGGAAGAACCCTACGTGATGTTCAAGAAGTCTGACAAGCCTCTATGTGGGAATGAGCGCTTTGAGGGATACTGTGTGGACTTGCTGCGGGAACTCGCCTCCATCCTCGGATTCCGCTACGAGATCCAGCTGGTGGAGGACGGGCGGTACGGAGCGCTAGAGGAGAGCACGGGAGAGTGGAACGGCATGGTCCGGGAACTCATCAACCACGTGAGACCTCGTCTCAGTTCCACATCACCAGCACTGTGCTTGGTCTGCTGGATATCTGTTGAGGCACTAGCTGTAAATGGTGTCGCTGTAACTGTACCGTGTGCTGTAAATGTAAATATGGAGGACCTGCCATCTATGAAATAACATGGGAAATGTTTAATATACAGGAGATTTATCTACTCAATTTCCAGTTTTCATTTTCATCTCTTATCACTGTTGCACAGACCTGAGAGTGTGCATTAGGCACTTACATTTATTTTATATAGAATTTAGGAATACTTCCCGATGTCCTTCATAGATCACTGTTCTGCAGTTAACTGGGAAGATGCAACATGGGAAGTCTGTTTAAAACCCTGTAGCTGGTTCTTAAAAACAAACCAACACTGCAAGCAGAACTCTAGCCTGAACGCAGGACGCCTCTGTCAAAGATCATCTTCATCTTCTGTCAAAGGTCATCTTCAAGATCTCATGTGAGAGTCACCCTACATGTGGAGCCCTGATGATGTCACAAGGGAACAATAGAGTTGTCACTCTGTGGGCGGAAGATGTGGCACTCCACTGTCCCCTACCAATCACAGCGACGCCAGCCAACTGTGGGCGTACGCTACACTTGCTGGTGAAGGCAGCTAACGCTTTCCTGCAAGCACTGCCACGGGATTGGTGAAAGCCTGAGACGCCTGCCATGCCCATCACTGCTGGCAGTCATCGTATGATGGCCGAGAGCTAGTTACTTAGTTAAAGGGAGTTGGTTTAATCATTAAAATTAGAATTAGAATCAAACTAAAATTAGAATTAGAATTCTAATAATAAAATGTGTGACCCAAACGTGATGCTTGGTTTTGGCTTACATAGTAGTGTGAGCTCTGCTAATGGCAGATGAGAGGAACCTGAGCTTTGTAAGCGCTTTCTCTGGAGATCTTCTGGACAGATATTGTAGTCAGTGCATGTCGTGTAAAAGGCTGCAGGCCCCCACTGCAGGGATAGCACACAGCTCATATAATCTTCAGAGCAGCTATGTGTGAACTGGCTGACAGTCAGTGCAGCACATTTGTGTTTGATCTCACTGGGTTCGTTAAAAGATTCATAATAAAAGGTGACATCATTGTGGACTTAGTGTGGAGCTTTGAAATCTTGATAAACAGTCTTTAGTGCTTTATAACCACTGATGAGAGGAAAAGGCTACACTGAATATACCTGTAACGAGCTAACAGGCAGACACAAGTGCTGCTGGATTTATTAGCTGGGGTGCTAACATGCGCATCCCATTGGTTGGTTCTTACTCCTTATGGTTAACGTGACCGGTAGGAATGTCCTGTTTCCTGATTGGCTCTCTCTCTCTTTACTGCTGTGTGATTGGCAGAAAGCGGATCTGGCAGTGGCTCCCCTGGCTATTACGTATCTGAGGGAGAAGGTGATCGACTTTTCGAAGCCTTTCATGACCCTGGGCATCAGTATCCTGTACCGCAAGCCCAACGGCACCAACCCCGGCGTCTTCTCCTTCCTCAACCCCCTCTCTCCCGATATCTGGATGTATATTCTGCTGGCTTACCTGGGTGTCAGTTGTGTGCTGTTTGTCATAGCCAGGTAACACATCAAGTTTAGTGGGGGGGGATACAATCATTATGCTAAGCTCTGAAGTTGTCGTGACAAAACTTTGCAGTGTCATTGCAAGGACATTGAACACTCTGGAGGAGTTTCAACATTTTGTTGATCTCAGCAGAACAATACATGTACAAGAAGATGCAAATGAGCTGAGTGATGACCTACTTTAGAGAGCATCCTCACACCCACGTGTTACATAAAACCGGCCTGGTGTGGAGCCACCTTCACACACCTCTCCTCTACCCCACCCTCTCCTCTACCCCCACCCTCTCCTCTACCCCCACCCTCTCCTCTACCCCCACCCTCTCCTATATCCCCACCTTCTCTCCTCTACCCCCACCCTCTCCTCTACCTCCACCCTCTCCTCTACCCCCACCTTCTCTCCTCTACCCCCACCCTCTCCTCTACCTCCACCCTCTCTTCTACCCCCACCCTCTCCTCTACCCCCACCCTCTCCTCTACCTCCACCCTCTCCTCTACCCCCACCCTCTCCTCTACCCCACCCTCTCCTCTACCTCCACCCTCTCCTCTACCCCCACCCTCTCCTCTACCTCCACCCTCTCCTCTACCCCCACCCTCTCCTCTACCCCCACCCTCTCCTCTACCCCCACCCTCTCCTCTACCCCACCCCCCCACCCTCTCCTCTACCCCCCCCCCTCTCCTCTACCCCCACCCTCTCCTCTACCCCCACCCTCTCCTCTACCCCCACCCTCTCCTCTACCCCACCCTCTCCTCTACCCCCACCCTCTCCTCTACCCCCTCTCCTCTACCCCCACCCTCTCCTCTACCCCCACCCTCTCCTCTACCCCCACCCTCTCCTTCCTCTACCTCAACCCTCTCCTCTACCTCCACCCTCTCCTCTACCCCCACCCTCTCCTCTACCCCCACCCTCTCCTCTACCCCACCCTCTCCTCTACCCCACCCTCTCCTATACCCCCACCCTCTCCTCTACCCCCACCCTCTCCTGCCTCTCCTGCCCATCCCGTCTCTCTCTTTATGTTAACAGATGCTCCACCCTCTCTATTTCTACCCCACCCCTCCATTCATGCACATCACCTTCAAATCTGTCTTTTTTTTAAGTTTAGCCATTTCATTACCTCAAATGGGCCTTTAATAAACACAAACAAGTCCGTCTCTTCCTGTCTGCCATGTGTGTAGAGGTCCGTAACACCAAGCTCGCACTGTTGGTGTAAATACCTCATTGCAGTAAGTGAAAAGGCTGTATTCAGACTGCACTAACCTCAAGGCTTCTGGGGGTATATCATGTGTGGCCCACAGAAGTATTGGGGTTAATTTGTCTGTTTAATGTTACTGGCACTATGATATTTAAAACAAAGAGCCACAACTGTCACCTAGGTTGGTACAGAATATGCCTAGCATAGTGTTCTGGGTGTGATGGGTGAGTTTGTTCTACCCAAAAAGCACAACCTTGTGCTTGGCAATGATTTGATTTCTGTTAGAGACTTGGATTGTGTGTGTGTGTGTGTGTGTGTGTATTTAATCACATGAATGAATCACTACATCTACTGTTCTTCCTCTTTCTTTCTTCCTTTCTTGTACAGATCTGTTTCTCAGATTTTGCTCCATCAAACTCTATCCACCCCAAACACAAGTGCTTACACACACACACACACACACGTACCCCAAACACAAGTGGTAACACACACACACACTCCAAACACAAGTGCTTACACACACTCCTTGACTTTTTTCAAACACAGAGCCACACAAAAACATTTAAATAATAATATAATTAAATACATACATAATAATTAAATATAATTAAATAATAATTATTAAATTCTTTGGTACACTCTTACATCCATGAGAAAGGAAGATACATGGGCAATATGTTACTAAAGGGTGAGAAGTATAGTACTGCAGTATGAGGTATATCGTTTTATGTGTGTATGTGTGTGTGTGTGTGTCCTATATGGCTGTGATCACCTGTTTGTACTCTTTGTCTAACCTTTCTGCACCTTTCTCTCTGTATCAGGTTCAGTCCGTAT
Organism: Brachyhypopomus occidentalis; assembly: GCA_020368025.1. Taxonomy (NCBI): domain Eukaryota; kingdom Metazoa; phylum Chordata; class Actinopteri; order Gymnotiformes; family Hypopomidae; genus Brachyhypopomus; species Brachyhypopomus occidentalis. Next base: position 1,171,376 of record JAGXOD010000135.1, read on the forward strand.
GAGTGGTATAACCCCCACCCCTGTAACCCAGAGTCTGACATGGTGGAAAATAACTTCACTCTACTCAATAGTTTCTGGTTTGGAGTTGGAGCTCTCATGCAACAAGGTATACGTTTCAGCCTGGAACCTTGCTCTTCTGCCTCTCTGTGGCCCACCTGGCATCTCTGGTGCCCTCTTCTGTTTCAGAGTTGCTACTGCAGGCCAGAAGGGACTCACTCGCGTATATAAAATTATCGCAGAAGTTACTGACACTTAAGCTATTCTTCGCTGATAGAGGAATAACACTCACACACACAGAATCCCGGCACTAACACAACCACGTTCAGCAGTTTGGCGGGTTGAACCAGGTGTTTTGGAGCTGGGATGGTTGTAAGTTTTGCAGTGTTATGGTCTTCCAACACTGTAGTGAAGTTCACAGATAAACTATTCCACTAAAAAACTCCTTAACAAATGCCCCTGGCAACACATAGGCTACCCATTATAGAACATCAGACATTACAGTAGTTAAAACATATACATGGATATATATATTCCAAAAAATAATATATAATATGGTATATTTCAGGCATAAAAAGAGTCTGAAATGAGAAACAGTGACATAAGAACTAGAACGCAGACTGTAATAGTGTCTGTCCTCCCGTGATGCTGCCTGGACACGTCTGTCAGGACAGGACGTCTGCACTGCTGCTGAGCACACGCAAGACCCTACAGACGCTACAGACGCTACAGACTGAGTCCCTTCGTGTCTGTGGTTTGGCCCATAGATGTCTGTGGGAGATGGTGATGGGGGTTTGACGTTACCTTGGGTACATGATAGTAAGACTCAACCAGGTTACCAGCTAGGCGATAGAAAGCTAATCTATTTTATTCTGTTCTATTCTATGTTCACTGACCACTTTATTAGGAACATTCTTAAATCTGCTCATTAATAAATGACTTCATCAGCCAATCATCGAGCAGCCTTGGACTTCTTGTTGGTGCTAGATGGGCTGATTTTAGCATCTTAGATACTGTTAATCTCATGCACCAACTCCAAAGTTTTCACACAGTGGTGAAAAAAACCCATTGAAACATACATAGTGAGTGAGCACTGTGTGGGCAGAAACACGCTGATGTCAGAGAGGTCAGACAGGAACAGCCAGACTCAAGCTGATCAGAAGGCTACAGTAACCCAGTCAGATAAGTACTCTTCCCAACTGTGGTGTAATGGAGGGGAGCTCAGAGGCCGACACAAGTGCTGAGGAGACACAAGTGCTGAGGAGACACAAGTGCTGATGAGACACAAGTGCTGAGGAGACACAAGTGCTGATGAGACACAAGTGCTGATGAGACACAAGTGCTGATGAGACACAAGTGCTGAGGAGACACAAGTGCTGAGGAGACACAAGTGCTGAGGAGAGCTGGATTTATTAGCTGGGGTGCTAACATGCGCAACCCCAGTAGCCTCCAGCGGAGCCGTACCAACCCGGAGGTATACACACACACACACACACACACACATACCGAACAAACGACCAAGAACTAGACAGAATAGCACAGTTTACCAAAAGACAAAGAACAAACACTCAGGAAACACCAAAGCTTACACCAAAAGAACACAACTAACCCAGATAGACAAATAACAGCCATACAGATATTAAGGAGACTAACTGGGGAAAACGGAGTGGTGGCCTAGGAAACCTAGCAGGGAATATAACACCCAGGACTAGACCACGGGAACACAACTGCGTCCTGGAATACAAGCATCATGTATGTGCCACAGTCTGAATGTCACTGCTAAGCATGTGAATCCTGTTAAGGTCACAATCCTTCGTATCATAATGGCTCCCAGCACAAGAACGCTCAAGTCATTAGGAACTGCCTCCATGATCATAAGAATGAATCGACATCAGTGGCCACCCCAGCATCCAGATCTGAGTCCAACAGCAACCAGGTCTGAGTCCCCAGCAACCAGATCTGAGTCCAACAGCAACCAGGTCTGAGTCCCCAGCAACCAGATATGAGTCCCCAGCAACCAGATCTGAGTCCCCAGCAACCAGGTCTGAGTCCCCAGCAACCAGGTCTGAGTCCCCAGCAACCAGATATGAGTCCCCAGCAACCAGATCTGAGTCCCCAGCAACCAGGTCTGAGTCCCCAGCAACCAGATCTGAGTCCAACAGCAACCAGGTCTGAGTCCCCAGCAACCAGATATGAGTCCCCAGCAACCAGATCTGAGTCCCCAGCAACCAGGTCTGAGTCCCCAGCAACCAGGTCTGAGTCCCCAGCAACCAGATATGAGTCCCCAGCAACCAGATCTGAGTCCCCAGCAACCAGGTCTGAGTCCAACAGCAACCAGGTCTGAGTCCCCAGCAACCAGGTCTGAGTCCCCAGCAACCAGGTCTGAGTCCCCAGCAACCAGGTCTGCAACCAGGTCTGAGTCCAACAGATTCCTCTGGGAAACAGACGGGAGATTCACAGCATGAATGTGGCACTGACACAGGAGTGTTTCAGACACCATGGAGCATCCATGCCATGAGGACCTGAGGCTGTTCACACAGTGCCATTTGCTTGGTGTTAATGTAGTGTTCCTAATAAAGGAGGCAGTGAGTGGATTCTGGGAAGCCCAAAGGTGCAGTGTCTATTTGAGTATAGTGGTGATTTCAGGCTTATTTGTAAGGGGAAGTTTGGGTTTGGATAAAAAAAAAGTAGTTCACAACTTTCATGTTTGAAATATATATAAATATATTGTCAGCCAGTTAACATCTCTGCAAAGGAGGCGATACAGTGTGTGCCACACCGACATCTTCAGAAGTGTCAAGACCTTCTGACATCCAGCTGACACTTTTCTCCTGAATCATAAATGAAGCTTGAGTATTTGAGCATGATCAGTATAATGCAGGATGAATGGTGTTTGCATCCTGGTCCTAGACGCAAGCTGTTCTGGGCTTTTCTGTGTGTAGCGTTTAGAATTTAGAGTGTAGTGTTTAGTGTTCCCCAACTCTAATGGGGAGCTCGTCAGCTAATTAACAGTAATTAATAAGGTGTTCTAAATCATCATCAGCTAGTTAACAGTTCTGAATCACTGATAGCAGTAGAGAACGCAGTACAGTACCTTGTTACTCACATTTACTGGGAATCCTTGATGCAGAAGACAATGGTTTATTGTATAGGAAGTAGGTCAAGTTGGAGCCCGCCAGGTGAACTTCCTGCTCTTCCTTCTCCTGGTTTCTCCTGCTCGTTAACCTTCTCGGCCCACTGCTCTCCTCGCCTCTCCTCTTCATTGTTCTCCTTTTCTCACAGGCTCTGAGCTGATGCCCAAAGCTCTGTCCACTAGGATAGTTGGAGGCATCTGGTGGTTTTTCACTTTGATCATCATCTCCTCTTACACGGCTAATCTTGCTGCCTTCCTCACCGTGGAGAGGATGGACTCGCCCATCGATTCAGCCGACGACCTTGCAAAACAGACCAAGATCCCTTATGGCGTGATAGAGGACGGAGCTACTATGGCGTTCTTCAAGGTACCAGAGCTGAGATCTTCAGCAAGGTTCTTCATACCCTTCACCCGCTCATGTGAGCAGATATATGATGTGTATTCCACCCTTGTTTTTGAAAAAGCTCCATAGCTTTTGGATTCCTGTCGGACTCCTGTAGATTCACAGACAACCATGAATTCTAATAGAACACTAGTGCCCTAAAGAAGCAAGTAATTAAACCAGCTCATGTTGAATATAAAAATATAAATGTTATATAAAGCATAAAAATGTTTATACATATATAGGTTTGTCCAGAAACCTGATGAGTAACTATATGTTGGTCCATGTCCATGCAGAAGACAAAGATCTCCACGTATGATAAGATGTGGGAATACATGAACAGCAGGAGGCAGTCTGTGTTGGTGCAGAGTGTGGAGGAAGGCATCCACCGCGTGCTCACGTCTGACTACGCCTTCCTCATGGAGTCCACCACCATTGAGTTCGTCACACAGCGGAACTGCAACCTCACTCAGATCGGAGGTCTCATTGACTCCAAAGCCTATGGAGTGGGAACCCCCATGGGTGAGTGTATGAGACTGAACCCCACCCATTAATGACTAACCCAATATTAACCCCACCCATTAATGACTAACCCAATATTAACCCCACCCATTATTAATGACTAACCCAATATTAACCCCAGCCATTAATGACTAACCCAATATTAACCCCACCCATTATTAATGACTAAACCCAATATTAACCCCACCCATTATTAATGACTAACCCAATATTAACCCCACCCATTATTAATGACTAAACCCAATATTAACCCCACCCATTAATGACTAACCCAATATTAACCCCACCCATTATTAATGACTAAACCCAATATTAACCCCACCCATTATTAATGACTAACCCAATATTAACCCCACCCATTATTAATGACTAAACCAATATTGCCTTGAACTGCAGCTCATGGACCTCAGGTGTCCATCATCATGGATCTCAGGTGTCCATCATCATCATCAACACCACTGTGCTAGTGCAGAGTTCACGAGACCACACAGAGAGCACGTGGAACTGTTGGTTATTTCTGCACCTTTAATTTAGCAACAACACAAAAAAAGAATCACTTGGACCTTGAACCTTGATCTTGAGATGTTGGTTCTGCCAGGACTAGTCAGGCCTGAACCCTTTTGTCCATTCAGTTGTGTGTACTGCACACGTTGTGAACTTGCAGGATGCTTGATGCAGTCTCCAGGGATGTGCTCTATAAGAGTGTTTTGCTCAGTGTTTCAGAGATGTGCTCCACAGCTGTGATGGAAATTCAGATTCCTGCTGAGTCGTGTGCAGTCCATGACCAAAGGTTGTGCTTTCATCGACTTGGATAGGAATCCAGACAAGTCCAGACAAGAATAAATATGTCATGAAGAGCATGAGCTACAAATGAAAAACACAATATCTTCTCACAATGTTGACATTAGTGAATGTCTCCCATATGCCTGAGATGTATTTTTTATTTATGTTCTACAACGGCAATTGATTTTCTCGGGAATTGTCAGACTTTTACACAGTTCATCTTGTTCACTACAGGTATACCAGTGTTCTATCACTACATATATACCAGTGTTCTATCACTACAGGTATACCAGTGTTCCATCACTACACGTATACCAGTGTTCTATCACTACAGGTATACCAGTGTTCTATCACTACATATATACCAGTGTTCTATCACTACAGGTATACCAGTGTTCTATCACTACAGGTATACCAGTGTTCTATCACTACACGTATACCAGTGTTCTATCACTACAGGTATACCAGTGTTCTATCACTACAGGTATACCAGTGTTCTATCACTACAGGTATACCAGTGTTCTATCACTACAGGTATATCAGTGTTCTATCATCACTACAGGTATACCAGTGTTCTATCACTATACCATAGGCAGAGAACACAGGATAAGTCATATGGCAACTAGCATAATTAATGAATTGGCATAGTAGGGACACTAGCCAAAGATGATCTAATTAGCCAATCTAATTAGTCAGTTCTTTGGAGCTTTGTAATCAGCCATTTTTCATGAGTTAACACCTGCTGGGTGTTTACTCTCTGGACTCATTATAAACGTTTATCTGTGGATTCCTGCGTAAGCTACAGTGGGGTTTTAGGGGGTGTTTTTAAACTCAGTCTGATTATGAATAGAGATGAACACATGAAAGTCTCAAGTCCAGATGTCTCCAAGGGTCTGACAGAACCTTATTGCTTACATGTGCTACTAACTACACTTATAAGTGTAGTTAGCAGCTAGAACCTCATGTCTTATTTTGTCCCTGTAGGATCCCCATACCGGGACAAGATTACCATAGCAATCCTGCAGCTGCAGGAAGAAGGCAAGTTGCACATGATGAAGGAGAAATGGTGGCGTGGGAACGGCTGCCCTGAGGAGGAGAACAAGGAGGCCAGTGCCCTGGGGGTGCAGAACATCGGGGGCATCTTCATCGTGCTGGCCTCTCTCTCTCTCTCTCTCCCTCTCTCTCTCCCTCTCCCTCTCTCTCTCCCTCTCCCTCTCCCTCTCTCTCTCCCTCTCCTCCCTCTCTCCCTCCCTCTCTCTCTCCCTCTCTCTCTCTCTCTCCCTCTCTCTCTCTCCCTCTCCCTCTCCCTCTCCTCTCCTCTCTCTCTCTCTCTCTCTCTCTCTCTCCCTCTCTCTCTCCCTCTCCCCTCTCTCTCTCCTCTCCCTCTCTCCTCTCTCTCCCTCTCTCTCTCTCCTCTCTCCCTCTCCTCTCTCCCTCTCCCTCTCTCTCTCTCTCCCTCTCCTCTCTCCCTCTCTCTCTCTCTCCTCTCTCCCTCTCCCCTCTCTCTCTCCTCTCTCCCTCTCTCTCTCTCCCTCTCTCTCTCTCTCTCTCTCCCTCTCCCTCTCTCTCTCTCTCTCTCTCTCTCTCTCTCTCTCTCTCCTCTCTCTCTCTCTCTCTCTCTCTCTCTCCCTCTCCCTCTCCTTCTCTCTCTCCCTCTCCCTCTCCTCTCTCCCTCTCTCCCTCTCCCTCTCCCTCTCTCTCTCTCCCTCTCTCCCTCTCTCTCCCTCTCTCTCTCTCCCTCTCCCTCTCCTCTCTCTCTCTCCCTCTCTCCCTCTCCCTCTCCTCCATGCCTCCAGCGCTCTTTCTGCAGTGCCATCGTGGATGAGCTCACCTTGTCCCTGAAGTGCCAGCAGCGTCTCAAGCAGAAGCCACAGCCGGCCGCCATTGTCAAAACAGAGGAGGTGATCAACATGCACACGTTCAACGACAGGAGGCTACCTGGGAAAGAGACTATGGCCTGAAGATCTCAGCCACTCTGTCTCCCTGCCTCCCGGGGCTGAGTCGGCAAGGGCCGCAAGGGAACCTGGGACAGGAGCAACTCCCACAATGCCTTTGGGTCTGCCTTGTCTGGCCCCCTTTCTTGTTCCAGAGATGTTTCCTGTGGAAATCCAGATCATAACAGATCCGCAAACCTTTACAGAAGCGCTCAGGCTCCTGGGCCGTCGTCTTGGTTTCCAGTATCAAGCCTCTTCAGCAACGTATGTAGTTCCTTTCACGCTGTCAGGGACAGAATGAGCTTGTGCTCCTCACTGTCTAGCTGCTCCCACAGACGCTCGACATCTGATTGGACAGAAATCATCACAGATGAACAAAAGTGCCATTTCATTCCTCTTTTAATGTTTCCCAGGTTGCCTTTGTTAAGTGTAAGTCAGACCATCTTTAAAAAGCAGACTACAAACATTCAAATTAATTTTGTTTTTCCATGTAAGTTATTCTTTGATTAGGTTAAGATAAAAGATTATAAATTATATGAGCTTGGGGATGAGAACCTCAACATTAAGGAAAATCAAGTTTGACTTCTTCACTGTCATTTTTCTGAGCTAAACTTATTAAAATTAATAAATAAATGAATTAACCAAATTACTTCTGAATTACACATTGTATGGCAAGTTTGTCCCTTAGGCAAGACAGAAACTTCAATATGCAGACAAGCTTTAATGGACAGAATTGGCATTTTTCACTGTGATCTGCAGCACATGTAGTCCGCTACGAGAACTAAGTGAATGATTTGTAAAGCATTTCTGTGATTGGGAGGTTTCAGTTCAGAACAATGACTATGCCACAGTTATGAGTGGCTACTCTCAATTCAGTAGTGTACAGAGACCTCTGGTCCTGCTCCTTCAGTGGCATCTCAGCAAACACCACATGAAACACCACATGAAACACCACATGAAACACCACACTCAACCCTAAACACTGATCCTTACGTTGTCTATCAAGCAGCAACGGCTACAAACAGTAGGCGTGCAGATCCACCCACTAGCTGGCTAACTGACCCTGCAGAGGCACTGCTCACAGACTGTGCTACTCGTGCCAATGCGTTAATAAAACATTGTTTTGATGTCTGTAGAATGTGTGGATTTCTTTGGGCATAAGGAGTATTGTTATTATTATTAAAATGTAGGAGATATGGTCCCCTACAGGACAAAAGGTTACTCGGCCCACTATATACACTTATGAGATTCACTGTTAGCTCTGTATTGTCTTGCTATCTTGTATGAACCACGTTAGTGCAGTCAACTTAGTAAATATGAATCTCTTTACTCTCTCTTTACATTTTTTAAATTTTCTCTGGTTATTACAAACCTGGATAATATGATATTGGGCAATTATGCACAAACACTAGTTACATGCAAAAGCTGTAATTCTAAAATATTTGTAATATATATTTGTGCTTTTATTTAATACTATAGAGGTTCAGCTGAACACTTTGGTTTTCTGAAGTTACACTGAAACAGCGGGCTGAGGTTGAACCATGTTTCACTGAGGGATGAAGTGGTGAAATTACCAGAAAAGTTTAGGAATGACACAGACAGGGCATCAGATCTCCAGCCCTGGGACAACAACATCCACCAGACATAACCACGTCCACCAGACATAACCACACCCACCAGACATAACCACGTCCACCAGACATAACCACACCCACCAGACATAACCACACCCACCAGACATAACCACGTCCACCAGACATAACCACACCCACCAGACATAACCACGCCCACCAGACATAACCACGCCCACCATACATAACCACGCCCACCAGACATAACCACGTCCACCAGACATAACCACGCCCACCAGACATAACCACGCCCACCAGACATAACCACGTCCACCAGACATAACCACGTCCACCAGACATAACCACGCCCACCAGACATAACCACGTTCACGTCTGGTTCCAAACCTTTCTCCAACGTCCCTCCCAGCAAAGACACGCGCCCCTAGACACACTACCCTTCTATGTGCTGCACATGTAAAATGATTGGCAGGTAGGGACGACCGCCTCCTCACAGACATTATGTTTTCCTTATTGATTAGTTATGACTGGATCACACTGAATTGTTTGTTTGCTGATTACAGAGCACATGTCAGTCTCTGAAACTTTTTTTTCCTCTTTTTCTCTTTGAATGACTCAATGTAAAAAGAATTTGGCTCAAGTGTTAAAATAATTTGCTTTAAAACATTAGCATTGATGTTGCAAACTAGATTCGTAAATATGGTGTTCAGACATCACATTTCTGCAGAGACAGCTGCCGGTCTGGGTTTGACATGAATTAGCATATGCCTCAATGTCCCATCAGTCCACACCACTGAAACACACTAAATCACACTGAATTACCTTCATGTACTCTATCTTTTAATAAAAAAACACAGATAATCAGGATACATAGAGATGGCAATAAAATGTTAGTAGAACTCTTCGTGGTTCTTCTTTTCTAACATTCTGGACCCTTTGTAGAGGCCTGTCAGAGACAGACAGTAGCCGCTGTTTGAATGCCTCCAACGCCTCTTCTAGGGATGAAGTCCATAACTCCTCATCCACAGTTTTCTCTTCACTTGTGTTTCTGTTGTTTGATTTTGTTTCATAACTTGCTGGGTTTCTCTGTATAGCCTTTATCAAGCCAAAGTATAGTCATTGTAAGAACTGTTCAAGAAAGCATTTTCACAAGCTTCATCTGATGAGCCTGAGAAGGTTAGAAGGTTATGTTATGATTATTATGGTTGGGTTCTCAAAACATTGTTTCTAACAAATTAATAGCATTTTTTGTATAGAGACAAATTTTGTAGAATTTATCATTTTATATTGGTGCCAACAACACAGATGTAGCTTACTGTATGTTTAAGTAATATAAACCTCACATTAATTGAACATCCCAAGAATATTGCACATTTAAGCCTGTGGTTTAAATGACCAGTGAGAAAGAAGCAGAGTTTATCTGTTTTCTAATCATTTTTCTTGTTTTAATAGTTTATTCTGTTGATGTGTACGTTTAGGTTGTCTTAGGTAGAACCATTTTTCAATTGATTTTTTGGGTAATTTTCATAAAAATGACCCAAAAAAAGAACCACTGTAGTTGAGCTTTAAATATCTTCAACATGTGATCTGCTATTTTGGAACAAGACAAAATACATCAGGAGTTTACAGGCTGATATTGTAATAAAAAAAATGTGAGCACACTGTGTGTGTGTGTGTGTGTGTGTGTGTGTTTTTCTTAAAAGTCCAAATATCAACATGATCTGAACTCAACTACTTCCTCTCTACCACTAAGACGTATCCATGACTACTAAGACTTCTCCTCTATCACTAAGAGTGGTGACATATTTTTTAATAATACCAATCCAGTGTGAAGCCACTGCATTAATTAATAGATTCATGATCTGTAACATCCGTATGCTCATTTACAGCATTTAGCAGATTCTGAGGAAATCATTGCATGTCCATTGCATGTCAGAGACTGAAAAGCGGGAAATCCCAACAGACATGGACCCAGCGTCATTACTGAAGAAATAAAGTAGAATATGAAAAAGAGAAGTTAGTGTGGCTGACATCTGCTGTGACGTGGTGCTGGAGTTCAAAGCAAGGTCAGAACTAGATCACTTCCTGGGGCATTAAAGAAAAGACAAAATATGATGACCATCAGTGCATCTGTTCACACAGCCTGGTGCGGGAATAAATAAGTCACGCAAATTCCTTGTGTGTTTAGTACACTTGCCCAGTAAAACTTTTCATTTTTAAACAGCAACAAGCACATAAAGTGAACGCAAAAAGTAAAAAAGCTAAACGGAGACTAGTAAACATTTGTTACTGCTGATCATAGTGGTTTCTGTTTTTTCACTTTGTCTTTATCATTTTTCAGTTTTCATTTACATTTAGGTCATTTAGCAGACGCTCTTATCCAGAGCGACTTACAAAGTGCTTTGCCATCTGTTCACTGAATGCCTCCTAGATAGTACAGCCATCACAATCAGAACCATGTGCTTCCTCGTCTGCAGCCGTTCATATGACAGGTGACCGTCTCAGTCTGCCATCTCACTTATTTTCCGACCACATTCCATTGCTGGGATAAACACTGATTTACCGCCAATGTATAGGACCGTCATGTTGTGTGTAATACAGTTTATTATTAGTATATTGTTAAATTACTAATTTCTAAATTGTTAAAGTACTAAAATCTAGTTTTTCAGTAGGCTATTCCTTCCATTTCGAATTTTGGTTCCTCATACTTGATAAACTACATATCCCAGAAAACACTTGGACAGATGACGCTAAGGTGTGCGTATGTAACCCTTATCAACGCTCGCTTGCGTCAATTCGCGTGTTCACCTCCCTCGCCGTAAGAGGGCGCACTGCTGTTAATGTATAAGCAGCTAGAGACCTGACGCGCTGTTACTACACCTATCTAACCCCAGATAGCCACTGAATTCAGCTTCCTCCGTGAGTTGCATCCCTGACAGAGGTAAGATATGATTTTAGATCCCTTCTTTATTAAACAACACGATAAATAGTCGAGTTATAGCTAGCTGACCCTGCCTGTACACGTGTTTTTGGTCTAACACAGTCCACATGGATGTAGCCTAAAATGTTGAAATATGGGATTTATAAGTATTTACTTCATTGTCCATCTAGTCAGACGTCTCCTGTATTAAACGTAGATGGGGTATTTACTCCCTGCTCTCCAGAACGGTTAACACGAGTTTAGAGGACGCACTGGCGTTAAGCTCCGTACGTCATCGCGGATCTTCCGCCGCTTGCTGCTGCTTCACGGTGACTTGTCGTTTCTGTCTGTCGTCTCCGTCCGGCATGGTTCCTGCTCGACACTCTTCCCAGGTGTCGTTTAACGTGTTCTGTTTTCCCGACTTTCTGCCCCGCTCTGTAACAGATGAGATGTGTAACGTGATTTTTCTCTCCTCTCGTAATCGTGTACTCGCAAGAAGACGGAAATTCGGTAATAAAAACGTTTATGTGGTCCGTCGGGTCCCTCGCAGGTCCTGCCAGACTCGTATTAACGACCTCTGACATGTGAAAAGGTCGTCACCCCCCTTTATCTTGACCTGGCAGACGGTAAAGAGCAAAGCGGGCTGTCAGAATGTATCAGACGGGCTCGTTACTAAGTGCATAATCGTTTTTCGTTACTTTGGTCTCCGTGTGGACCGGAGGATTAACGGACACAGAGGGGTCGTAATTCTTAGATGTCCTCGCTGGTGTCCGGCGGTGCCGGTCCGAATTAACTCGTCAACCGCATTAGTGGAAGCGCTAACCACTAACCGACATCTAGTGGCCACTTTATTAGACTTGGTCTTAAAGTAAGAATTAAGACGTGATGAACAGACTGTAGCCCACAGTATGTGGCGGAGGGGTGTGGACCATACAGGTTTATCAGGCACTGGTCTGTTGCGGCGGGGGGGTTATGAATGTCACTGCTGGTTAGGGAATGTACTGCCAACCACAGATATCCAGGAAACTGTGGTTGGAAAATGTCTGGTGATCCAAGGGTAGAAAATAGTTAAGTCACACGACCTGTAGATTTCCACTGTGTGCACCAGCAAGGTGGGTGTTCTTAACAAAAAAACAACAACAAAAAATGTGTTGTGTGTGTGTTGTGCTGGATGATTTTGTTACTTCTGTTTGATTTAACTGGTGCTGTATAGATGGAGATGCAGATTTCTGCCTCCATGATCAGAGTTTTGGTTCATCTCTCCTTTCACAGGAAGTGAAAACGGAGAAAGTAGAAAACACAGGGCGTTTGTGTTCGTATCCGTCTGTGGGCCTAACCGTCACGCATGACGCCTCTCTGTGATGGAACACGACGTAAGTACCGCGGAGGAGCCGTCCTCCACCCTGGTGTACCGGGTGGAGCGGCCCGTGTTCGACGAGGGCTACATCAGCTCCAGGCTTCTGCATAGGAGGGAAAGGACACCCAAGACTGCCAAGCAGAGAGTGGCTGAGCACTTCAGGTGAGGCCCTGCTAGCGCCCTTTCCTCCTCAGCACGACTGTGGCTTTTGTAAGCTCTTCTGGAGCTACGGTTTATGGTCCACCCTTAATTATAATATTCACCCAGTAATTATATTTCATTGTTACAAATGTGATTGTCCGCAGTCATGCAGAATTGTGAAGAGCTTTTGGAAACGTCACTGCCGTTCACACGGTGGGGTGATTCAGAACCTCTAGCTGAGTGAGATGTTCTTCTCCCCCAGATGTTCATCAAAAAGAGCAAAGTCAGCTGTCCTGGGTCTCCTGCCCATCCTGACATGGTTGCCGTCTTATCCTGTCAGAGAGAACCTGTTTGGGGACATCGTGTCTGGTATCAGCACCGGCGTCATGCAGCTGCCTCAAGGTCAGCAGCAAAACTACGACGGCGAGAGTTTAATGAACTTATTAACTGTATATGTAATGTGTGTTGCCTGAACATCTGTCTTCTGTCCTTCCCTCCCTCTCTCCTTCCCTCTCTCTCTCCTTCCCTCTCTCTCTCCCCCCCCACCTCTCTCTCTCTCTCTCTCTCTCTGCCCCTACCTCTCTCTCTCATGTCCCTCTAGGTCTTGCCTATGCGATGTTGGCTGCTGTCCCACCAGTCACTGGTCTATATTCCTCTTTCTACCCAGTAGTTCTCTACACTCTGTTTGGTACCTCCAGACATATATCAATAGGTGAGCCCCAGCCCCAGCCCCAGCCCCAGCCCCAGCCCCAGCCCCCAGCCCCCAGCCCCCAGCCCCCAGCCCCCAGCCCCCAGCCCCCAGCCCCCCCCAGCCCCCAGCCCCCAGCCCCCAGCCCCCAGCCCCCAGCCCCCCCCAGCCCCCAGCCCCCAGCCCCAGCCCCAGCTCCAGCCCCAGCCCCAGCCCCAGCCCCAGCCCCCAGCCCCCAGCCCCCAGCCCCCAGCCCCCAGCCCCCAGCCCCCCCCAGCTACCAGCCCCCAGCCCCCCGCCCCCCGCCCCCCCCAGCCCCCAGCCCCAGCCCCAGCCCCCAGCCCCCAGCCCCCAGCCCCCCCCCAGCCCCCCCCAGCCCCCCCCCAGCCCCCCCCAGCCCCAGCCCCCAGCCCCAGCCCCCAGCCCCCAGCCCCCCCCAGCCCCAGCCCCAGCCCCCAGCCCCCAGCCCCCAGCCCCCAGCCCCCAGCCCCCAGCTCCAGCCCCAGCCCCAGCCCCAGCCCCAGCCCCAGCCCCAGCCCCCAGCCCCAGCCCCCGCCCCAGCCCCAGCCCCAGCCCAGCAGCCATCACACAAGCAGGCACAGCCAGGAAACACTGGACCCTAGTGGCAGTGTGGTGTGGAAGGGCATCTCTCTGGAGCTGGACTTCGGAAATCCCAGTTGATTGATCCTACCTAAAAGAATGTTGAGACTTTGATTGATCAGCATATCACAGAGCATCTTTGCCTATTGTCATTGGCTAGAAGTCGCCCCATCTGACAAGCTATCAGTTTGATTCTAAAGTCAAATACCGCTCTGTCCACAAAGGAACCTGCCTTTCCCAGCGATTGTATTATGCATGTCCATTATGTAGTTACGGTCTGTAGAAGCAGAAGAATCCACAGACCTGTCTGTTGGTGAAGGCTCTTTGGAAATGTGGTGGCGAGCTCAGTAATTAAATTAAATGGGTTTGTTGCCATAACAATGGGTATGTACTGGAGGAGTATTTAACTTAATTGGAGTTCATTTTTGCTCATGTCCGTACAAATACATTAACCGGATTGTATGTTTGCATTTTTTCCATTGTTCTCAGTAGAAATTGTAGCTAAAGTATTGTGACGCGGGCTGTTTTGTGACGTAGGCTGTAACAGTAACTAAGAGGGCTGGTATTTGACAGCAGGTCAGCTGGTCTCTGCCAGTGAGACTCCTCAGACGTAGCTTCACTGAGCATGGGAGCAGAGTAAAGGGTAAAGACCTCTCACTCCGTCAGCGTCCGCAGTGAAAACCTGATCAGCAGGAAGACAAACACTCTCCCTCTGGCCCGCCCCCCCCCAGAGCTTGGGGTCTGTTTTCCATGGTGGGAGCCAAGAGCTGCAGGAACCGTAGTCTTTTCTATCTCCAGAATGAGAACCGGAGCTGAGAGATGTTCACAGCTCACAGTGTGTCGTTGTTTCCATGTTCTTCATATCATTATGAGGAGCAGCTGAATCCACATATGGGAGAAAGAATAAGATCCCTTTTGCCCTGTATGTCTGGGTGTGCATTTTTCATTTTGGTTCAGCCATTCCTGGGGAATGCACCAGAGCAGCCCGGCCCTGCCGCGTGGAGGCCTGGCCTCCTTAAGACCTGATGAACCCTGACCGTTCCTCAATGTTCCTCGTTGGTTCAGGATTGTGGCCGTTACCTGTGCAGTTTCTCCAGCGACGTGAATCACATTATAAGTATATTCTGAAACGTCAGCACTGACGGCACTTTGCCATGTGCTTAGCTAGATTAAACACCTGTGTACTCAATATTGACTGGTTCAAACTCCATACTAATGAGGTTTAATCCCAGGGATTTTTGGCTTCCCCTTTCCAGGTACGTTTGCAGTGATCAGCCTGATGATCGGGGGAGTGGTGGTGAGAGAAGTTCCTGACTCCATGTTTCCTCTGAACGCCACCAACGTGACCGAGCAAGTGAACATTCGGGACGCCAGGAGGGTGGAGGTTGCCGTGGCCCTCACCACACTAGTGGGACTCATTCAGGTGCAGCAGCCAATCAAATCATTCAATAGCCTCAAAACTTCATGCCCGTCAGCAATTGCACTTTTAATATGAATTTGCATATTTTAGAATATTATAGCACTTTAAAAAGCATTACTTGTTGATCTAGTTGTTGGTCCATAAGCCACCTGTGGTGCTATTCTGCACGGTGGAAGGTTTTCTACATGGAGAACTGTTTACAATAAAATGTTCTTTAATTTAACTTGTAATTAGAACAAATGCATCACATCTTCAGATTCCACAATATCTTCTGGAAGTCTGATGTGGTGGTGGAGATGGGAGAACCTCACTTATTTCATGAAAGCAGTGGCACGATTGGTCCTCCATATCTGTAAAAGTAGTCCCGGGCGTGGTGTGTGAAAGTAGTCCCGGCGTTGTCCTGTCTCCGTGCAGCTGCTACTGGGCTTCCTGCGGTTTGGTTTTGTGGCCATCTACCTGAGTGAGCCGCTGGTACGGGGCTTCACCACGGCCGCCGCTGTGCACGTCTTCGTCTCCCAGCTGAAGTATCTCCTGGGGGTTAAAACCCAGCGCTTCAGTGGGCTGCTGTCCGTGGTCTATGTGAGTTCCTCAGACCCTCCACACTCCAGCTAGATGTTCTGAAACGTGACCTCTGCCTCCTGTTCGCTGTATATGCTGTTATTTCATAACTCTTCCTGTGGGTTTAACCTTCACTCTTGTGTTCAGAGCAGCTAGAATTTTATTAGCACGTGGCCACAGAGCCAAAGCTTAAAACAGCTGTCTAACCCCGTGCATGTTAACCCCCTGCATGTCAACCCCCTGCGTATTAACCCTTTCAGAGGTAATAAACATCACATTCTGTTATTTGTCTCTTTGTTTAACTTATTTATTTCGTGTTTGCATTGTTCTTGCAGAGTGTCATTGCCGTCTGCAGAGAGATCACCCACACCAACATCCCCACTCTCATCGTGGGACTTGTCTGCATAGTTTTCCTCTACGGCGTGAAAGTCCTCAACGAACGTTTTAAAAACAAATTGCCCATCCCGATCCCCGGGGAGATCATAGTGGTAATATAATACATATAATATCCTTTTAAAAATGCGGTTGATGACTGTAAATCGATGCTGATATCTATTGTGTGTCCAGCAGTTGTAATATTGTACACATGCAGCATGTTCTCTGCTGTGCCAAGAGTAAACATCCCCAATGCTTTTAAGGTGATCGTCTCGACTGGGGTCTCATACGGCCTGTCTCTGTGTGAGGCCTACCGTGTTGACGTGGTGGGGACGATCCCTACAGGGTAAGTCTGCTCAGGACGGCGTGTGCCGCTGCACGTCTCTGCTTTAACTGAATAGTCTTTCAGGACTGACGCGACCCGTCACGTCCTGACGCGTCCTGTCACGTCCTGTCTTCCTCCTCAGACTGCTCCCTCCCAAACTCCCAGACGTTTCCATCCTGCCCAACCTGCTCACAGACGCCATTGCTATCGCAGTTGTGGGCTTCTCTATTGGAATCTCCTTAGCGAAAATCTTCGCTCTCAAGTACGGTTACAGTGTGGATGGCAACCAGGTAACACGCCAGATATGATGACATCAGCATAGCAGGGAGATCCAGAGATGTGTGTAAAATCCCAAACAATAATGTTTAAGGGGTTTATCAGGACACATTTCGTCTCTTGGGATTTGTTGTTGTTTGTTTATTTTTGTCCACATGATGTCATAAAGCTCTTGTTGTGTTGAGGGCGGGGCTCTTTTCTCTAAGTGGATTCATTCATTCATTATCCGTACCGCTTATTCCCGCTAGTCGGGGTCACGAGGGGGGGGGGGGGCTGGAGCCAATCCCAGCATCTCCGGGCGAAGGCAGGGTACACCATGGGCAGTTCGCCAGTCCACCACATGGCCAACACGCGCACACACACACTCACACCTACGGGCAATCTAGAGTGACCAATCAACCTAACATGCATGTCTTTGGACTGTGGGAGGAAACCGGAGTACCCGGAGAAAACCCACGCAGGCACAGGGAGAACATGCAAACTCCACACAGAGCAGCCCAGACCGAGAATCGAACCCAGACCGCCTTGCTGTGAAGCGACAGTGCTAAACACCACACCACCATGCCGCCCGATAGTGGATTCATGTTGATATTAATTATGTTTAAAAGCATTTGAGGCAAGTCTTGCTGAAGCCAAATGAATCAAACCTAGTTTGTAGTAACCATCTCATAAGATAGCAATATCTTTTTAAAATGTTATTGTAAATTAGTGTTATTATAAGTTGATGTTTTATTACATTGCCGTGTGTGTGTGTGTGTGTGGTGGCAGGAGCTCATTGCGCTGGGTTTGTGTAACTTCATCAGTTCCTTTTTCCACACCTTCGCCGTTACCTGCTCAATGTCTCGCAGTTTGGTACAGGAGAGTACAGGGGGGAAGACGCAGGTAACACACACACACACTGCTTGATTCACTGCTGTTCCGGATATCTTCTTTAATAGTGTCTGTTTTCTAGACAGAGGTGTGTGTAGTGGTTCATTAGGGTTCCTTATCTCCCTGTGTTTTGTTTAAGGTAGCGTTTGTTCTTCTCATTACTCCTGATAGTGGATTCATTGCTGTTGTAAAGCCATAAAGGGTAATTATGGAAGTTGTAGACATGTTGAAGTCCACTGGTGCTTTGTGTGTGCAGATTGCTGGGTTCTTGGCCTCCCTGGTGGTCCTGCTGGTAATCGTGGCCATCGGCTTCGTTTTCCAACCCCTGCCGCAGGTAAGAGGAAGCCACGCCCCTCAGGAGTAGGAAGCATGTCCGCACGGCTCTGATGCAGCCCCACCTTTAGCATACAGATGTCTTATTTGAAAAGGCCATCCAGCATTAGTATGGCAGGCGTGACTGGTGTGTCCAGCCGCTCCCGAAATGTCTATGGAGCGCTGTTCGCTTTTACAGACATGAACACTCTTACAGCTGTTCAACTTGATTCCACATTATGTCTCCTTTGCCAGACGGTGTTAGCTGCCGTCATCATGGTGAATCTGCTGGGCATGTTCAAACAAGTGAGGGACATACCAGCCTTGTGGAAGACCAGCAAAATTGAACTGGTGAGTTTTACAGGGGCAGACACTGTGGTGCAGCTGGTCTACAGAGCTACAGCCACAGTTCCCTGTGATGTAACATGACACTCATTTTCTATATTCTAAATATATTCTCCTGTGGCCTCTTAGAGCAGCCCAGCTCGTATCTATCAGGTGTCTGTGTATCGGTCTGGTTGCTCTAACCTCAGAATGCCTTTTAGCTGCAGGCGTAGGCCTAAATTGTCATGCATTTTGCAGTCGTACGTAGCTGCTAAACTAAGCAAGTAGTAGCCTAATGACATTCCACCCTTTATTCTCAGTTTAAAATGTTCAGATAGTGAACCGTAGGAGACCTCAGTGAGCGTTAGTACATGTATGAACACTGCCAAGACTTAACAAAGACTTAAGTGTCCAGATGACCACGTCACAAAAATGTTGCACAGTGAGAGTGACTCTGATGTACGTAAGATAACCCAGGTTACAGTGTAGGTAAGATGACCCCGGGTTACAGTTGGGAAACTAAAACAGGAATATTAAATCAGTGTGAAAATATTGGCAAATGTATAGGTTTTCTTATGTATTTTCACCTGGAAAATAAAAATATATTTTATCAAAGAAATATGATTAAATATTTAAAATAACATCCGAGTTATTTATGAAAAAATAATATTTGTTTATGGAACAATTGAGTGAGCTAATAAATAAAAACGGGCAAGAACACAAAATGACACGGAACTGACTGGGCATTATGGGACTGACTGGGCATTATGGGTAAAAACAAGAAAGCAGAGTCCAGCAGG
This sequence comes from Brachyhypopomus occidentalis, assembly GCA_020368025.1. Lineage (NCBI taxonomy): Eukaryota > Metazoa > Chordata > Actinopteri > Gymnotiformes > Hypopomidae > Brachyhypopomus > Brachyhypopomus occidentalis. Next base: position 1,190,682 of record JAGXOD010000135.1, read on the forward strand.
GAAGGCGCCGCACCAGGCCCCAAGCATTTCCTGGTTACCGTCGCCCGTGTAACCATTGCTGCCTGGTTACCACCCCTGTTGTAACCTCAGCTGCCATCTCCTGTGGAGTCTTTTGGCCATACAGAAATGTGAAGGGTCTTTCCTGGCCTCACCTGTTGAGGTTGACCTCATGTTTAGGTGCGTGTTGTGGGTGTGGTTCTGAATGCTGTCTTTCTCCTCCTGAGGCGGTTTGGGTGGTGTCTTTTGTGGCCTCGGTTCTGCTGGGCCTGGACTACGGGCTTCTGGTGGCTATGGCGTTTGCCATACTGACCGTCATCTACAGAACACAGAGGTAACCGCGTCTGGGTCCGACCGCACCAGGACACAGCTGTGAAATGCACGAACCTGCCAGTAAATGGGTTCAGTGACCGATTAAAGCAACAAGTCACCCCCCAAAAACCATTTTAATGAAGGTTTTATTAATGTTTTTAAGTAACCCAAGTCTGATATTTAAATCATTGTTTAACATAAAATTCCAAGAAGCAAGTTTTTAGATGGTGTCCTGTAACTTGTTTTTACTTCATTTCATCTCATCTGTTCATCTTTCTTCCAATGTCATTTGCCCATAGAGGAGAGTGACCTATGAATCAGGGCCTCAGATTCACGGGGCTTTGTAACTTTATATTATGAAAACGTGTTAAAGATGACACTTCTCATGTTGAAGGAAAACATTTATCTTGTTGAAGAAAACATTTCTCTTCAAACTGACCCTTCCTTCTAGACCCAAAAGTGTTGTTCTTGGACGCGTCTCCGACACTGGGCTCTACTGCGACGTCGATGAGTATGAAGAGGTAATACTGCAGCATCATGTTAGAATCGTCGTTTTATAATCTGAATGTATAATCCAAATGTTATAATCCAAAGACTTTGCGTGGGGTTTTTTCTAACTTCACCTTTGTGTTTATAATCCCTGTGTTCTTTAGGCCACTGAGTGTTCAGGGATTAAGATTTTCCAGTTAAATTCCTCAATCTACTTTGCAAACAGTGAGCTGTATGTGAGCACCCTCAAAGAGAAGGTAGGCGCCAGTGCGCTCATCCCTGCTGTAAATGCTTAAGATGGGGGATAAATGCGCTTTAGGGCGCTTGCTGTGTGTTGGGCCTCAGTGCCGTCATATGATAGTTACATGAAACGGTTGCTACACTGTAGTGATTATTATAGAGATCTGCAGTCATGTGACCTGCAGTTTGGACCCCTGAAGTGCAAATATTTGTCAGTGTTCATAATCACAAAGTCCAGTATTTTGTAATGAAACATGACCTCTCCCATTCCACGCTTGTAATCCCAGACCGGGGTGGACCCGACACGACTGCTGGCCCAGAGAGGAGGGCAAGAGAAGCACAAGAAGAAGCAGAGAGGAGGGGGGCAGAACATGGGGCAGACACAAGACGCCGTGGCCAGGCTGGTACGCACACTCTCCTGGGCTCAGGAAGGCTGGGAGGGGGGTGGTCTGGGCTGAGATGGGCGTTTCCTCTCAGATGGGTTGGATGCTCTTGTGTTGGAAAATAAAGTACTTGCTAAATGGCTTCTTGAAATCAAGTCCATCAATAACAATATTGAATAAATACAGATACTGAATAACAAATAAGATGTGTGTGTGGATCAGGCCATAATGCATAGAGTTGATTAGAGATTCTCCGTCTGCATGACTGTAGGGATTTCATTCAATGAGTCTGCACTCTAATTTGTCTGATTTGACCCTGGGTCTGATTTGACCCTGGGTCTGATTTGACCCTGGGTCTGATTTCTCCCTGGGTCTGATTTCTCCCTGGGTCTGATTTCTCCCTGGGTCTGATCCCACCCTGGGTCTGATCCCACCCTGGGTCTGATCCCACCCTGTCTGGTGACAGGACATGGAGCTGGGCGTGACTCATGAACTGCTGGAGACCCAGAAGCAGGAAGTCACGCAGAAGAACGGGCAGATGGAGGAGGTGGGGGAAGAGGAAGCACTGAAGCCCCAGCTGCTCCGCTCCACCCACTCCACCCACTCCATCATACTGGACTTCACCCCTGTGAACTTCATAGACTCCGTGGGCGCCAAGGCTATTAAAGCAGTAAGCAAACATGTCTCTGTTAGCCCTTGTGTGCAGATACACACATCTGTTTAGCACCACCTTAACACAGTCACGCATTGTACTGCTTCAGTTTGACTTATTAAGGTGGACTGTAGTAATTCCAGGAAGCAGGTTTCCCCTATTAGATTAGACCTGAGGTCTGTGGCGCATAAGTAGCACATAATGGCCTATAAACTTCTACACAATAAACAGTGCAATGCACACATTACTCTTCAGTCACAGTACACATGAAATTACGTTTAGCTTACGACTACATTATGTTCCACTGTGTGGTGCTCTGATCAAGCCACAATAAACGACCCACAACACACACCAGTGCGTTTCCTACCCCAGTGACGCACTGCAGTCGGGGGCCAATCACAGCACTGCCTTTCCAGGTAGAAATGAAATCAGCTTTTTGTTTTGAGAATCACAGAACTTTGCTATTGATTCTGGCTTGTAGATCAGATTTGTGTTTGGAAGTCGTTTGTGTGTGTGGTGCATTTCACTTTGTCTGCTGTCGTGATTACGTTTCGATTTTGGCATGAACTTCTCCCCATACACTTGGTCTATGTATTTGTATTTTTGCAGGTTATTAAGGAGTTCGCAGTCATCGATGTGAAAATCGTCATAGCTGGCTGCAGCAGTAAGTGTCTGCTTTGTTCAGATTCACATTGGAGATTGCGTACACACACACACACACACACACACACACACACGGCGCAGTAGTGTTCATAAAGTAACTATTCTTCACAGTAATTCATCCAGAGCTGTCAGCTGACCTGTATAATGACTAGTGACGGTGCTGTGAGTAAGTGCTCTGTGCTCGTTTGCTTTTCCTGAACAGGAACCCTGCTATCTGAGCTCAGCACTATGCAGTTCTTCGGTGGTGCCGTGACCCCTGATCTCATTTTCCCCACAATTCACGATGCTGTACTGCACTGCCAGCAGAGGGAGGGCTTACTCAACTGCCCCGCCGACCAGTGAACAAACGCAAAATGCACCAGGACTGACCGTGAAGCTTTGTAGGTAGAACGTCTGGTGTTCTACACTTTCTCCTGTCTTTTATATTTTTAGAAACATGTTCTAAGGCTGTAGACATCCCTATAGACCAAGGGGAACTTGATGAGTTCAACAAATCAAAACAACAGCGACTAAGTGTCCCATGCCCGTCAAACACCCAAGTGGTTTCTGAAATTATTTTTCTATTAATTTAGCCGCCAGTTAGATGTTAATTAACTGCCACAGACAGGAACAGAATGTCGGTCACCAGGTGAACCACAAACCAAGACCAGCGTAACCAGCACATCAGTGGGGTCAGAAACGTGTGTGTGTGTGTGTGTTTGGATCGTATTTGGCTGTAGTGCTTGTGGAGCACAGCACATAAGCTCGTCATATTTGGTGTTCTGGGGCGTGTGAGGTCTGCACTGTAGCACTGACGGCTGTGCTTACCAGCCATAGTCTGTCGAGCATTCAGCATTCGCCCATGTCAACGTGTGTGTGTGTGTTTGGATCGTATTTGGCTGTAGTGCTTGTGGAGCACAGCATATAAGCTCTCGTCATATTTGGTGTTCTGGGGCGTGTGAGGTCTGCACTGTAGCACTGACGGCTGTGCTTACCAGCCATAGTCTGTCGAGCATTCAGCATTCGCCCATGTCAACGTGTGTGTGTGTGTTTGGATCGTATTTGGCTGTAGTGCTTGTGGAGCACAGCACATAAGCTCGTCATATTTGGTGTTCTGGGGCGTGTGAGGTCTGCACTGTAGCACTGACGGCTGTGCTTACCAGCCATAGTCTGTCGAGCATTCAGCATTCGCCCATGTCAACGTGTGTGTGTGTGTTTGGATCGTATTTGGCTGTAGTGCTTGTGGAGCACAGCACATAAGCTCGTCATATTTGGTGTTCTGGGGCGTGTGAGGTCTGCACTGTAGCACTGACGGCTGTGCTTACCAGCCATAGTCTGTCGAGCATTCAGCATTCGCCCATGTCAACGTGTGTGTGTGTGTTTGGATCGTATTTGGCTGTAGTGCTTGTGGAGCACAGCACATAAGCTCGTCATATTTGGTGTTCTGGGGCGTGTGAGGTCTGCACTGTAGCACTGACGGCTGTGCTTACCAGCCATAGTCTGTCGAGCATTCAGCATTCGCCCATGTCAACGTGTGTGTGACGGAGAGAAGCATGACAGGTGTGGTGACCTTTAACCTGGTGTGTGTCTTTCAGGTCACCTCTCAGACGGAGACACGATAGGCACCTTCACCTACATCTCCATGAGTGTTTCTCTACAAGACACAATCTTGGTCTCCACCAAAATATTACACAAACTAGCCTTTACTGTGCAGATGTACCACACAACTACACAATTAGCTTGACATCCTGAAGTGCAATTACTGCGAGTAGCATCTCACTGTGGATCAGGTCTTTACAACATTGCTTTTTATAAATGTCATTTGATATGAGAATTGCCAAGATAAATGTTGTTAGATTTTAACTTATAATTTCTTGGTTTTCTGCAACCGTTTTTTCAACAAGATGAATTGTCAATAATGAAAACAAACTGTTACAGCATTCAAACTTCTCTAAACAGCGATAATAATGTTTAAATTGTAGGTACTTTAGTTTATGGATAAGGCGATTGCCTTTGTTTCAGCAGTATCCTGTGAAAACCCTCACAAGGTTTGACTGCTGCTGTAATTGTACTATTGGAACAGCTACACGTATCTTGACACATTTTTCAATGTGTGTGATTTAGGTCACAAGTGTCCAAACACTTTTGTGTCCCTCCTGAGCCTGAAGATAGGACACTGTAATCAAATACAGATTACGTACAGATACATACAGATTAGTTTTTTTCCACTGTTGAAAGGTGTTTATTTTTACTTTCTGAAATGTTGAATCAAAGTTGCTGATAATATCTAGTTTATATTTTTCTATATTGCTCATAAGTGTGTTGACTGTATAACATGCAGTAACAACTGTGCGTTGATGAAAGCACGATGAATTCACCGGCCGCTCCTCGTGAGGAAAGTCTGGGTAATGTATAAACATGAAACATGTTGACGGAATATTTTTAGAACTGTTACCGTTATGAACCTCATGTTGATGTTTTCATAGTTTCTCCTGTCTAGGAATGAAGACCAAAGCCATTAAAACAATGGCACTTTACCTTATGTAATAATTTATGGATTTATTTTGTATAATAAAATCAAACATTCAAATTAGAAAAATGTTTTTTTCTTTTTTTGTAAAAACTATGTCTAGTTCACTCACAGCTAATGGGTGTGAGGGCAGGACCCCTAAAGTACAGGCTAGAGCTTTTTATTTCTGAAATTACTGATTAAAGTAGGGCTAAAAATGAAACAACCAAAGGGTCTTAGTGTGGTAGAGGTGTGTGTGGTTGTGTGATAGTGTGGTAGAGGTGTGTGGTTGTGTGATAGTGTGGTAGAGAGGTGTGTGGTAGAGAGGTGTGTGGTGTGTGGTAGAGAGGTGTGTGGTGTGTGGTAGAGAGGTGTGTGGTTGTGTGATAGTGTGGTAGAGAGGTGTGTGGTGTGTGATAGTGTGGTAGAGAGGTGTGTGGTTGTGTGATAGTGTGGTAGAGAGGTGTGTGGTTGTGTGATAGTGTGGTAGAGAGGTGTGTGGTTGTGTGATAGTGTGGTAGAGAGGTGTGTGGTTGTGTGATAGTGTGTAGTGTGGTGTGTGGTTGTGTGATAGTGTGGTGTGTGGTGTGTGGTAGAGAGGTGTGTGTGGTTGTGTGGTAGAGTGGTGTGTGGTAGTGTGGTAGAGGTGTGTGGTGTGTGGTAGAGAGGTGTGTGGTGTGTGATAGTGTGGTAGAGGTGTGTGTGGTTGTGTGATAGTGGTTGTGTGGTAGAGAGGTGTGTGGTTGTGTGGTAGAGGTGTGTGTGGTTGTGTGGTAGAGTGTGTGTGTGGTTGTGTGGTAGAGGTGTGTGTGGTTGTGTGGTAGAGGTGTGTGTGGTTGTGTGGTAGAGGTGTGTGTGGTTGTGTGGTAGAGGTGTGTGTGGTGGTGTGGTAGAGAGGTGTGTGGTTGTGTGATAGTGTGGTAGAGAGGTGTGTGGTGTGTGATAGTGTGGTAGAGAGGTGTGTGGTGTGTGGTAGAGAGGTGTGTGGTGTGTGGTAGAGGTGTGTGTGGTTGTGTGGTAGAGAGGTGTGTGGTTGTGTGATAGTGTGGTAGAGAGGTGTGTGGTTGTGTGATAGTGTGGTAGAGAGGTGTGTGGTTGTGTGATAGTGTGGTAGAGAGGTGTGTGGTTGTGTGATAGTGTGGTAGAGAGGTGTGTGGTTGTGTGATAGTGTGGGTAGAGGTGTGTGTGGTTGTGTGGTAGAGGTGTGTGTGGTTGTGTGGTAGAGGTGTGTGTGGTTGTGTGGTAGAGGTGTGTGTGGTGTGTGGTAGAGGTGTGTGGTGTGTGGTAGAGAGGTGTGTGGTAGTGTGGTTGTGTGGTAGAGGTGTGTGTGGTTGTGTGCTGGGTGCTCCTGCCCCTCCATCCCATCCTGCCACCCCACACTCTGCAGGTACCCAGCATGGTGGGCCTAGAATATATTAATTTGAGGGTAGAGGCAGTGAAGCCCTTTAATTTTAAGTGTATTGCTTGTCCTTAAATATTCCAACTGTACAAGCGGTGTGTGTGTGCTGAGACCTGGCTAATGTTCAGTTAGCGTAGTCAAGGTCACAGTGATGGTGCTGAACACCACCTCACCAGTCACCACATTCCAGACGCTTCACTACCAAACAAGCTCCACCTGCCCTGGAGTTTAGGGGTCTGGAGGGGCTTGTGAAGAAATACTGCCACTTCTAAATGTCACTTAATGTTGGTATATTTATGTTTATTCATTACTGGTAACACTACAGAAAACGGACAGGATTCATGGCGTGGGAAGCGATTAGTTGTAGGTCATGTATCTTGGGGTAGCACTGAACTTGGCGTAGGACTTGATGACTTTGTTCACAGCCTCCAGGAAGTCTTTCTCTGTGGCGATTTTTCTCCGAGCTCTGATGGCGAACATTCCAGCCTCCGTGCACACACTCCGGATCTCAGCACCTGGCGAGGAACAGTTAGAGTGAATTAGGGTGAGGCCTTCTGTTTCTGTTGTTTGGCCAGGTTATGGGACTGGGGCAGATCAGCGTTTGAGGACGTGTGACGTACCTGTGCTGTTGGGACAGAGACGAGCCAAAAGCTCGAAGCGAATGTCTCTCTCCACACTCATGGAGCGGGCGTGGATCTTAAAGATGTGGGTACGGCCCTGAAAACAAGAGCACAGATGCCACCACTGGTTTTGTAGAACTGCTGTGGTTCCCATGGTTCTTCTCCTTTATGTGAGAAGTTCTATTGGTGTTCTACCCTAATACTGAAGGAATATTCCAGTGATCCCAGTGACCTTAAAAGCACGTGTGATTCAGCATTCAAAGCACTTTAAAAAGGCTTTGTGGAGGATTTAGTCAATATTGTATGTTTTTTTTTTTTTCAGTCATTTTTCTCTGAACGCATGAACTTTGAAAGCCTAGGAGTGGTCATGTTTTGTGAGGCATTTTTAACAAAAACTTCCTACAACCAATTTAAATACTGCATTAAGTATTTTTGGAGGTTTATCACTGTACTGTTCTTGTGTCACCAATAGGTGGCAGTAAATACCACAAAACTGACCACTGTAGCGCTCAGTCAGACATTTGTGCTCAGCTGTGGTGGGTTCATATTCAGACCAGACTCACTTCCAAGTCAGGCAGGCTGAACTCAATCTTGCGGTCCAGACGGCCGGGTCTCATGAGAGCCGGGTCCAGCGTGTCGGGTCGGTTCGTAGCCATGAGGACCTTAATATTCCCTCTGGGGTCGAAGCCGTCCAGCTGGTTGATCAGTTCCAGCATGGTCCTCTGCACCTCGTTGTCTCCTCCAGCGCCATCGTCAAAACGGGCACCTGCACAATTACAGCCAGACACCGCACACGGTGATCAGGGGAGCAGACGCCGCACACGGTGATCAGGGGAGCAGACTCCTCATAGACTTCACACAGATGATTCCTGCTAGCTGAACAGCTTACAGTTACATTGTTATATTTAGATTTCCATGCCCCTCACTGGCATTTACTGTAGAGCTGTGATTAAGGGGGCGTTGCTGAACAGGGGGCAGTACCTCCAATGGCATCAATCTCATCAAAGAAGATGAGGCAAGCCTTCTTGGTGCGGGCCATCTCAAACAGCTCCCTCACCATCCTGGCGCCCTGGTGACCAACGCAAAGCCCCGTTTATGAGACTTGGGCAAAGACGTTTCCCGACATAAACAGGCAATGTGACAAACACGGCCTCCTCGTGTGTAAGCAGGAAACTCACCTCTCCCACGTACTTCTGAACCAGCTCGGAGCCGATGACCCTGATGAAGCAGGCGTCCGTGCGGTTGGCCACGGCTCGAGCGCACAGAGTCTTCCCTGTGCCCGGGGGGCCGAACAGCAACACTCCCTTGGGAGGCTCGATGCCCAGGTTGACGAAGCGCTCCGGCTGGGGTAGGGACAGAAAGAGCCAGGTGTAACTAGGCGCACCAGAGGACATGTTGGCTAAAGGCATGTTTAGCATGGCGGGTCGGAGTTACATGGAGCAGAGGGGTCTCCACAACTTCTCTCAGCTTCTCGATTTGCTCCTTACACCCTCCAACATCACTGTAGGTCACGTCTGGCTTCTCCTCTACCTATTCAGAAATGAAGATTTATTTAGACTTGGAGTGAGTGACTAGGAGAAGGTCCCCCTGGGTCTACAGCTCCTCAGGTCAGCAGACTACACACACACATTTAACATTACAGTACTCAAAAAGGCAGCAGTTTTACAAGTGTTACGCTCTACATTAAAATATCTTCTGAAGTTTCCTCACCTGCATCATTGTGACAGTAGGATCTATTTTGGGTGGGAGTGGAATGTGGATCTGATACTTATTTCTGTCAACACTGGGAGAACAAGAAGAAGAAAGCAGGCAACAACATTACTGCATCGCCCCAAATGAGGGAGAGGGCTGGTGTCTGCGCGGGCGAGGGAGAGGGCTGGTGACTTACCCCACTCTCATTCCCTCCTCGATGTCGGTGGGAGCGACTTGATCGCTCAGGTCCACCACAAACTTGGCAAACTGCTTCACATTGATGATGTACTTTGGGTCCTCAGAATCAGCGTTGATTATCTTAGTGCACCTAAATGTCAACACACAGCATTTATAGGATACAAGCTGTTTAATCTACTTTGTAATAAAATCCGTCTTCCCATAATGTGGCAATAAAGGTGTTTATAATATTACGGTGATGGATTATTCTTTTTTTCCATTTACCTGGCAACCTGTAGAGGCTGTTCACTCTGCAGTGTTTGCTTGTCTGCTGCTAAGTCCCATAACGCAGGAGGAGCCAATCCTGTGTCGGACTCTTTTATACCTACACAGTCACACCAAATGACACTTCAGTACAGCAAGACATCAAGTGTCACATAATGGAGTAATCCAGTTGACTGAGAAAAGATCCCCCACCTCCACAAACCCAGCGTGGCACCAATGTGTCCCTGCAGTGCCAGCACACGTACCTGTGAGTTCATTTATCTTCTTGAGAAGCTGCTGGATGTCATCCTCCACCTGTTTAATCTGACGGGAATAGGTGCTCTGGCCCTGTTTATTAACAAATGGGTATACATCTTTTATATTTTGTACCCAGTGTGAAGAGATTCACACCGAGATACCAGCAAGCTTAAATTTACATTTCCTGAGTAAGTAGCAGGATTGTCAGTCGTCAAAAGATAATCAAAGACATGGGTACTCACGTAGGTTTTCAGGAGAGCGATATCTCCTTCATCCAGAGCTGTGAAAGGACACCAAATAGCAGGTCTGTTATAAAGGTCTGTTGACATACTGTTCATGGGTGGAGAGAGAATGACTCGGTGAACTGACTCGGTGAACTGACTCGGTCTCCCGGCTACCGTCTACTACAGTTAGACGTCTGTGAACGGGACCACCGGCAAAAAAACGAGCATTGCATATCTGATGGGTGTCCCAGCAGTGTAGTTAAATAAACGAGGAGCTGGGTCACGGAACTAGCTAAGCTGTACAAACACTGGATCTGTGCGGCCCGTTGCTAACGTTACCGTGTCGGAAGCTAGCGTGTCGCGCAGCTTATTCGGCTATCTAGCCACTTAGCAAGCAGCGAATATCCAGAAATGTTTTCCACTTAACAGGGTACTTTATTCATTTTTAAACACAGTACCTCTAATTGGGCCGTCGTCCTTCTCCTCCTCTTTCACTTTGCGTTGTTCCGATCCCAAATAATCTGGCATGATTAATCTTTGTTTGTGTGTCTTCTCTAGTGTGGCTTTCAACACCAACAAGATTACACAGCAGGATTTTTTAGCCAGCGGATATCCGCCTTTTTACCCACTTCCGGCGCTTAGAATGACGCAAATAAGAAGAAGTTCCCCGCATTTCAAAATTAAAGTCAGCGGCTCTCGTGATACTGTACGGGCAGGCAAGACTAGATACCAGGACACGTTTGGGTGTATTATTTTGAAGGATCTTTCCCTCCTTGATCTTTACTCTCTTGTCTTTAGCCATGTTATTGTTTTGCTCTTTATTTTTTAGCAAAATGAGGAATTTCCGGCTTGATTTTGACTAGTTGTACAGATTAGTTATTGAACTATGTCGTTATATCCAGGTATTTAATGACATTCGTAAGATGGTGTCACCTCATATTCCGTACTTGTCTTTTTAGCACTAGCTAGCAGGCTTGCTTGCTAGCTAGCATGCATGAAGGAAATCCAATTTCTATTATTTTTAATATTTTTTAAAAACTGGATTACTATCCAGTGCTTGTAATGCGGTGCTAAGCGAGATTTAGTTGTTTGTTGGCCTTTTAGATGCACCTATACCTTTTCAGTTTTGATATGTAGCTAGCTAGTTTCTGGTAGTTATCTTAGTGTGTTTCTCAAATTTGAATGTATGGATAGCTAGAGAGATAAGCCAGCTCTGGATAAGTACAATTGTATTTATTTGTGCCTCACATCAATCTTAAATTAACATGTGAAGTTACAGTAATATACTTTCTAAGAGAATTTTTTTTAAATGTACCAGACCACATCAAAAGCATTTTTACTGTTAATTCTGCCATACTTTTTGCAGTTTTGCAAAAATGTATCCCTTGCTGTGCCATAACTGACACATAGCTTCATGGCATTTTTTCATTTAAGCATTGCTACTATTTTGACACTGGCTTGATTTTAACCAGCAGTTTTCAGCCTGTCTCACTCACTCTTATTCAGAATGAATGACATGAACCTCAGTCCTGTGGGTATGGACCAGCTCAGTGTTCCTGCCGTCAGTGCAGGCCACTTGGGTCTGCCTACATCACCTACTCACAACCCCATCGCCACTTCAGGTTACACTTTCATTTGTTTCTGTCTTTGATTCATTGATGTATCATTCTGCAATTTACTCGCTAAATAAATTTAATCTGCTTTTCTTTTCAGGCATGCCGGTTGCAATACCAAGCTTGGGTCCTTCCCTGGGGTCCCTGCCCTCAGCCCTGTCACTAATGCTCCCCATGGGCCCTTTAGGAGATAGAGGGGTTATGTGTGGCCTTCCAGAAAGAAACTATACGTTACCCCCTCCCCCATACCCACACCTGGAGAGTAGCTATTTCAGACATATACTTCCAGGTACAGTATTACATGCACAGTAGTCACAGTAGACACACTTCGTTAATGTCTGGTTGGACTAATATGTCCTTTTTGGGTCCTACAGGTATTTTGTCATATCTGGCCGACCGTCCTCCGCCCCAGTACATTCACCCCAGCAGTCTTAACATGGATGGGACTCTGTCTGTGCCCAACAATAACCCTTCTGGACTAGACCCATACAGTGGCCCCGGAGGCCCTTTGGAACAGGCGATGGTGACCATAGACTCGCGGCAGGTGGGCGGTCAAGTAGACCTCCACCAGGGCGGTGCTCACGAGGTACAGCTGGACACCACTGGACTTACGATGGAGTCGCGTGTCAACAGTCCCATGTCTCCAGATGGGATGGGAGAGGAGCTGACCACCATGGAAGGGGTGGTGGTGACGGCAGAGACCCGGCAGCAGAGACACGAGAGCCTGACTGGAGTGGAGTCCTCTGGGGGCGTGATGCCCCTGCATGGTGCTGGGCTGGAGCTCCCGGTCGTGATGGAACAAGAGCATATGACTGGAAGGGTGGGGACTGGGTCCGCAGGCTCTGCTGGTCCAGGGGCTCTGAGCGAAGCTTTGCACCCAGGTGGAGAGCTGGGCTCCGGGGTGGTCAGTGTGGTGCTTACTGGAGCTGTGGCACCTCAGGGTCCGCTGGAACCCGTGTCTCTCCATGGACCATCAGGGTTGGGTCTAGAGACTGTGAATGTGTCTCCCATCACCACAGAAGTGTCTCTGGGGCCGGACAGTGGTCTGGTACTGGTTAACTCCACCCTACAGCTGGAGGATTCCACCTCAAATAAGGAGAACATAGCTACTGCATTCACTATTTGTAAGTTGTGCATCTCTTGTGCATCTCTTCATTTTCCCCAGTTTGTGACTGTTGATTGGAGTTGGTTGGATGTCACTAGAGAGACATCTTTAGAGAGAGAAGTTAGCAGGTGAAAGCCATTGCGTTACAGTCTACTCAGAATCAGTCTTCTCTTCAGAATCAGCTAATGTTTTTTTTGTGTGTGCTATGACAAGTGTAGTTGTCCTCTCAAATATTCAACATTACAGCAACAGTAATTTAAAAAAGAAACATGAATAGATCTCTGTAATATGTAGATATAAATCATGTTGTACTGAATAAACGTAATATGTCGAGTAGATAACTGGTGTAGATGTAGATGTTAGAGTACTGAGATGTTCCTCTAATCATGATCATGGTTGTGATTTCTGTGCGGAGGGTGCACTTCATGTGAGCGTTCTTTCAACTCCGACTGCCCTGAGCATGGACCTGTCACGTTCATCTCGGACACGCCCATTCAGAGCAGGGCCCGCCTTTCTTTGCCCCGCCCACTGTGCCTTCGCATATCTGTGACTGACGAGCCCACAGGTGAGTGAACTGGGCTTTTGCTTTAGGTGTTTTTACTGTTATAATATAAACATACTGTTGTAACATTGATACATTTTAGGTTTTTGATGTTTTAGTTTGATTATGCAGAATATTGAAATTTTGTATCTTCACAAACATATGGGTCACAAACATGTGGGTCATGTAATAGACGCGTAAGACATAAATATACCACCAATATGATAATTTACCTGTAATAAATACATAGTTGGATTGGTGCATATTTAGCACGAATAAGCAACTCTTAGAATGTCCTGTATGTCCTAATAATTGCCAACCGGTGTCATACGTCTCCACCTTGTTTAACCCCGGGTGTAACTGCTGTCATACGTCTCCACCTTGTTTAACCCCGGGTGTAGCTGCTGTCATACGTCTCCACCTTGTTTTACCCCGGGTGTAGCTGCTGTCATACGTCTCCACCTTGTTTTACCCCGGGTGTAGCTGCTGTCATACGTCTCCACCTTGTTTTACCCCGGGTGTAACTGCTGCCATACGTCTCCACCTTGTTTTACCCCGGGTGTAGCTGCTGTCATACGTCTCCACCTTGTTTTACCCCGGGTGTAGCTGCTGCCATACGTCTCCACCTTGTTCTACCCCGGGTGTACCTGCTGCCATACGTCCCCACCTTGTTTTACCCCGGGTGTAGCTGCTGTCATATCGTCTCCACCTTGTTTTACCCCGGTGTAGCTGCTGTCATACGTCTCCACCTTGTTTTACCCCGGGTGTAACTGCTGCCATACGTCTCCACCTTGTTTTACCCCGGGTGTAGCTGCTGTCATACGTCTCCACCTTGTTTTACCCCGGGTGTAGCTGCTGTCATACGTCTCCACCTTGTTTTACCCCGGGTGTAACTGCTGCCATACGTCTCCACCTTGTTTTACCCCGGGTGTAACTGCTGCCATACGTCTCCACCTTGTTTTACCCCGGGTGTAGCTGCTGTCATACGTCTCCACCTTGCTGTGTTCTCAGGTGTATTTGCACGAGAGACCATCCCCAGCAGAACCTGCTTTGGACCAATGATCGGGCAACATTGCAGCAGCGTGGAGCTTACGGACTGGTCTGACAAGGACACCCCTCAGCTATGGAAGGTTACTGTAACTGTCCAAGCCTGGACACTAGTTAAGCTGTAACGCTAATGCAGTGTGTGAGACGCCTCCTTTCCCCCTGAACGCAACTGCACTGTTTGTTGATCACTTCTGTTATCCTCTCTGCTCCCTGAAGTAAGACTTTGAAACATTTAAGCACTTGGTATTTATCAAACTTAAACCATGAAAATGTGTAGCTTTCAGAGTGGAAAAAGATTGAAAAAAACAATTTCTGTTGTTGATCTTCAGATGTTCCACAACGATATCCAGGAGTTCTGCATAGTGACGACAGACGAACACGAGTGTAACTGGATGATGTTTGTCAGGAGAGCAAGGTGAGTGACTATCCAGAAAGAAGACCACCTCTTCATCTGATGTTTAAACGAGAGCCGTGAATCCTCAGCATCTACCAGCTGTGTTCTCTGTCTGCAGGACCACAGAGGAGCAGAACTTGGTGGCATATATCGATAAAGGAAAGTTGTACTTCTGCACCTCAGAAGAGATCCTACCAGAACAAGAGCTGCAGTTCTATTACAGCAGGGACTACAGCAGACAGCTGGGTAAGACCACAAACCTCCCTAAAGGTGTGAGTCATGAAGATGTGTGTTGCTGACAGTATGTGGGATGTAGCTGACTATTTGTGTCAGCAGGGACAACACTAAGCCGTCCCCAGTGCAGTAACTGGGGATGACATTGGGTGCTTATGCAGGGTGTCCATCATGGAACCTGAAAATCGTCAGGTCTCGTGTTGGAACGTGAAGGCTGGCGTGGTCTTCAGTGCATGTGGTGGAGGCTTCATGGAGCTTCCCGTGCCTTCACCAGCAGAACAGAGTCTTTCACAGTTAAATCTTTCACTTCTAGGTGTACCTCAAGTTCCAGAGGGACAAATCTGTCACTGTGGAAAAGAATGCACGTCTTTCTCCGAGTTCAAGTGTCACCTCAGCAGTCACACTCGCAGTCACAGTCCGCCCCAAGAAGACCCCGCCCACGCCTCCGTCCACAGTCAGCCCCACCCCCAGGATAAGCTACCCAATGAGGCACCTAGCTCCGCCTCCTCCCCATCGTGGCAGTGCCCCCCCCACGGCGACACACAGAGTGACGGACACCGACACGGCAGGGAGAGAAAGTTCAAATGCACTGTGTGTTCGCGCGCGTTCACCACCTCCACCAAGCTGAACGTGCACTTCATGGGCCACATGGGAGTGAGACCTCACAAATGCAGCTACTGTAGCAAAGCCTTCAGTGACCCCAGCAACCTCAGAATGCACCTCAGAATCCACACAGGTATCGGCATGGAAATGGCCTTCATCGTATCGCAGCTCAGATGCTGACGTAGAGGGGCAGTTAGCCCACTGCTAATACGATTGTGCTGACAGGTTCCAGCAAGTATTCATTCGTTCTTAGATATATTAGCTTTTTTTTGCTATTCTTTGTAGCTTAATCCTGGATAAAATAACATTTGTGTTCAAAATGTTTTAATATAGGCCTAACCTTAGTATGGTGTGAAGACTATTATCTTTTATACCCAGTCTCCTTAGTGATATGATGCAATTTTTTGTCAAAGGTCAAAAGAATTTCCGGTGCACAGTGTGTGGGAGGTCTTTTACCCAGAAGGCCCATGTTGAGTCTCACATGGTCATCCACACGGGTGTCAAGAATATCAAGTGTGACCACTGTGACAAGACGTTCAATAGGAAACAGGATCTGAAGCAGCACATGTACACACACTCACTGTAAGACCACCGATCTTCCTCCTATTCTTGCTGTGTATTCTGGTTTCACTTCCTAGATAGTGACTTGCATGCATGTTCAGCGAATTTCATTTTATATTTCACTGGCTGTTTCCATCAGTTGACGACTGTCTGTTCTCTCACTTCCGCATAAGCAGAGACCGCCAGATTACATGCCCCAAGTGTGACAAGCAGTTCCTTAAGACTGACCACCTAAAGAAGCATCTGAACTCTCATGAGGGGAAACGCGACTTCATCTGTGAAAAATGCAACAAGGGCTTTCTGACCAAATACCACCTCACACGCCACCTCAAAATCTGCAAGGGTCCCAAGACCAGCAGGGTGGTGGCACATGAAGAGGAAAGTGACGAGGAGGAGGAGGAGGAGGATGAGGAAGAGGAAGAGGACCAAGAGGAAAGGAGTAGCAGGGGACCAGATGATGAAGAGTGTGGAATTAGCATGGAGGGCTACACCTCTGAAAAGCCTCTCTAACCTCCGAGTGCTACGTGCTTTGTGCACAGTATTTATTATTTCAGTTTACTGTTCTTTTCATTTATCACGCTTTATTTACTCTTCAGATGTATTTTATTGATTAAAAATCTTGTTTTTCCCTGATAAACATTTTATTTGGGGAAGGTGTGGTGCAGATATGGATAAGGAAATTAAAAATGTAAATCTTTACATTCGAAATGTAAATTGTTATACCCAGAACCGTGCTGTAACCCAAACACTGCCAACATGGTTCTTCCTCTGATTTGAGTTTTTCTTAATTTACTCAAAGTTTCTTTTTACATGTCTTTAATTTGCCATGGTTATTTATCAGTTCCTTTGGGAACATCAACCTTACAATTTATGGAATAATGTAATTTATTTTCTAAATAAAATCGCATCAAATACCTAACGCAGCCATTGTCGGCGTAGTCAGCACATCACGTGGTGAGTGACGTTCAGACCGGAGCCAGATCGTTAATGTCCGAGATCCGCTGGGTAGAGGGTACTACGTTAACCGGACAGCCAAAGCCTCGCACAAAACCACCGAGAAACCTCTCCGGGAAATAATGGCAACTTCGCTGAAACTGAACACTGGCGCACTTATGCCCGTTATCGGTCTCGGGACATGGAAGGTAAGATACGGAAGAGCCAACAGAAGTTGACGTTAGTGGCGGCGGGCGGACCGAACTAGGAAGCTGCAAGAGTTTAACGGAGGAGCGCGCCGTACGTCCAGATAGAGTTTGTTAGGGGACTTGCTGTGCAGGGTTATTTTAGGCGTAGATAGTAGGCAGCAGCGCTGTTTAGCTAGACAGCTTCGTGTTAAATATGCAGTGTGCACGCCATTAGAGTTTGGTGGTCGAGCTGCCGTTGTCCAAAAGTGTACGGCGAGACACCGGGAGCAAAAATAAGCAAATCAGTCAAGACGAAGATCTTAGGCTCGTGAGATGGTTCAATGGTTCAGTGGTTTGTACAAAATTGGGCAAGGCTCATTAAATTTGCTGTATAAATACATAAACATACATTTATGTACACCTAAAAATATCAGCATCAACACTAACCAAAAACACATCTCCCTACACTGCTACCATTTATTTAAACATTTTTAATTTACTCTCACACCATCACACATTAAATAATTTAAAACGTTTAAATATATGTAAACGCAAAAATATGTGTAGGTGAGCCGTGCCCGGTGAGCCGTGCCCGGTGAGCCGTGACCTCTTATCTCCGCTTGTCTCCCAGTCCCCTCCAGGTAAAGTAACCGAAGCTGTCAAAGCCGCTATAGCCGCGGGCTACCGGCACATCGATGGAGCATATATCTACCGGAATGAGGAGGAGGTTGGAGAGGGTATTCAGGCCAGCATCAAAGCAGGCTTGGTGACAAGGGACGATCTCTTCGTGGTCAGCAAGGTAACTTAACCTCGACAGTTAACGTAAAAGTACTTAACTCGACCGGTATCGATGTGGTCGATGATTGTTAACCTACAATCGATGCACTTTTTGCGTTGCAAACTTTTACTTTTTACATTTAACCGTGACGATTGAACAAAGGTTGAGGAGATTACTGTGATCGGGGGCATAGAGAAGTACAGTCATTATGACTTACTATCTTGTAATAATGAGGTACTGTGAGATACTAATTGAGATACTAAGTCATAATCATGAGCTCCTAGGTCATAATTGAGATACTGTATGAACGTTTTTTCTTCAGGCGACAGAAATACGGTTCCATATAGATGAATTGCACTCTTGTAATTACATCTCTAGGGTGGACTACTGTATCCGCTCCCTCTTTCTATGTTGAACTTGTTTTTGATTGTTTTATGTCTGTCCTACGTTTGCTACAGTGACACTGCAATTTCTTTTGGGACCTTGTCTTATCTTAAGATAAGTCTTATCTTAAAACTAGTTAGACAATCGGGTTCTTCTCTCTACAGCTTTGGAGCACCTTCCATGATAAATCCGCAGTGAAAGGGGCATGTCAGAAGACCTTAAGTGACTTGCAACTCGACTACTTGGATCTATATCTGGTTCACTGGCCACTCGGCTTTCAGGTTATTTACACAAACTGTTTGGATATCACTTTTGTTAAGTACAATCAGACTCCTTTAAGTGACAAAAAAGACCTGGTTTGTTATTCACGTTCTGTGAAGAACTTATTTCCAGATGCTTTAGTAGAAAAAACTGGTCCATTACAGGTGATCATGACTGAATCAAACTTGCAGCACACGGTTCTCTTTTGAAAATACTTAAAAACCCACACTTGGCTACTTTCTTCTGCTGACACTCCAATAAACAAAACTGCATAGTTCCCACAATACTCTTGAAGTTCTTCCATTCTTTTCAAACCAGATTAATATACAGATGATTAAGGATTACTGTTATAAATCTAAATTCTGAACAGTTTAAGTTCTAGAATAATATTGTGAATTGTTCATCTCTCTATAAACCTCGATGCCTTTGATGCTTACTTGTCCTACACGATCATAACACGCTGTTTCAGCTGGAGAGGTTACGTAACGTAGTTGTTCAAGGATGAAGTTGCTGTATTTTTTAGGCTGGAACAGATGACTTCCCACTAGATAGTGAAGGGTTAGTCATCAGCGGCGATACCAATTTCCTGGACACTTGGGAGGTAAGGAAACGATTGTTTATCTTTTAGTGGTGTGTTTTGTTTTTGTGCTGTGCACATGCTACTGGTTGTCTTGGTGTAAACAGTATTTTCTTTTACGGGTCCTGTGAAGCAGTAATATCTGTTCCAGGGTATGGAGGAGCTGATGGATGCTGGACTGGTTAAGGCCATTGGCATTTCCAACTTCAACCATGGGCAGATTGAAGCCATTTTAAACAAACCAGGCTTAAAGTATAAACCAGCCAACATCCAGGTAAGGTTCTCACACTTGTCTCACAACCTTACAATGTAATTCCTACAAGCTTGTGTGTATACTGTACACTCAGTGGGTATGATTGTCAAACATACGGATGTTTCAAAATAAATTACATTTTTTAATTGTGTTTGTTCATAGGTATAAAATTAGCTATCATAAATAAAGTTGTTTACATTTTCTACAACCCCAGATTGGTGTTTACCACTTCCACCAAAGCTGTTTTGATTGTTGGGGCTGGGGGGCGGTGGGGGGGTCCATTAATGTCATTGTGTTTTATTTCATATGGATTGGAAATCCAATGAAATTGCTTATTTTCTGTGTATAGTCTACTATAGTTGCCTTTAGTTGTGAAGCATAAATATTCACCCTCGTAACAAGAAGTGCCTGGTCAGAATAAGATTACCCAGTTAAATTTGCAAAATAGAAGCTATCAGACCCAATCAGATTGTCTTTAAGTAGACTATACGCATAAAATAAGCAATGATGTCATTGTCATGATGATGATATTACTACAGTGTGAAAGGATTATGCCTGTAAGTCTTCATGGTATATTGTGAATGTGCAGTTTGCTGAGTAATTTTGTAGATTGCACGTAACTGACTCTTGAGTACACGTGTTGATGGCTGGGGACTGGTGTATTGTGGTGATTAGAATTATTATTGTTTTAGTGACCACTAAGGGTCATTAACACACACAATAATGTGGTGTATCATGTAATTAATGTTAAAAGAAAGGTATAAAGTATTTTAAAATGAATGACGAGGGTTCTGTGTTTTGTAACCTTAGCCTTTAAGCTAATGACATTAGCTTCGTTGCGCTTGTGCCTTATTGACTGTGACCGTTCCAGAGGGAAAGGCCATGTCACCGCTAATTACCACGCACTGTCTAACAGCCGTGTGCTCCGGGCACGTTCCTAATACTGCTGCTCCAGTAATGTGCTTTCATCTGTCTGCACACCGGGCACGTTCCTAATACTGCTGCTCCAGTAATGTGCTTTCATCTGTCTGCACACCGGGCACGTTCCTAATACTGCTGCTCCAGTAATACTGCTGCTCCAGTAATGTGCTTTCATCTGTCTGCACACCGGGCACGTTCCTTATACTGCTGCTCCAGTAATGTGCTTTCATCTGTCTGCACAGAGTCTGGATCCACCAGCTTTCTGAATGTCTGTGTAAGACTTGCATCAAGCTTGATGTAAATATAAAATGTGTGTAGGAGAGTTTCTCATAAAAAGTAGAGTAATTTATGCCACTGTGAGTAAATTAGCACTGAAAACCCAGGCCAAATGTAAATCTCTTCACCTCAATCTTTCTGTTCACCTTCCCCAGATTGAATGCCATCCCTATCTGACTCAAGAGAAGCTGATCGCCTACTGTCAGTCAAAGGGCATCACTGTGACTGCATACAGTCCCTTGGGATCACCTGACAGACCATGGTAGGGAGGTCCGCTTGAGAACAACTCCTCAGAAAAATCCTTTTGTGATTTTCTTTAACATTTTTTTATTAGAGTGGGAGAGATTTAATTGGGCAGTGAAGTACAAATGTATATTATTATTTACTGAATTTAGTGTATTTAGTACTAAAGATTGGAATGCCCATAAAAGGGATGTTTTTATTTTGGATATTTGTGGAAAAGTGTTTTGTAATTCAGTTTTTAGTAAAGATTTGTGAACAGCCCTGGTTTCCTGCTGAGTGTCCCTGAGCACTGGAGAACACAGCTGCTGAAAATGAGCTCCCTGTCACTATTTGGACTGAATTGAAAATCCGTGCCCATCAGATTGCCAAACGATTCAAATAGTAGTTGTCCTTTCTCATAATTTCTATAAATATTTCTAATGATGTAGTCCTGACACTAGGGGGCATCACTCGTTGTTTAATTCTCTTGATTTAGTCAAAGTCTCAGTAGACTTTATTGCACTCAGCCATAAGAAAAGACTGTGTCTTTGCTTAACATTTTATGGCTGAGAACACTAAAGAATTGTTTCCTTTCTCAGAACTGAATTTGTAGTAAATACATTTGGTCTTCATGTCTCTAAAC
Organism: Brachyhypopomus occidentalis; assembly: GCA_020368025.1. Lineage (NCBI taxonomy): Eukaryota > Metazoa > Chordata > Actinopteri > Gymnotiformes > Hypopomidae > Brachyhypopomus > Brachyhypopomus occidentalis. The sequence continues at coordinate 1,212,074 of JAGXOD010000135.1, forward strand.
GTGCTACTTTCAGTAGTTCATAACATTTGGTGCTTTATTTCCTTTCAGTTTGTCATTATTTTCTGCTTTTATACCAGTTTTAAATGTGTACTTTTAATTAAAACTGCATGACGCTGTTAATCCTTATAATCCGCTGAAATCTGATAATAAGATTTCGTTATTTAACCACTTAACCACTGCTTATCTACAGAAGAATATCAATGGTTAGTGGTTATCAAAATATTGCTAGCATGTTTAACACTTGGCTTCAGATCTTGGCGTGTAAAACAATAAAATAAAATTGTGAAGTTGGAATGAGCTTAACAGATACCAAACTTTCTTCCACCAGGGCCAAACCAGAGGACCCGTCGTTGCTAGAGGACCCAAACATAAAAACCATTGCCGAACATCACAAGAAAACCTCTGCTCAGGTCGGGAGAGTGTGTACACACACTGGCTGGCCTTACTTATGAAAGTCAGTCAACGTTACGTAGAATTTCCCAAGGCTGGGAAAATGTGAGGGTTAAGGTTCTGTTTATTGTATGTACCGTGACTCACAGGTGCTGATCCAGTTCCAAATCCAGAGGAACGTCATCGTGATACCCAAGTCCATCACTCCCTCACGCATCCAAGAGAACATCCAGGTAGGCCCGCCCACCTGAGTACGAGTGGCAGGTAGGCCCGCCTGCAGACATTAAAGCAATCGTTCACACACGTTACTTTACTCATCTCCGTAGGTCTTTGACTTCAGCCTGAGTGATGAGGAGATGAAAATCATTTTAGGCTTCAACAAGAATTTTAGGGCTTGTCCCATGCATTGGTAAGTGTGTGTGTGTGTGTGTTCATGCTCATAAACATTTATAATTGCATTTACAATATAAATGTATTTTAAAAGAATCCAGCCAACACCATCCCTTTGTTTACAAGCAGGTTATTTACAAAAGAGGATAATAAAGGTTAATAAAATGTCCCAGGGTACCAGACTCTGGTACAGTTACTACTGAGCTAGGGTTACTCATTACAGCTCACCTTATATTGGCCTGTTCAGACAGTGAACGCGTTTGTACTTCTTTTGTACAATGGTGATTCCAGCCTCGGACAATATACAGTTTACTGTAAAATGTACGGCAGCCTCTTAGAAACGGATTAAGCCTGTGCAGTTCAAACCCATCGCTTCCATATATTTGTGTTTTTGCTCATGTCCCATATCAACATTGTTTGTCTCTATCAAGTCAGTCACTGCTGCACTGAATGATCTACCATAATAGTAATAATAATGATAATAATCCGAATAAAAATCTTCCTTCTGCAGTGATTGTGATCCAATGTTGAATGGTGTTAGAATGGACAAATTGTGCAGAGTAGATATGTGTATGTGTATGTAAATGTGCTGAATGTTGAAGCTAAGCTGGATTTTTTGTTTGTTACACAGGGGCATAAAGCATAAAGACTACCCGTTTAACGCTGAATACTAAATGATGAAAAGCCTCTTCTAAAACAGCACTTAAAGTTAAAAAAGTTATCACTTAAGCCTTAAAATCAAGTTTTTATAAGTGCAGCTACATTTAACCTTTCTATTTAGAAATGTGTCTTTTGTTTACATAAGATCTTTGTTTGAACACTGTGTTTCTTGTCAGTATGGTTAATGTGTCTTGTGAGTAAATGGTGGGGTGTTTAAATGGTGGTTTACAAGGTGTTCAAAATAAAGCCAGTACTTAAAATCTTTCTGGTTTGATTCTTTTATTGTTGGGAATGGTGGTGTTACTGGTTCAGAGTTCAACTTTAAGGCCTTTAACCTTGTACTACTCAGTAATGTGGAAGCAAATTACAGTAATGACTAGAATATGATGTACACACCTGATTCAGGTTGAGTTGATCAGATGACTTTGACAACCTTGATCCAGATCAAACTCCAGGCTTTAGGTTAGTGTGAATGATGTCAAACATGAGACGTCATGAATCAAAAGGTGCCCATCACTTTATTTTTAAATTTTTAAGTGACAAATTCACCATTGACACTTATGCTGATCTGTGACAGACCACAAGATATTTCCTGTAAAAGTGGACATCTTCCACTCCCCAACCTTTTACATCCAGGTCAAATCCAACTGCAGTTTGAAATCACAGAAAAATAATGTAGTGCCATGAAATGGAAGCTTATTTATTCATACAAATCACAAAATGTATTTTTTCCATAGCAATACAACTAGCAATATATCTCAGCCGTAATAAAACCGCTTACTTATCACTAGGTAGTCGCTGTTTATATCACGGGTAAATAGCTACATGCTATTTAAATGTAACTGGCTAGCTAGGTATTTAGACAGAATGTCTTGTACTGAAAAGAAAAGTTTTGACCTCGCGGTAAATAGTTCCGCTAAATCCGGTCTTGTGATTTTTTAAAAACATGTCTGCGCCTGGGACCTTTATTTTGAAAAAAAAATCATTGTGGACCTTCCACACACAACAGCGCACACATTAGCTGCTGAGGTTATTAGCTAGCTGGCTACCGTGAGTGCTTGTAGTTATTTTTGCTCGTTATCCTTCCTAGGTGAAGTTTAACGTTTTGACATATTTCCTTACATCCAACGTTCAAACCATGTTGCAATTTCTAGTAAGTATCCTGTGTTTAAATACGTAGCAAGTTAACTTCCTAGCCAGCTGATCTGACATTAGGTCTGGGCTATTTTGCCAGTTTACTCAGCTAGAATAAGCCATTTTCCCCCTCAGACGTGTAATAAACTTTAAATATTTGACACGATAAAAATAACTAGATTTAGCTAGCTGTGGTAGGTTACTAGTAATATTAGCTGCCATGTGGAGAGATGATTTCCATTGTTGGTAGCTAGCTGTCTATCTAGAGGTGAGAGCTCTCCGGCGCTTGGTGTGGACTAACGGTGCGCACCTTTTGTGCAGGTGGGCTTTACTCTGGGGAACGTGGTCGGGATGTACCTGGCGCAGAACTACGAGGTTAGTCAGCTGGGCCTCTCCTGTCTGAACGGGTTAACACTGGTGCCGTTTCCACCTCGGAAATAATCTTATTACGGAAGCCGGTTTGCGTAGGGTGAAAAGATTGAATCTCTCTCTCTCTCTATCATATATATTTTTCTATTATATATATATTATATTAGTTTCTATTATATATATAATTTTTGTGGTTTATTGAATTTTTAAATGCAGTTATTTACATTGGCATCTGATTATATATATATATATATATATATATATATATATATATATATATATATATATATATATATTATATACTGAAAGTAAACAGAAATATATGCTGAAAGTGAAAGTTTTATTGTATATGTTATACATTTCTCTACATATGTTTTAACACATTGTCTTTCGTGGACTTCCGGAGTACATGATGTAGACGCGCACTCAACTCTCAGTATAGTTCAGATGGCGTGATTTACCCAGCCTGATTTTGAGCCCAAGTTCAAGAACTGAAATGACACTTTCTTCAAATGTTTGTTTTGTTAGCAGAATTTGACTAATATGAGAAACGGAAATCAGCACAACTGTGTTTACCACTGCACGCGATAAGAGCCCCATTTCTAGGCGCATTCGGTCGTATAATTATTCTGCATTTTTGTTGTAAACGTAATGACATAGCAGCAATATATGAACATTTCTCTCTCCGATTAAATAATTCGCGTCTAAACTTAATGACTGTCGAATACTGTCTTTTCTCCCCTTGTTGTGCGATCCAAACTGAAGGTTCCTAACATCGCAAAGAAAATAGAGTCGTTCAAAAAAGACGTGGAGGCTAAGAAGAAGCCCCCGGAGTGACGGCGCTGACGGGCTGCGGAGAGTCCGGGACCGGGCGCGTGTCTGCTGACGCGATCTAGAAGCACACACGCTTTAAACGCCTACAAGCGGCTATGCGCGAGGACTATGCTCGAGAAAATTTGCTATCACAATATAGTTCCGTCAGAGTGCCCTATAAACAGCCATTTGATGGTTTATACGTTTTTGCTACAGATGTTTTAGATAAGACATCCAACATATTTGTTACATTTGTATGTGCATACTTTTTTCAGTTTAAAAAAAAATAGAAGATTTTTAGGCAAAATATTAAGCAAATTTACTGCACTTTAAGTTGTGAGCTTTCTGCCTTAATATAGATTAGCCGCATTATCTGAATGGGATTCTGGATCACTTTTACTATTAAAGTTATATTATCAAGAGGCCGTTTGGAAGTGAAATACTAGATATACGTGTAAAAAGTGTGATCATAAACGCGTACACTCCAGAATTAAGCAGTCACGTCTGCAATATAAACTATTCCTGAAGGTTCCGAGTGTACCAGGCCAGGGTGTCTGGACGGTCAGACGGTCTTTAGACAAATATAAAGACTGTTGCTACCAGTTTGACTGTTCGCCCACTAGTACATAATTCTGGGACGTGGCTAGTTACGTCTATGTGGTATGTGTTCATATAAGAACTGGAATGAAGAATGCAAACCGTGAACATGCAACAGTGATCAACATGAATATACTACTTTAGAATATTGGTGTGTGCAGTCTCTTCTTTCGCTTTGATGATTTATATTAAATTTTTGATCATTGATTTTTTCAAGTATAATTCAGTTTTAAATTGCAAGTTTCTTCTGGATGATGCATGATGCTATTTCATATTTCTTTGGACAGGCTGGTCGAGCTTGAACTGAAAGCTTTTATTTTATACCGTTGAATATCAGTAGCCTAAAAGAGGAGGCAAAGGTAGATTAAATGTAACTGACTATTTTTAAAACAGCCAAACATTAAAAGTAGATATTAGCAAATGTTTCTTCAGCAATTGTTTACTTTTATGACGACTAGTTCCCAAACCAGCTATTTTAAAATGAGATTAGTTTGCTCTGTGGTGTTATAAACCACGCCACTGTAAATTTATCAGGAACCACATAATTTCCTTATGGGGCCAGTGATAACGTCTTGAAATAGCTACAGGGATACAGACAAAAATGCATTTTGCTTAATTACAATTCTTGATTGGTGCAGTAGTGAATTTCGCCAGCAGGTAGCAGCGTTATAAATACCATTAATACCATAAACACATGTTAATTCATCGCTGTGTTTCTTGAAACATAATATATAGTCTATAAAGAATTAAATGTTTACCAGTTAATGCCACACACGTATGAACGAAAATAGAATAAAGGACCTGCGTTTTGCCAGGAAGACAATATAAGTGGTTCCGGTATAGACGCGTTCCGTCCTAAAGCTGGGACGCGCGCATGCGCATAGAGTGGGAGACGTGGACTGAAACTGCAGTTGTAAACCAGAGCATTTAGAGCCGGCGGCGGTGGTTTTCAAGTTTCTCAGCGAGTGTCAAGTCTTTCGATTCTTTGCAAAGATGATATCTCTCACTGACTCTCAGAGTAAGACCAAGACCTCGGCTTTAATATCGCATATATCCGTATCAACCACGTTGAACTGTACTCGCTAACTAGCATCAGTGTCATGTTTATAGTCTGCGGCTAGCTCAGTGCTACTGTTGCTGGCTGCCTGGATAACTCGGGCCTGAAGTTACACAAAGCATGTTCTATCTGGACTGTTGACAAGCAAGTTTGGAATTAGGAAATGTAAATTATGTTGAATATTGTGGAATGTTGAGGATGTTGGTTAGCTGCCCGCCCCCTGCGGGGCCTCGCTGTGATTAATGTGGAGTTGCTGTGACACTAACATACTGTAAATAAGGCATTTTAATGTGTTCAGCTACATATTAACGTGTTTATACTTCAAACGGGACCCGGACTGTGTGGTCTAGTAACCCGTGACGTGCCATATATACGCATTTCATTATGTTTAAGACAGATCAGCCTGAACTTTGTGATTATGCATTTATATGGTGTATTCTGTCGGAATGTTAACACCAGAGCTGGTCTTTTCTGACTAGATTTACTGTGCAAACTATTCACTCAACTGAAGTTTTTCATCTTGATCATTAATCACATTTGTTGAACGTGTCAAATCACGCACTTTTCCAATTACTGAAATGGCATGACTTGCTTCCGTTTGCTCCACAGAAATTGGGATGGGTTTAACAGGGTTTGGAGTATTTTTCCTGTTCTTTGGAATGATTCTGTTCTTCGACAAAGCACTCCTTGCTATTGGAAATGTAAGTTTACATTTTGATTATTTGTGGTTGGTTATTAAGGTACTGAGCATCCTTGAGAAACATGCAAATATTTACTGGCTTTTGAACATCATTTGATATGCACCTCTGGCCTGTAATGCATGTCAGTGCACTGAACTGGTCAATGTTGCCTGTTACACATTTATCCCAGAGTCAGTTCCTCTGAGATTATTGGTTAGTGCTCTGACCAGGACCAGTAACACAGATGAACATCTTATCCCACTCTGTCTTCTGCAGATCCTCTTTGTGGTTGGACTAGCGTTCGTAATTGGCTTAGAAAGGACATTTAGATTCTTCTTCCAGAAGCACAAGATGAAGGCCACCAGCTTCTTCCTTGGGGGTGTCTTCGTAGTGCTGATTGGCTGGCCCATTATTGGAGTCATTCTAGAATTTTATGGTTTCTTCCTTTTATTCAGGTGAATAAAGTTTTAAGATTTAATTTAAGACTTTAGTGTCCCTGAATCCCTGAATGGCTGATGATCCTTCAGCACTAGAATCTGAACCTGGACTTTAGATCTGTTTGTCTCTGCCCTGATGGTTTATCTGTTCCTTTGTGTGAAGGGGCTTCTTTCCAGTGGTTATCGGCTTCATCAGAAGGATACCCGTCCTGGGCTCCGTGCTGAACCTGCCTTTCATCAGTGGGGTAAGTGTGTTACCTGCACGGGACACCAGAGTGCAGTGGACCCTCTTTATCTGTCTGTCTCCTCTCCAGACGGCTCTGTGTCTAACTGCACTGCTCGGATGCACATTCTGCATCCAACCAAAATGCCTGTAAATGTTGCTGTTTCAGAAGAAAACATGCCTGGATGTTTATTAAAGGTTAAAGGTCGCAGCCAAGCGCAGGCAGAGGGGACGTCTCCTAGGGCTGCTTGCACAACAGGCCTAGTGGAAGAGATGTAGATGCGTCCTTTCTCCTCATGAAATGTTCAACAGTAAAGATTATTTACTAAGAAAGAACTCCGCAAGCTTTATGGTATCAATAGTTTTCATTCAGATAGGCACTGAACTTCTGTTAAAGGAATATTTATATTAACTAATGTAATAAGTCAGCAGTTATTATGCAAAGTAACACAGTGCATTCTCCCCACTGCTGGCCTACGAGTGTTTGGGGGATGGTGGACGTCTAGGCACTTTTACTGGGGTCGAGGGGCAAATGGGTGGGGACAGGACTTGTATCTGTTTTCACCTGACACAATGGAAGCAGACGTGTGTGTATCTTTGAATGTGTCTGTGTTGTTTTCTTAAAGCCATCGTAAGGCAGAGAGGACAGAGAGCACCCTGGTCAGTCCTGATTCTCCGCTCCCCTGCATGTGAGCATGATCCCACCTGTGTGCTAGCACGCGGTGCAGTTCAGGCTAGATAGGAGGATCCTAGCTGGGGGGGTTTAGGCGCTGGGGGGGGGACAGAGTGGCTTTTACATGTTCGCTCCCTGCATGTACAACTTTTCAAGGCTCCTACATTCTGAATCCTTTTCATGTTGCCACGTCACATGACCGTTGCTTCCAAACACGCTGGTGTTAACCAGCTGCCGTTTTAATTTGGTTTCTCTTTCTCTGTTTTTTTCCAGTATGTGGACAAAGTGGGAGAGAGCAACAGCATGGTGTAATGGACACATGCTTCTCCTTATTTATGATGGGTTTCCTAAAACAGCTTTATTCCAAACGGTCAGACTAAATTATTTAGGTCATGTTAAGGAAATGTTCTTCGCCGATGTCTTTCCAGCTAAAGGAAAAGGTCAAAGGTCAGAGGTTTTTTGGGTTTTTTTTTTTTGTGGGTCCTTTGTCTTTCCACCCCAACACAAGACCAACCATGTGGGAACAGGGGTGTGTGTGTGTGTGCGCACGCGCTCAGTGCTGTATGAGGCAACAGCGCCATCATCAGAAGCACCTCCTACCCACCAGCACGTTCCACTCCACTACGAACTTCCCTTATTGTAACAATCCCTCTTTCACTTCAGCAGTGGGTCTAGTGCGTGGCCCACTGTGATGGATCCGCCCGGACCCGGAGGCACTCACGGCGGGTCCTGTGTGTGGTGAGGAGTCGTCTCTGTCATGAACAGCCGTTCCTCGCGCTGGGAGAACATGACTGGATTGCCACAAGACCCTGACTGGGAAAGTCAGGTGTGAATATTTTACTTAAAAAATATTTTTAATAGTTGATCTGCTGTTGAGAAATGATTCAACTGCTTTGAACTTTGTAAATACAAATTAATAAAAAGAAAGCACAAAACAGATTGTCTGTAGTCTCACTGCGACTTGCAGATCCAGGTAAGAAGTTACGGTTTAAGATGAAAGAACCGTGTCTGCTTGTGAAGTATTTAAATGATTCATGTTAATCTTCAACCTTTATAAATGTATTAAAAATACTTTCAAATAAAGATGGTGACCAAGATCAGAGCAATTTTCATATATGAAAACTATTTGGTGATTTTTTTAAAGGGACACAGGTCATTAATAAATTCAGGATAAATTGATGGTCAATACGTAATACAGGACATGGTTATTTAGCTTGCGTGGGGAGACCCTTTCAGCCGTAGACAACTTGTCAGGCGTTCATTCATAAAAGGGTCCATTTGAGACGCTTCATTGCACAAACCGTAAACATATTAATACGTTCCAGCACATTTCTTATCAGTAAATGTATTATTATTTAAAGTACTTTGAAGGACTAAAACCTTTGTTTCGCTTTTTTTTAAACTGAGGTTCAGCTGAGCTGAAACTGTTTTCCAAATGAATTTACAAACAGGTTATTTCCCTATTAAATTGTAATGAAGGGGTTAATACGTTAGCTTGATGGGTTTGAAGCCCGTCCCACGTATTAATCAATTTCACCTGACCTATGCCGTACACCGTGTTCATTAAGTCCTACACGTCGTTTGGGAATCCCTCCATCCCGCGGATTATAAATACCCGCGATTACAGTTCGTCGTAACGGCTCTCCCACCTCTGTTACCTTTACGTTAAGGTCGACTCAACGGAAAAGGACGACGGAAGCGATGAAAGTAAGATATGAAGCTATATTCAGATATATTAATCGTATATATCAAGTTCTTAACTATTACTTTGTAATGCACAGATATAACAAAATAATGTCTTCTGCATGTTTTTCTTAGAATGATGATAGAAAAAGGTATTATAAGTGGTTTTAGGTTAAAAGAACCACTTAATAAAATGTTCTTTTTAAACAAATGTTGCAAGTAGCGAGCTGTGAGGTATAAATGAACAAGGCTTTCACCCGGTTTACTGGACAAATGTGGTTGCACTCTTGTAAGCTTTTGATTTATTTATTTATAAATGTGCACTTGGGACGTCTTGTTACGCAACTTCTAGAATAAAGAGAGCATGCATGAGCGCTCACTACGCCCTGCCACCTCCAGACCACGCGACGCTCCTCTGCTTCATATACTGATTCCCTCGCGCTTGCCTGTCTTCAGGGTCCGAGGACGCTCGCGACTTACGCGCTCGCGCTCCTCCTTTTGGCCACGTTTGTTTCCTACGCCTGGAGCGCGCCCAAGGTAACGGACAGAAAGGATCAACATGAATTAAATTAAACATTCAGGAAGATTGCCAAAAACGATCTTTTGGATAATCCTGTGCTGAAATTCTGTTTTTTCCAACTTAAGGGCAGTTTTCAGCGCAGGAACTGGACGCCCCAAGCGATGCTATATCTTAAAGGCACACGTATGTAACTGCATGTGTAGTCTGTTTCTACGTTAGTCTGTGCATAGGAAGACACTTTATTCATTAGTGTTCTGAAAAAGGTGCTCAGTATAAACTGGTTGGTAAATGTCGTTTCTGCAGAAGGCCGACGCTTTGTGTCAGAGGACAGAAATGAGGGGGATGTGTTTGACTCCCTTCACCTAGGTAGTTCTGCTGTGGTTTGTGCGCTATAGATACATCTCCCTTTCCTATAGCCATGTAAGGGTGTGTGTGTCTCTGCCTTCCCAGAAACACGGAGTCAGAACACCGAGGATCTGAGCATGTCTAAGGCTGCAACCGTACTTCTGCAGTTCCTGCAACAAGTCAAAGATGAAGGTATTTCGCTCAAACACCAACAGGAACTGTGGTGCCTACTGCTTACTACATCACCCCCTCTCTCCACCCTCTCTGTGGTGCCTACTGTTTACTACATCACCCCCCCCCTCTCCACCCTCTCTGTCTCCCTCAGGTGAGGACGGCGGGTTGTTTTTTCAGGAGTCACCAGCCTGGAAGAGAGACTACTTCTGAAACCCATCCATGATCCATCACTGTACAGATTTCCTTTCTTTCAACTTGTCCTGTTAAAGAAACTTATTTAATCCTGTGAAAAATACCCGCTAAGTACTACAGCAGTTTTAACTACTACAGCACGTTTTTTTTTTACTGCTGTACTTTAAGAGAATGTCAACATGCTTGTGGTATTAAAGCCGAATTTGCATTCATAACTTCCACTGCCATGTTGTTTACTTTAGTTAAGGCTTCACAGATGAAAGCATGGAGCAGCTTTGGTAAACTACAGTGTCCCCGAGGTCACTGTCAGGAGCAGCACACTGAGCTTAGATCCCAGACACAATCTCACTCATTATACATGTGTAAACAAGAGACACAAGCCACGTGTGCTTTGGAAGGGAGTCTATTTCACCCTCAGGTCAACATGCCCATGTCTTACACACAAGGGGACACAAGCGGTCGCTCAGCTGCCCGTGGTGGCACAAACGCGGAGCGTGAATGCGGCTGGGACCAGTGGGACGCGGGGAGGGCAGGTCCTAATTCCCGTTCTCTCCAGGGAGCTCCGTCTTGCCTTGCGACGCAGCCCCTAGCGTGAAGGGTGCCTTGATGTTCAGCCTGTCACGCTCTGCCTCCTCCTCTTCATCATAGGGCTCGGGGTCATCTTCATCCTCCACGTCACTGTGGTGGGGTGTGGAGTGGAGGGAGGCAGAGGGAGATGGAGGGACAGAGGGGGGGCGTGGGTAGCGGAACCCTTGAGTCTGCAAAGACATGCAGTGGTTTACACTTTACACAAGAGCAGCAGCAGGATCTGTAGGGCGGGGGACTCCGTAGGCATGACGCTGGGAGAACAGAGCATGTGTGGAGGAGTGGGCGGTGCATGAGGAGAGATCAGGACAGACCGGGTTAGCCGAGCGCTGATGGAGGGGCAGGAACAGAGCTCGTGTTCATCAGAAGTGTGTGTGAGTGAGTGAGACAGATGTTGTGCAAAGAAATCAGATTAATGGTTGTCTGCTAAATGTTACTGTGTCAATTAAACTCAGGAAGAATGAGAGAAAAAAGTTCAGGAATATTTTTCGAATACTATAAGAGATAAATGCACAATGACAAATGCAACGTTTAGGCCCATGTGAAAACATTATTAAAATATTAAATAACTGTTAATTAAGAGCCTCTTAAGTCTGTATCAGATGGTCGAGACAATTCCACAGTAAAATACTTTAGGACTTTAGGTTAGTATTATAAACGAGGTTTTGCTCTAATCGGGGCGCTTACAGAACACGAGAGGTAAAGAAGATGGTGAGGTTTTTTCTGCCTTAGCCAAGCAAGAACACTCGCGTCCACGTTACGCTTAACTCTCGGGCGCGACTTAATACCTCTAATATATTTTTTATTAATAGCCTATATAACCTTATACTTCTCGTTGCCACGAATTGTCAATTAAAAGGAACCCGATCCTGGTTATGTTCAATAAAGTTGTAAAAAGATGCTAAGTTTACGAGTACTAGTGACAATAATATATTATGAAATGTGTAATCATTTTTAATTTAATTTTAATTATATACACCTACATTAAACATATAGTGACTGCATCAATTAAAGGATTTCAGTAAATTAAAACAATTCTATGGTGTACTACCAGCTTACATGTAAATTACACGACCGTCTTGCATTTCAGAACAGAAGCTTGTATGTACAGATGCTGTAGTTGCAAAAACAAAAGCTTTAGCATCCACACGCCGACACAATATTCTGGGGTTGCGTGTGAAGATGACGAACTTTAAACCAAAAAGTGCCGCACCGGAATCATAATAAACGGAACAGCATTCAGACGTTAGCGGTCAGACGTTAGCGGTCAGACGTTAGCATTCAGACGTTAGCGGTCAGAAGACGCGTGACGGTCCTGCACTTGGGCTCGGTCTAATAATATCCTAAAGAGCCACGTCTGTGGTACTGATCTCACGTGTCTTTCTACATCATTCCTGGCCAAATCAACACATTTTGGAACCCCTCCCTACAGTCACAGGCTCTGTCGATAGACTAGACCAGTGCCTCAGTGTGCTTAACAGATTCAATCAAGGGGCCACGTGACAACAGAACAGAACAAAAACAAGGAAAGTTAATTTCGCGAACTAACCGAAGGAATCGCGAAACAGGGAACACTAATAAATGCATAGAAAACACAATAAAAGGACTAACTTTAAAATCCTATATCCTACATGTAGGCTATAATACATAATTATTGCTACTTCAAATATAGAGAAATGAATTCATTTAATGCCAGGAATGCATAGCCTAGCTGTAGTTCTAAGCTATAGATCAACACAAAACAAATAACTAATCGATGATCAGTACACATAAGAATATATTTAATTTCAGTAATTATAACATGTCCATGATCATTAACAAAAATGTATCAATCAATAGTTATTTATGCAGTGTTGAATTATCGGGTAGAGTAAAATGGTAGCAACACCAAGGTTATGGGTTCAAAACACGAGGGACCAAATGCCATACTGATAAATAAATATACAAGTTGTGCAGAATAAGACCCCCTGGTGAATGCTGTAAATGTAATATATAAGGACCAATAGGGCCCTTGTTGTGCAGAGTACAGGATTTGGCGCTGTCCACGTCTCGTGGTGCTGAAAGACGATATTGCAGTGCGTAAACGGATGTGGCACTTAAAGGGTTAAACTCCCCGCACCAGAAACGAATACAGGAGTGATATTTAAAACATGGACAGTTGCTGCACAACCGCACTTACCGTGATGGCAAAACTAAGCTATGACTCACGTGAGCCACGCAGATGTCGGACGCGTTAGGGTTGTTTCCCGCACACTATTCTGTTTGTGTGGCACACTGCTAGCTTAGCTAAATCACAACGGTCTTCCTGAAGTGCTGAAACGGTTATTATATTGCTTAGGTTTAGAAAATAGTCACCCATAAATTATAATAACATTCTGTAATGCTTCCTTTGTGGAGCAGTAGTTTTCTAGGAGAATGATCAGAATATACGTTGGAGGGTTGCTGTATCTTACAGAACAAATGTGAACCCTTGGATGGAGAGGGATAGTGGTGGGTGGAGGTAGGATGGTGGTGGGTGGAGGTGCTCACCGGTGGAGCTGCCAGTGAATCGACTTTGAACTGTTCAGGAAACGCCCTGCTCAGGGCCAGATGGCGCGTGTGCATGTAGAACTGAGGACACAGGAAGAAGCAGGTAACAAACTACAACCACCAACAGGCATGAAGGAAAATACGGCTGAACTCTGGTGACATGCTGGAAACTTTAAATCTCCAAGCCGGACATGATGCTGTCCATGCTGGAAAAGTAGATCACTGAAAATGCAGGCGGATTGGTTTGCCGTGATGAAGGGAGATTTGTTTCACCAGGCTGTGCATCCTCACCCGGCCCAGGTAGCGCCAGTCCAGCAGGTCCGACAGGCGCTCGGTGCGGTTCCGCTGGATGATGCGCTGACGGCGGGACTGCTGGCAGAATGTGAACATGAACTGGGTCAGCTGATTGCAGGACTCGTCTGCTGAGCGGAACCGTCGGTCCACGATGTAGATCCCTGCGTGGGGCGGAGAAGAGCAGGGCAATCAGAACTCAGCCATTCCAGGAGACACCGGAATTAGTTAAGCATTTGTGGCAACAGATGACCTACCAACCAAATGCAGCTGTAAGAAAAGTGTGTGTAGCCAGGTGGCCAGAGAGTATAGAGTATAAAGGGGGTGTTTGTCAAAGTGGGCAGAGACGAAAAATGTCATTTAACAGAGACAAACCCAGGAGCACATGAACCACAGCGTGTACAAGGACCAGGAGCAGCATGAATGCTGTAATTAAGGAGGCTTATTTGGCCCAGGCACGGGGCTCCATCGCCCAGGTGTGTGTGCAGGTGAGAGGGAGTCATTATGCAGACCCGGGCAGAAAGATGTGCTTTTAACTCACACTAAAGAATCATGTGAGAAACTACATAGGATTCTGTATGCCAGATATCACTCAAGGGGTGTGAATGTTTTCTTTGAAGAAATGAATTGGTCACATAATACAGGCACTCACCATAGGCAGAGGGGTCAGATACATGCTCCTCCATAAAGCAGCCAAACCCAGACAGGTTGGTTGTTATACTGGGAATGCCCATCACGGTACACTCCCCTGACCACAGATGATTACACAACACACAGTTTCAGCATCAGAAGCTTTAATACAGAGTTTATTGCATATTTATTGGCATGATTGGCACTATCTAATGTATCTAGTGTATGTAGATTATGTAAAAGTGTGTGTGTGTGTGTGTGTGTGTAACCTGGTGTGTATCCCCAGGGCTCATAATAGGATGGAAACACTCCTAAGTGACACCCTCGGACAAACTCCTCATAGTCCATGGGCAGCAGCGGACTGGTGGAGGACAGGAACTCTGGGTGGAAGACGATCTGAAGGAGAAGTGTGAGAAACATCAGCGTAAACTCCACAGGGCCGTACTACAGCCATGTCATGCCTCTGATCACTCCACAGGGCCGTACTACAGCCGTGCCATGCCTCTGATCACTCCGCAGGGCCGTACTACAGCCGTGCCACACCTCTGGCTATTTCAAAGTAAATAAAACCCGCACAAGGGCATTTTAATTGTACGAGGACCATTTAGATTGAGTGCAAACCGTGAAGCAGAGATGTACCTTGACTCTGTCGTTGCGGCAATTGAACAGGCCGATGCGACGGATGTTGCTCAGGATGGGGTCAGCGGAGTCGTCCAGCATGTTGTGCGTGGTCACCGGAGGGAGAGTCTGTCTCTGTGTGTGTGTGTTGAGGGAGGGCAGGCAGGAATACATGTTGAGATAAAAAATGGCAATCAATGGTAGCACTGGTCCAGAGACATCATCCTCATCCTCATCATCATCATCCTTTCCATCATCCTCAGTGAGCGTGAGAGCAGGATGACAACCTGCTGACCAGCACGGCTAAAACAAACGACGACAACACAGCGCTGAATGTCCTGGGGTGTGCGGAGAGAGGACAGTGCACAAGCATAAGGCTTCTCCTGGTGCTAAAAGAGAACTATAGCTCAGGGTTTCATACAGCCATATAAAGCACGTTCACCATCTTATTTATTTCAACCAGAAATATATTAGCCTGGTCTTACAAATGCCCTGCTACCTAAGCAAGCACTAGCAATAAACTTCAGCCTTTAACACCCCAAAATATTGATAGAAAAATAAATCTTCATGGAGTGGTGCTATTGCTATTGAGCAGAGGTGATGTATGTCAAAGTAACACAGCCAATCAAATGACTCATATTTGAGAGTTAAATTAGTCACGGTCCACTAAACCAAGAACGAGTCTGGGGATTCCGTCACGGACGCCATGCAAATCATCCCAGACCTCGATCTGTAGCCCCGCCCCCCTGCACCACAGCCCCGCCCCCAACCAGCTGCAGCTCATTCATAAAAAACCCCCAAAAACAGGTATATAAGAAACACCAATGAACGGATGGGGAAAGGCCTCCATTTTAATGCTCCATGCTCTCCATCTCCGGAAACAGAATCATCTTGATTCCTCTGGGGAGATACTTAAACTTCTACACACCAAAATCCAGAAACTCAAGATCGTTAAATGAGTGTAGACAGAATTTCTCAAGCTAAGAGACGTTTAGAAGAAGCCTGTAATCTCAGATCAATAGCCCTTTGTGGAGGAGCAGATGAGTAGAGGGCAGAAGTGGTGACGCTGCCCTGTGGGGGGGGGGGATGGGGGTCCCTCACACTGAGGTGCGCTGGTGGGTGTGGGGAGGATAGTCTGACCTGTGTAGCGTATATGGCCCTCTTCATTATAGTGAGGTCATCTCTGTCCAGGATCTTGTTCATGTCTGGGATCTCACCCCTGTTAACAAAGCAGCTCTGTGAGAGACTCACTCACACACACACACCTCACCAAACCTTGGCATCTGACAGAGCAGGTCCATTTGACATCACAGTGTGTCACCATAAATATCTCCATAACAAGCATTAAGCCCTCAGCACTGACCCACCTCAGCAGGGCGTCGTACAGCCGTTTGCCAAACTTCTCCTTCACAGACTGGGCGGTGTCCCTGTGTGCACAGACACGTCAGCAAAGCACCAGGAGACAAGGACAAACCACATGACAGGACATCAGAACACCCACAGCTTCTCTCATGTCATCTGGTAAGATGCTTAATCTGTGACCATAACAGCCACCAGGAGACAGAGGCCCAGGATTACAGGGAGGGTATGGGGCAGGGCTGCGGGGTATGTAGTGTGGGGGGGTACGTAGTCTGGGGGGTATGTAGTGTGGGGGGTACGTACCATAGCTGCTTACGTACTGCCTGGCCTTTCAGACTCTCCACGTTGAAGTTGTTGGTCTTCGCCGGCATGATGAAGAAAACTATTACGGTGGTGTCACTTTTACGCACCTAACACACACGCACACGCACACACACACACAGCACTGCACCATAGTTTTTCTAAAGAGTAACAAGGAAGCAATACAGAGAAAGAAGTGAATCTTATAGTGTTGTGTAATCATGCAGATCTAATGCACTAATGTACTGTAGTGTAGTAATGTACTGCACACGGAGGGTAAAATGATAAAAAACTGAATTATCATAGTATGTTCAAACAGCAGTTTTTAAAAGCCGTGTATGTCTACATGCTACATTCTGAATGTTACGCTGGCCAAAGGCTCAAAACTGGGTAGTGTCATCAGAGCCAGGACACTGTGCAGTGTGTGTGGTGAGATAGAACAGCCCAGGGTGCGTGTGTGGCGAGATAGAACAGCCCAGGGTGTGTGTGTGGTGAGATAGAACAGCCCAGGGTGTGTGTGTGGTGAGATAGAACAGCCCAGGGTGCGTGTGTGGTGAGATAGAACAGCCCAGGGTGCGTGTGTGGTGAGATAGAACAGCCCAGGGTGCGTGTGTGGTGAGATAGAACAGCCCAGGGTGTGTGTGTGGTGAGATAGAACAGTACCCTAAGTAAGTAATTAAGTCTGGCTAAAGACTCCAGGAAGATATCAGCTCCTTTGTTGGAGAACTCATACCGGCCTGCGATGAAGAAAAAAAGGGTTTTCTCCAGATTGAAGTCCAGATGTCTACCAGAGAAGGGAGACACGTTAGAGACATTGGGAGACTGGGACCGGCTGGAGTTTTGACACCTTGGTATTCCCGTGAGGGTTCCAACGCCTCTAGCTAATTTGTGCCCTAGATGTTGGAGTGTGTAAGTGGTGAATCTTAAAGGAGACTGTACCCATAAAAGTGTCCCCTCACAAACTCCTGGATCTTGACTTTGTTCAGAGAATGCAGGTTCTGGAACTCGTGCACAGCTGAAAACTTTTTGACGTTCAGTCCATTTGGTGTAACCACATCTGGGCAGAGAAGCAGGAGAACACAGCTGAGTCAGCAACTTAGTCTGATACAGACATCACAACCGTGTGAAGCCACAGGTGCCAGTGGGCTCTGTAGAATATCTGTTCATCTCTCCTACTCTAAGTGAGGAATACAGCACTCTGTCCAGGATCTGAAGGTATTCAGATACGGGACAGAGGAAGATAGCGCCACCTTCAGACAGGTGCAGATCGCACCCCTCTGTTTGGCAAACTGAGGACCCCTGGTGGAGCAGCTGTGCAGAGCACCTGGATTTCTGTGGAGCATGTGGTCGGCTTCTACGGCCGTGATCTGGGAGACGGTGGTGAAGACGTGAGAGCAATGCACAGCCGCTCTCTCCAGACAGTAGCGGTGGTAGATCTGCCGCTCGCCTGCCTCCCGGTCTATGTCGAACTGAGACACGGAGACACACACCACCTGCTGTTCAAGAACGCACTCGCTTCAGAAACGCCAATACAGAATATAATAATAGTTGTTTTATAAAAAAATAATAAAATGAGGTTAAAGTGAATAAAACAAGAAATAAATGTAATGTAAAGTAATGATTTAAAAAAAAAATGTTACAGCTGCAGAACTGAACCGACGCTGGTTAGAACTGGACATTCACCTCCACCCGTCAGCTCACAGGTGCAGCAGGTCTCCATTGGGACAGCAAGCAAGAGTATCTGCTTCCCAATCACTGTCAGTCACCCTTCAGCCTAACTGACTGACCTTTAGGGTCCACTGACCTTATGCACAGTGCTCCCGACCCAATTATCATCGTCCGGGCAACCGAGCCCACGTTTCCTTCATGGCCTATTAAGCACTTTGGCCAGCAGGTGCTCAGGATGCATAAATGTCACGAACATTTGGACCAGCTGATCCTGAACTAGTGAGGCCGAAACCCTCCTGCAGGGTCCTGGTGTTGGCATGTCCCATAAATAGGCGTGTAAGGCACAGCTCAAATGTAGCAGACCTACCAGTTGTGTGTCGGAGACCTGTAGTCTAAAACAGCTACCTGTGAGGGTAGGGTAGGTCTGTCAGAGACCTGTAGTCTAAAACAGCTATGTGGAGGGTAGGGTAGGTCTGTCAGAGACCTGTAGCATGAAACAATTTTCACAGTGCCTTAATTTAATTTGGTCCAGTATTTATGCGTATCCTATTGTTCTATTGTGGAATATACACTGTGTGTGACACCATGTCACTTGTGGGTATGTAGACTTGTCTGTGTCTGTGAGAACTTGGTTCACCTTATCCAGGTTGTTGTAGAAATCTGCGTTCCCTGCACAGAGATACCGGCCCAGGAGAGTAGCGTGTGTCGTGAAGATGGTTGCCATGGGAATGTTACGGGAGCGGCACAACACAAGCCCCGCCCCTGCCTGCCACTCGTGGAAATGAGCGATCACATTGGGCTTGTCATGCAGCTGGTCGCTTAGCTACGGACAGGGAGGGACAGCCCAGTGTTCGCCATGCTAACATTTCTGCACTGCGAGTTTCATGTCAAGTTATTCTCAGCAATCACTGCAGCAACAACAGGAAACGCTGGAGCAGTTGTGCAGTGTCCCCACCTCCTTGAAGAACCAGGCCACGAGCGACCCGAAAATGAGCGAATCGCTGGCCTCTCTGTCGTGGTAGGGCAGCCCGATGGAGCAGGCGGCCCACAAGTCTCCCTTCCAGCGGTCCAGATTCCACGCTGCCGCCCCAATATCAAAGAGGATGACGTAGGGGCTCCCCTCGATGAGCCAACGCCCGAACCGCACCTGGGACACACACACACACACACACACACACACACACGGCTCCAGGTGAACGTTCAGAAAGGCAGTCAGCACTGACTCATTCAGCACTCGTATCATCAGTTGTTCTCCGCCCATACGTGGTCCCAGCATGTTGCTGGATCTGGTCGTGATGGAATCAGCCTCTGATCTGTTAAAATAAGGAAGAGACTGCTTGGGTGTTTCACCAATGCAAAGTGGCCTGTGAAAGTGGCTTCTCTTGGCCGAGGTGTGGTTCACTGGTGTGGTTCACTGGCGTGGTTCACTGGCGTGGTTCACTGCACTGATCACTTATACCTTGAAGTCCAGCTTTCTCATCAGATCACGTCCCCCTTGTGTCCAACACCTGTTCCAGACAGTCAAGGTCTCAAAAGGGCCTTGTTTAACCAGATGAGGTGTTGAGCTCAAATCAGCAGAAGGCCAAATCTCCAGTGTTGGTTTAAGAGCAAATCTCTTACTTTCTAGCGTCTTCAGTCCACGGTGAACAGGTGTAGCAGCTGAGCAGGGCTGTCTGGTCCGAGAGGGCTGGAGTCCAGCAGAGTTTAGTGGTTGCTCTGCTCAGACATCCCTGCTAAAGCTGATATTGGGTTGATGAGATGAAGCAGGTGCATGTGAACAGGTCAGGCAACTCACTGTCCCTCAGGGGCTACAGTGCTACATTAACTAATATTAGCTAAACAAACCTGATTCTATTCAGCAGTTGAGCAATCGCTAAACTTTGCTGCACTCTGGCCGTTCAGGACCGCACTTCGACATCCCTGCTTTTGAGGTCTCTGACTGCCCTCTACTGGCCATAGTAAGTATGTACTCAAAGTAAACGTGTGCTAAACTGTCATGTGGAAAACAAAATAATTACGGCCGGTCTCCATAGGCGTTCACTGAAACGCACATCGTCCCACAACAGCATGAGAGCTGTTAGATAAGAGTCTTTACATTATACACCTTTCTAATAATCTACAGTCTGGATAAATACAATTCATATGGCTTTTATTGTACTGTGTAGACTGTTTCTGGCATGTCAGAAAGTAACACTGCTGATAATGAAATGGCTTGTGATGTCTCCCAAGAAAGAAGGACCCATTAAAAGGGGGTGGAGTTTGTACTGTATCTGGGATACTGAAACATGGTGCCTGTCAGTCAGTGACAGGGCTAGACAGCTTTCACTGAGCCCACCACAGATTTACAGAAATCCTCTGTATTGCAAAATGACACTCACCTTATGTTAGTACGAGAGGAAACATACATAACTGTTACTGCAGTCTCTCTGACTCAAAGCCCAACAGACCTTCTCGTCTGGTCTACACTACACAGTGCTAAGCTTTCTGAATAGCTCGGACGTGTTTATTTTTCATGTTGCATCACGTAACTCGAACGAACCAGAAACACAAGGTCATTTCAACACGATAAAAAAATGTAGTAATCTATGACAGGGGCGTCATGTCAATGTAAGACGCTAACCGCTAGCTGAGCTGTGAGGGAAGGATCCCGTGCCCAGACGCCCCCCAGACGTGGGGAGAAGGCCCACCTGGCACCCGCTGTTGTTGATGGAGTCCATGGCCGCTTTCAAGGCTGTGGTGGGAGGGTCACACTGCTCCACCTGCGTCTTGAAGTTGTGCTCGTAGTACGGGCCCACCATGAAGTAGTTCTCCCCCCACTCGTCCGCCGTGATCTTGGCCTTGGTCTGGATGACGGTGTATATTCCACCCACTGGCATACGGAGCAGAGGGGCAGGGGACAGAGGGGCAGGGGACGGAGGGGCGGGAGACGGAGAACAGGGACGTTCAGAGACATTCAGACGTTCACCACTCACTTTGTTCTATCTACATTTGCACTGGGATGTTTCAGATCACTTTTGCAGGAGGTGCTGGTGGAGGCAGCAGGAAATGGCCCCGTTCCCCAAAGCACCCTCGCGTTGTTTCATCGTAACGTGTGTTCGGTCAGCTACTCAAACCATCATTTTAGAATGATTTTGTGTCCCGATGCTTTTGGGAAACTCAGCCCAGGATGAATGAAGCACACAGCAGGCTCCTCGCTGCATACACGTGACCTCTGATACTGTACAAACACTTTTCTTTTTTTAAATACTTGACCTTTCCACATGAGAGATGCTCCAAACATCTGCTGCTTAATGTTTAACTAAAGTAACTTTAGCTTAGTTGCACTCAGTGTATTTCAATATTTGTTCACAGCATGTGAAGATAGTTCCTTTCATGTCAGATCCATAAAATGTTCCATCATACAAGGATTAGTGGAGCTTGGGGTGAATACTCGTTCAGTCAGAGATTAGCCCCGCTCTGTCAGAAGTCTTAATTAATCGTTTTCATGGTCTTTTTCAATATGGTTTTCAGACAGCTGCCCAAGCAAGGCCTTGTGAAATACCAGATTATGCACATTCTGACAATCGCAATTTATGCATTCCGAGTTGAATCATAAATACTACAATGTTAAATAACTTTACATCTAAAATTACGTTGATAGATCAAAGCAAACCCTCTCGCGCGCCTATTCACCTTTGTTGGTCACTTCCCACGCTATTTCGAACAGCAGTAGGTCCTCTACGGGTAGTTCGTCCTCTTCCCATAACGGAAGACCACTCAAGGAGCTCATCGACAGAGATCTCGACAAGGGCATAGTGACGGGGGTAAAAAAGCCGGATTGTGTTCCACGCGACAAACAGCGCTTGTAGAAGGGAGATCCGAGGCTGGCTCGTGGGCAGGCGCGAGGAGCGGTTAGGAAGGAACCGCCGGACTTGTTGTCGCGCCACAGATTTATACAGATGCTGCGCTAATTTACGCTACCAAACGCAAGGTACACTGGACAGAATGTTTGCACTGACGTGCTCGTGGGCAAGGTTCCACCTCCTAAATCCCAGAGCACGTGCAACTGCAAAAAAAAAGAAAACCACCTCAAACTTTGCGCACTGGATAAGCTCGCGGCTGAAGTTCACCGACGTTACGCTACGAGCTTCACACAGAAGACAGAAGGTATACTCAATTTATTTGGTGAAAACTGCTGAGTCTTCAGTTTGTTTTAACAACTTAATCTAGCAAAATATGACGCGCTGTAACAAAAACTTGTCCGACCTCCTGAGGGCAGACGACTAAGCCACGCCCAACAAAGTTAAACAGCGTATGACGCAGTATAGAGCGCACGTATAATGTCGACCACATTACTTTAATAAGTTACGCAAGCAAATGCTATTGCATCACCATTGTCTATAGTTTATTTTGGCATAGTTTCCTATACTACGAGTGATTTCGCATTCATGATGGGTTCTTGTACAAATGCCTAAAAAATACAATCACGGTGTCTTGCCTATTAAAAGCTACACATTTCATTTGATTTGTTACATTTTGGATACAAACCATGATGGGAAATTCGAGCGTTTAGTATCGATCCCTTACTCCAACATTTAGGCGCAGGAAACAGCTGATTGGTGAAGTAAGGTCAGTACACGGCACCTGGCGCGTCCGTAAAAATGTATCCAGTCATTCATTATTTTCCCATTGGTTCGTTCCACTTTCCACATTTACGCAAGTCCGAGTAACTGAATAATACCTCGATAACAGTTTGCCAACGACATGCATTTCCAGGAACAGTGAATAGTCTATACTGATGCAAACTGAGTGCAGCAGCAAGTAAAAAAAAACTCCCAAACACGTGCCAATCGTCAAAAATGACCCCCACCTCCCGGTGAGGGGTGTCTCAAGACTCCATATATATATATATACTCACCGAAGCTCGCATATCAGTCATTTACAGTCGCACAAAAAAGCAGCTTCGTACGGTTAAGCTTCAGTATCCAGGAATATGAAAGTTCAGGCGTTGATAATTTTCATGACGGCCCTGACTGCTCAGTATAGATCTACGCGAATACCGTCTACAGACACTGGACCTCCTGAACACACACATGTTCCAGGTAAACGTTCAAGACCAAGTTTATTTATGTGTTAGTTACTATGTCTACATTAAGGATGGGTTTTTGTTCTAGGTTTTACACCGAGTGGGTTGAGAGGAGATCCTCTCATGGAACAGAGGGACGTTCACGATCTCGACTCGTCAGAAGACTCGAGTCTTTGCTTCTTTCTGAGGGAAAAAGACGCGGAGTCCCAGATCTCCTGCAAGCCCCGCTTAACACGCAGCAGATTTAACTACAACCCTTTCGGGCTGAGGTTTGGAAAACGAGATCGGCGCTTAAAACCGAACAGTTACGGGTCAAGAACCACCAAGCTGCTACCGATACTACTTTTGGCGAGAGAGGGATCATGAAGAAGCTTCATCTTTAACGCAAGTCTTTCTTTTTGGATTTATGGTTTTTCCCCCCTAGGTCGTGAACAGTGGACGGTCATGCCACCATTGCCTGTTAATGTGTAATTGCGTACGTTTTGGAATTATAGCGCATTTAATTAACAAATATTTGTTATTTACGGTATGTCGTGCATGTCATTGTGAATATAGTAAACTTTTTGTATTGTGACTGATGCAAATTCTTAGGTAGACGGATAAAAACCTATTAGCAAGTGTTCATGTACTTTTTGAACCACAAGAGGGCGACAAAACAATTCGGATACAACTCGGTCGAGCTTCTGTAACGTTTTTATTTGGCATTGGTTGAGTTTTCCTTTTCAGAAGGAAACATTGCTTGCAGGTCCTATTGCGGTACTACTGTAAACACCATTCACACTACGGTAGAAGCAGATCTCATACCCCACTACACTCTGCACCACACCTGGATTTGAGTTCCAGTGGAAATGTAAAGTCCCGTTTGGACTTATTCACACCTTATTTGGGACAAAAACTTGTTTGGCCACATTAGACTTGGACCACACAATGTGTCTACATGTTCGTATGTACAGACTGTTGGCAGGTGTGCATGTCAGGAGTGAGTGTTGTGGCTACTACGGAGCGGTTACAGGTCTTTGAGGTCCTTCTGAATGCTCCACAGAGTGTCTGCGCTCTTCTTCAGCTGCGCCACCTCCTGGTCAGTCAGGGTCATGTTGATCACATTGAGCACGCCGCTGCTGTTCAGTACACAGGGCAGGCTCAGGTACACTTCATCCGCAATGCCGTACATGCCCTGTGAACACACACAGCCTTCAGTACACACCGCTACACCTCAACTGCCTTTTACTCAAACTCCAGGTCATCCCAGAAGGTGTCACAGCTTTAAAAGAAGCTTCTATATGCCAAACGCAACACTGCAAGATCTGCAGAAGGGTGACGATCGGGTCAATTTGTAGCCAGTAGCTTTGCTCAGTAAACTGCCTAGAATTAGAGAAGTTCTTAAGGTATGTAATTACATTACGGTACATGGTGAGCAGGTGCTCTGGGAAGCTCGTGTGCAGGATGTGCGTGTGACGCACTGCTAGTGTATTGTGTTCACTTCCAAATGACAGTGACCATGTAGCCCCCCCAAAAAGGGAGGGGGGTGAGTCATGTGCAAACAACCTGCACTCTTCCATAGCAACATGCTACGCTGATCACCTGGCAACCCCTTCACTGATGGTAGTTAGCAGATTAAGTTCAAAGCCACAAGTTTGTCCTCCACTTCAAAACCAGCAGGGGGACACCACCCTAGACAACATCACCCCTCAGCAGATGGAGACCCCCCTCACCTTCACCATGGTGGAGACCGGATGGACCCTGCTCAGGTTCTTCACCAGGCTCTCCGTCAGATCCGCCACACTGAGTCCAATAGCCCAGTTGGTGTAGCCCTTCAGTCTGATGACCTCGTAGGCACTGCAACAGGAGGAGACCTTAACGTACCCGTACAGGAACACACGCCTCCTATGGCCAATTCAGCCTTTTACCTGAAACTGGTCACCCCATCTGCATAACGCAGAAAGTGGAATTTAACAAACCAGACATTTTATGTCCACGTGCAGAACTCCACACAGTCCTACTACAACGCCGCATCATGGCTAAGGCTTGGGAAGATGCTCATTGTGGGATTTGGGTCACCATGGTATGAACCTTTGCCTTCATGACATCAGTAATTTAGAGGGTCACCGAGTCGGTTCTGTAAACTTGCACAGAACACAACAGGGGATAGCAGCCCAACACTGTGTGTATGTGCATGTGGTGGGGTTACCTGTCCACCACCAGCTTGTGCGCTTCCTTCCAGTTCTCGCTGTCCTGGTCTGTGCCGATTGCAGGGTTGAGCTTCTGCAGGCCGACACCCGCCACATTAACACCACTCCAAACAGGCACTGCACAAATAAAAGCCACCAACATTTAATGTGGGTTGAAGTCTGGCGTAGAGCCAACTGGTAGTCCAACCTCCATTAGCACCACAGACACCCAAATGGACATCAGGATGTTGTGGCTGAATGACATTCAAAGAATTGATCGCTTCTCCAGAGCGGCATTTAATCCTACTGAACGTTCAGGGAGAGTCTGGTGAGCCACAATGCAGCCGATACAGCCATCATAAGGGGGGGGGGGGGCACATTAGGCTCATGGGAGGGTGTAGACTAGGGATTTTCCCCCACAAGGCCCTGCTCCACCCACCACAAACGAGCGTTTATGAGCTGCCCACACACTGCTCCATCAGGCTCATCTCACATCAGCCTGTTTGAGCAGCCAGATCAAGTTACAGAACTGCCACTGGACTTATTCACACCCACTCTGTACAAAATCTGCCTAAACAGCACCACCTAGTGCTGAGCACATGAATAAATTATTTCAATTAAATTTGCCACTTCCACTTGCCCAGATAGACGCAGTTTTATGACCTTTATGGCCATACCTGACCAGTCTTTTGTACTTCAAACCGCAAACCAGAGGTGGAATAGGTAGTGTGACCAACAGCACACACACACACACCACCAGGTCAGGTGGACACTCACCGCTAGAGTCTCCGTGCTCGCCCAGAATGAAGCCATTGAAACTGCTGGCGTGGATGCCCAGCTTCTCAGCCATGATGTAGCGGAAACGGGCTGAGTCCAGGTTGGTGCCGCTGCCAATCACACGGTGCTTGGGCAGACCGCTCAGTTTCCACGTCACGTAGGTCAGGACGTCCACTGCAGAGGACGGACGATTAACACGAGCGCACGTCGGAGAGACGGGCCTCTAAACAGCAGCTAGCCGCACCCATGGGACATGCGCAGACCCCGCGGGGGACATGTGTCCTCACCTGGGTTGGACACCACGACGAAGATGCAGTTGGGGCTGTGCTTCACCAGCTGAGGGATGATGTGCTTGAAGATGTTGACGTTCCTCTGCACCAGGTTGAGCCTGCTCTCCCCCTCCTGTTGGCGGACGCCCGCCGTCACCACCACGATGCGAGAGTTCGCCGTGACAGAGTAGTCTGAGACACACACGTAGCTTCTCAGGTGGAGGTCAAGTGGAACATCTCAAATCTTCTCAACGACCACTGAGAGACCATCACGAGACAGGCGGTGTCTCACCTTTGTCAGCGATGATCTTGTGGGTCTTGAGGAACAGACTACCGTGCTGCAGGTCCATCATCTCACCCTTCAGCTTGTCCTCGAGTACGTCGACCAGGGCGAGCTCATCACACAGATCCTACAGGCAGAAAACGAGACATCGGACTGATTAAAGCAGCACTTTAAAGTACAGCCTCCAAGCGCCAGTTAAGTGTTGATATAGCCCGGTCCCGACGCAGGGTCCTGACGCAGCCCTTACCCGGAGCAGGATGCTGACGGCACACGCCATGCCCACCTGCCCCACACCCACCACCGTCACCTTGTTGGTGGGGAGCGCAGAGGTGCCACAGGCCACAGGAGTGATTAGTTTCTCCAAAACTGAAGCCATGATCTGTTGAGAGAATAATTATTCAAGATTGTTTCATTAATAAAATCCACACTGTTTGCCCCAGTCAGTGAGAGAGCACAGACTGCATAAGCTCCTCCCATATTTAGTGGATACACCCCACCCAACTGCAGTTATTTAAAAGTAATCAGTGCCTCCTTGTTCAATGGTAGAAAACAATCTACATTTAAAATGGTGTTGTTCCCTTCAACTGCTACATTCACATACTGCTCAGTGCAAGATAATGCACAGCAAAAATGGTCCACTCAAAACTAAATCACATTTAAAATATTCAATGAGAAAGCAACAGAAAATCACTTCTAATTACAGAAAGAAAACTGCCTCATACATGAGATTACACAGTAACTGTCTCACAGAGCCTCCCAAGGACCAGTACACACAGGACCAGCAGTTTAACCATTACATTTACGGCATTTCGCAGACGCTCTTATCCAGAGCGACTTACAAAAGTACTATGTGTTCAGTCAGAATATGCATCTCTATCTAGTATAAACAGGTTTAAGTCCAAACTACTTGAGGTCAAGCACTGCCATAAACCGTTGCTAGTGCTGATGCCTAGAAAGAAGACAACAAAATAAGATTAGACACAGTGCAATACCTAGCAAGACTGAAATACCTACAAGACTACATGCAGTATAGTGCAATACTTAGCAAGTGTTCCTAAAGATAAAGTGCAATTACGCTTTATACCAATGCTTCAGTTGAATTGTGCTTATAAGTGCTTTACAAAGAGATGGGTCTTCAGGCTGCGTTTGAAAACCGCGAGAGAGTTCGCTGTTCGGACAGCCAGTGGAAGTTCGTTCCACCATCTGGGTGCCAGGACAGAGAAGCATCTTGTCGCGTGTCTTCCTTGAATCTTGAGGGATGGCGGGTCAAGTCGAGCCGTACTTGAAGCCAAGTAACCAAGTTAGCAAGTCAACAAAATAAGCACTGGGCTTAAACACTTTGACCCCCACTTTCCATTTTCAGGTACATTATTAGCTCAGTGACAAAAACAACAGGAAAGAGGAGAGCAGGAAGTATCTCACACCTCAATGCAGATAAACCAGTGAGGTTTGAGTTCCTCTTACCTGGGAGACCAGAAGAAATAACACAAGAGGAACGGGGGGGGGGGAACCTGAACAGAACAAGCCCACAACTACCCTCCACAGTGGCCGTGCAGCTAAACTCCAGCCTACAAACATCTACACCGCTATAAATGGAGATTTAGGCTGCGTAGGAACAAGGCACAGGTGAGAGGAATCTGCCAGTAACGTGGCCACGCCCTCTGAGCGCCCCCTAGCGACTCCGTCCCGGTTGAACCACCCGCCCGTCTATGAAATAAACTTAGGAAGTACTTCTTAGTTAAGTGGTAATTCCCTCAACACTGCTACCTTAAAATGCTTAAATCTAAGCTATTTCCTTTAGAAGTACTTTAGAAGCGGAAACCGAACTGTCTGAAAAGAAAGCTCAACGCGCAGGAGCGCATAGCTGTACTCTTAAGAAACAAGTTGTTTTATAAACGCCATTTAGGTCATTACTCTTTAGGTCACTAGTCTTTTCTTAAACGCCTCAGAGTGCCAAAGACATTTAAACAGGCACATATCTCGCAGCGTGTATTCCGGATTTCACAACGGCTATAGCGTCTTGATCCATTATATAAAATAATGTACATATGCGTTTAGAGTCCGCCTCACGTGTCCGTAACAGCATCTACTCTGAGGCCTACACCTACATCTACAATAATGCAACCGCCCTTATGATGCCCTTGACAATGTGGAGGCTACACTAGCAGTGCTTTGTCAAAACTGCCGACATCTTTAGCTCAACTGCTTTGTTATCTTTAAGGCACGTCTGACCTGTCTGGCGTCCAGTTAAAGTCCAAGTCAAGTACAAGTTTACGCGATCCACCGCGTTCACGCGCGCTCAAAAGCAGGACACGTCGCGCGCGCGCTACCCTGCTTTGTGTTATGCACAAAGCATAACAAAAATAGTAAAAGATGGCCGATGTACAGGATCAGTTTTGTTCTATGTGTATGTCTACAGCTCGGAAGTGTAAGCAGCGTGAATGCACAGCGTCGAAAATAAGTCTAACCTATATTCTATATATTCAATTTATAGTGTATGGAACAAATGCGGATCAAGTTGAACTCTGCATGCGATGCGTTTGAAGAGCACTCTTAATACGCAGAGCCTTTCAACATGCTTTACAACTAATCTGCGTAACCTAACATTTTAAATGTAAAACCTAGTTAAACCAAAAGTCTATAGAAGCACAAAAAAGAGAGAGAGAGGGATAAATTTAAGAGAAACATCTCTAGTACGTACATTTGTTGGAGTTTTTAATTTGGTTGTGTCCTTGGTTGTTTAAAAGCAAGTTTTCTGCTATGAGCACGCTACTCGGAGCTGCTGTCTGCAGGCAACGGAGGCAGTGAAAGGACTGTGTGCAGGCTCGTGGCGAGCACCCAGCTTCCGCGAGGAGGATGGCTTTGCGCGCCACGTAAATTTCGCATCAGGGGAGCGCAGAACACGTACAGCGCATTGGTATTCGAAGCTATAAACCCCTAAATGCAATGTGGAATATGTTGACGGCGGGCCCGACCACACTTTCAAAGTCGTGAAGGTGAAAAACCTGTTCGCTGTAATGGCAGGTCACTCTTAGCATGTTTGTTTCTCACGGCAAACCTTGACATTCTAGGGACATTAGCTGCCGTCTGAACAGTCCTGGTCAGTCTGAAAGCACTCACGTGCGTTTAGGGGGTCATTCATCCCCACGTAGTCTGACTTAAAGTAAACTAAACTTTACAATCTGAAAAGAAATGTTGTAAGAGGTGCTAGGAAGAGCTGAACGAGTTAGCAGCAGTACGGCACCTAATGAGAACTAGAGCAGATAGTGTTCTATGGAAGCCTGGTGCAGTTGTGTAGATAAAAGCCAAGATATGAATTCCCTTACACAGATTAACCTTATAGTTTTACTCCACAACATGCGTATAATATATAATAATTTATCATAAAACAATGACAAACGAATCTAGACCTTGCAGGCCTAAATTAACTGTAGGATTATAATAATTATAATAACTTTATTTTATTGTTTCTGAATTGCCGCTCAGGACGACACACCCTCTGAGCGCCTGTGCTTCACGTGCACTGGCAAAACGCACCGAACGACCTGGTATGAAGGGCGAAGCAAGGTCAACTATATTCATACTGTATATACTATATCAACTATATTCATACTCTATATACTATATCAGCTATATTCATACTGTATATACTATATCAACTATATTCCTAACCTCGTTATGAGAAACAATAGCACTTTGTAACCTTTCGATGTATTGAATCAATTGATTATTTATAATCTGGACTGCCAGATCATATATAAGCTTTATTTATGATTAGAAAATAATGTGTAATAAAAAAGGTTGGATAAAAATATAGTTTAATTTAGTTAATCTCCAGATCATGTACAGAACAGTTCATGAATATTAATTAACAACCTAGTTTCTGACTTCCCTATTATTTTAATGGACATGTGCTACCTCAGAGTGTATCAGCCTAAAATCTGTGAGTGGGAGATAAAATGTTCCCAAGAAGTTTCCCCAAGAAAGACACACTATCGTGATACACTCACATGATACACCCACATCGTACACCAGTGCTCCTGTGATACACCAATGCACACAGATACACCAGTGCTCACGTGATACACCAATGTTCATGTAATACACCAAGGTTCACGTGACACACCGACACGTGATAACCCAATGCTCACGTGGTACTGCAAGTGTTTCTATAACAAATGCTGCTAACCTGTATAGAGGGCAGCTGTGTTCACCTCGCTGCCGAGAGCTGCCACTTGTAACCAACGTGAAGGAAAACAAACAGTGCACACAGTGGAGTATAAGAGCATTGTGACATCACTGCTCAACACAGGGCATGCTGGGAGATCCGGGTGACGTCACTGCTCAACACAGGGCATGCTGGGAGATCCGGGTGACGTCACTGCTCAACACAGGGCATGCTGGGAGATCCGGGTGACGTCACTGCTCAACACAGGGCCTGCTGGGAGATCCGGGTGACGTCACTGCTCAACACATGGCATGCTGGGGGATCCTGGTGCTCTTTGGTTCAATGGCCCTTTAAACTGGGACAAATATAAACCCTGGAACGTTCTGGTGGACACATGGAGCCACCTGCTCTCCCCAGGAGGGTGACCACGCTCCCTTCAAACAAGTGAAGCTCGTTGTGATGACAACATTTTGAAGTGTCAGATAGCAGCAACCTGTCTGCGGCCTGGGCAACCGTCTGTTGGCTCTCCGTCGTGAATGTGAGGATAAATATGTGCTTTGCGAGCTACTGTGTTTGAGTAACATGACCGGGTCATCAACAACTTGTGCAAACAAGAGGAGATTCACACGCAGCATCTCCCACTTAAACACATGGCCATTCTTAGTTCAATATATGTGGATCATGAAATGTTGTGGCAGTAGTCACATGCTCTGAGTAACCATATATAAAACCTCGGCGCTATAGTAACAAAGCTCCCATTGCTCAGTCACCTTAGCAACATGCCAGGTCACCCACACACCTCCTAAACACAACTATTCCAAGAATCAACCGCACGGAGGAGGAGGGCCAATGGCGCTTCAGCTCCACCTACTATCCCAGCCAATCAGATCCAAGAACACTGATCAGTTAAAGACATCCAAGCAGTGAGAATCAGTGTTTCAGGCACTTTTAAAAGAAAGAAGGAGAACAGGAAACAAGAAAGATTGGTTGAGGGAAAAATATTTGTACTACTTGTACTTGTAGGACGCAGGGTAGGAACAACCTCTCAGACCCATACGTAGGGTAGGGACAACCTCTCAGACTCATACACATACAAGTGCAAGTCCAGCACACCTACCTCAGTGCTGTGCTGTTAATCAGAAATTCACCTACAGAGTAAGTTTGAAACCCACCTCAGTAGAGTCTTAAACTCCACACTGTGAAAACACTGTGAGAAATACATGAACAAGTCTTGACATGAGTGGTGAGCACAACGGGACTAACCCCAGGACATCAGCTTGCACGGCAACACCAGTCAGCGATCTCAATCCTGCTACCCAGCTAAGCAGTGGCCAATCAGAGAGCTGCTTACAAGCAGGAGCAGGCAACTTTTACTCTTAGTGAAGGCTGGATCTGTGACTGAGCTGTAAACACATAGATGAGTGTTAGCTCACTCCTTTCCATCTTACACTATGCGTAAGTAAAGTTTCACAATACGAATGATATTGTATATTTAGATATTATCAATACATTAATTCATAAAGTGACTGTAACTCAAAGCACAATGGTGAAAACATTGCCAAACACACAAACATATGTAATAAAAGAACTATAAAAGCACACACCAAGCTAGCATATGGTCCATTAGGTGCATGAACTACATGGTGATGTATTAGATGGCCATATGCAGTTAGGTTTACTAATCAGAGTCATATGACTACGGTCAGACTTGTGTGTTTGTCTAGATTAATGGAAAATACAGCACTGATGCCCCTATTTGAATGTTAAATTACTTGCATGCACCAAACAACAATTCATATCCCTGTGAGACCACAAGCGAGCACCGCCTCTGGTTCACAGGGAGCTCTTCACGAGGCAAGACGGAGGGGGCGGGGCAGCACAGGAAGTAACAGTACGGGAATTTGAGACAGAGGCAGGTTTTAATAACAACCCAGATGTCTCTCAGCATTTGAGGATGAAGACATTTCCAGTGCCTGTGGAGGCTGTAGTGTGAAGTTCTGGTGGAAACTAGCTGTTTGAATCCGCTATTCTGGCCGTAACAATATATCATAGGAGTGGTTAGCGTAGAAACTTCGGATGGTGCAAAGCGCATCGTTTTAGTGGGTCTCATATGCAGCCGGTAACCTGGCATGAGAGCACAATTTAATCTACACATCCCATACTGCCCATACAAAAGCATATCTGGTAACGGTTTCGAAGTGTATGATACAAACTACAAAACTCAGAGATGAATAAATCACAATACATTATGTGTAAAAGCAAGTATTTTTTCCACAGACTTTAGATGGACTACACACCAAACCATATAATTCAACAGGAGGGCTGTTTCCTACTCCAGTAACTAGTCATAAAAAGCGCGCGCGAGGGGCCGCTCGGCATACATCCTTTGACCCGTCACCATCAGAGATCCAGGAACAGTGGATGAGAAAGGGAATTAGGGAGCGTTAACGGAGTCCATTTCTCAGAACTCGGCTCGACCGTCTCGCCACAATCCCGGCTGAAAACTACATTAAGTGGACGAACGAAATGGATTATAATGACACCAATAGTCGCGCAGAATTGCGCATGATTCACATATCATGCTTTCTCGCCAAACGGCGTGACGCATGCATATCTCCATTAGTGCCTAAAATCCCGTGAACTCAGGGACACACGAACACACACACAAGCACGGATTCGCACACGCACAAAGTGTGGACCCGCGCGCACTCTCGTGCGCACCAGACGACCTCGTAGCTTCCACGGACTGATAAACTCCATTTGTGTAAACCGAGCAGTGACTACTGCGGGTGTGCGGGGCGTTCACACATCTCTCAGGCATCGACAAGGAAAAAACGACGCGCACTTCCAATCATCCTCAAATGCGACGCAACTGTTCGGCATAACAGTATAAAACAAAAAATTATTCATATATAAATTATTTCATTTTAGGATTTTTGTGTTCCCGTAAATGAACAGCTGTGCGCTATGCAAACGTATGATGAACTGTGCGTGAAGGACGAAACGTCCTGTTTCTATTGGAAATCTTGTGTACTTTATTACAGTTCTGGCTGCCTCGTCCTCTCTCTCTTTCTCCCCCCCCTCTCTCTCTGTGCATGTAAGAACATCTAGACAAGTTGTGCCAAAATGTTCTCTAAATAAATAACTGGTTATTCAGTAGTTCCATGCAGAGTCAGAGAGAATATTAATGAATGATTTTAGAAGCAGATGCAGGGAGGATGAACGCCTGGGCCTTTACCGCGGGAGATGTTTGGTGCTGATGTTTTGCAGCAGATCATTGACGTCTTCAGTGCTTCTTCTCTGCCTCAGCAGGGGCAGCATACAGTGGTATTTCAGGGCATTCAGGACTTTCAGGACCAGTGGGCCAGGCGGGGTGCTTAGCATAAAATAAACACTGAAAAAAGAAAATAAGTTGATGATGAGAGGCAAACTTTAAGCAACAGTTGTAATGGAAGATTCCTGATCGTTCTCTTAGTCTAGCCTGTTTCTTCCTGTTCACACCTCCACCCTTTAAATCTGGTAGTTATGATTTTGCCGGAGGGTATTTATAATAACTGCTTTCTCCTGCTATCCAAAAGTCCTGTATTATGGCACAAGCCTGTCTTTAAACATCTTTACTGTGGTATGTGAAGCCAGACACTGCAGACGGGCAGAAGACTGGCGTTCTGCTCAGGAATCCAACAAGGCGTCCAAGATTTCGCAAGTTTGGTGGAACTCCAGGAGCGCGTGGCCACTGTTGCCTTTAGAGTTTCAACATGCTCTGTCTTTGGTCTTAAAATGGGGGTGAGGTGGCTGGTCTTCGGCCCAGGACTTACGCTCTGAACCGCAGTTCACTCACCCCGATACAGGGACAAAATCTCTTACACATCAGTCTCATAAATAGCATGAAAAGATCTCCTGTCATCCTTCATCTCCCTCGTGTCTTACTGCACAGACTTCTGCTGTGTTTCTCGCAAGAGATGTGATCAGAGATCCCAAGAGAAGCCCTGCTGATTACAAATGAAGGATTAAGGTCGTTTACAGTGTCAAGGCATTTCACGATAATGGGCATAACATTAACAACATGTCTGTTTGCCTTTCTAATCGTTGCCATAGCAATGCCATAATAGTGAAATTATGAAACGTAAAGTAAAATAACTGATCTTCACACTCTGAACTTTAGGACCCTATGCAATGAATGTTATAAATTTAAAATTATATCTGCTTTTTCGAATAAAAGATGGTTTCACACACTAGAACAACAGACATGTTGCATGGACAACTCATCAAGGACCTCGATCCAGAACGTACTGTTTCTCTGGAAACCTTGCGCACTTCATGACAATTTTAATTATCTCTACATCTTTTCCACCTTCTACATCTTTTACTACAACACCCGCCTGCAGTCACACGAAGGAAGTGTTTGTTCAGCGGAGGGAACGTTTGAGCTCACACAAAGCTTCCTGCAGTGTCCCACTCACAGCCAGAATGTCATGTTCATTCTGTGGAAAACTCTTCAGCTGAAGGGCTTGTTGTTGCCTCACAGGATCTCAGCAGTAGGTCTTAACTCAAGAAGAAAGCCAGGTCTGCCTGCACAGGGGATCGTCCTACCAGAACAGCAAATAATCCTAAATAATCCTTCTGTTTGGTCAGTAACTCCGTTTCACAGAGCACGGTGAGTGGCAGCTCAAACATAAACGCCAATCTTTACCTAGATTGCCACACAAATGATGTGTATTAAGATAAATATAACATTACAATTGTATGAATTACGATAAGCAACAAAACAGCCGAGTCTCATACAAAGTTTGTTCTTCGGGTTTCCATAAAACCACCTAAAACGCATGGCTGAAGAGACGGGCTCGTCAGCTGTGAGGCAAGGGCACCCCCAAGTGGCGATTAAATGTACTGCACGGTTGTGCCTGTGTGTGCGCATGTGTGTGTGGGAGGGGGGTGGACACACGACCTTATCTCGGGGTCCCAGACAGCTCAGACAAGAACAGGTGTTTTTTTTTTTTCTTGATTCTGGTGGGACAGCACAGAACACACCATCTGAACAGAGGCGCGCCGCAAACAGCCCACATTCATCTCACTTATAAAGAGTCTTGACGGGGTGCTCAAAGATAGCGAGCTCAATCATGGTGTAGGGGGTCTGACAGTCGCCGCGGGTGGACAACAGCAGCAAAACAGGCCCGCGGACACCGTTCTGTGGCGGCAAGACTGAATATGCTGCCGAAATTCAGCACAGCCGGACACTACGCAGGAAGTACTACTACAGCACGAGCACAGATTTGCCTGGCATTCTGCTGGTCTCTCGTGATCAGTGTTCAAAAGCAAACGCAACAGCTCGAAAGTGCTTGCTTGCTGTTAACTAGGTCGTTTAAGAAACACTTTTACATTTTATAAATTTGCCCATGCTGTTTAATTAGTCATGGGGAGAAGAAAACATTTCCATGAGCGGGTACGTGAGGAACGGAGTGGTCGCGTGCCCTTTTCAGCGTTCGTGACTGCACTCGCAACCAAACTGAAACTCACACAAACTAACGAATAAGAAACATAGACATAAAAAGAAAAGAACGAATTAGGACATAAGTTTGATATGAAGTTACGAATTTTATTTGCTTTGTTTTATTTTGCTTTCTACAAATCATATTGAGCCATCTACAGTATATAAAACACACTCCAACACTCCTTTCAAAGGTTAAAGAACATCTCAGCGCCATCCTGCCTCCCAGCAAACACAAATAAATACATTAAGTACGTTTTAAATGTCAATATATTGAAATGAATGGCAAAATTTCAAAGATCACTCCAGTTGGTTGGTCTTGTTGGTTTGCAAGCAACCAGACATTTCATGTGGTCTGGACAAACGTCTCAAAAGCCAGTGGCATACATTTAGGACTGGAGTGGGAATTAAAACATGTCTGTTAAAACCAAATAAACAATTCAGAAATTGTCATTGAGGACAATTGCCTCTCAAAAAGTGCAAGAATATTTAACCAATCAGAAGGCTTTTTGATGACCAGGGATCCTTGTGCTCTTCAGAAGCCATCATTAACGTTACTGGAATTTGAAATACACTGGTACAAGAATGTTGCTTAATGCTGTTTAATTATCTTTATTATACTATAAACAAGCAACATAAACAACTCATAAATACATTAATAGGTAACAGTGCTAATTGAACTGAATAACACTTAATTTTATAACTATACGTGAAAATAAATGACAGAATGTGTGTCACACAAACACTACTTGGTACTGGGAGAAGCAGCTCACATCAGCCAGACAGCTGTTCAGTTTAAGGCAGACCTACGTGACGATGTGACTGGGTTGGATTTAGGCAGAATTGAGCAGTAGAGGATTAACCCACGAATCCTGGATCATATTCTGCTATTGGACACACTCACAAGCACACGTGGACACGCTCACAAGCACACACTCACAAGCACACGCAGACACGCTCACAAGCACACGCTCACAAGCACACGCAGACACGCTCACACGCAGACACGCTCACACGCAGACACGCTCACACGCAGACACGCTCACAAGCACACACGCTCACAAGCACACACGCTCACAAGCACACACGCTCACCTCTCCCCTTTGGCTACTTCTTCACGTAGAAACATTAGCCCTCCAGACACACGCAGCACCAAGGAAATAAATGCAGGCATGATCACGCACAGATGGGCCAAAGCAGGCTGGGGCAGACCTGCACCACCCCTGCACCACCCGCAGCACGGGCCAGGGGCGACAGCCTGGGCTCCTTCATCTGAGCAGGTCCAGCTTGATAGACGACTGACGGGTGGACAGACAGAAAGATCAAGTGTTCATGATTTTATCTGGGGGGGACGACATCAAGAAGAAGTGGTTTCTCGATACGGAGTCCAGAAAGTCCTGAACCAAGAGGGTCAGGATGAGAAAGTAACGTCTGGAGATGTTCTGGATGGGGTGGGGGGCAGGGAGAGGGAGACAGAACAGAGAGAGACAGGAGGGGAGGAGAGGTGAGGGGAGGGAGGGGTTCATTTGCTGGTGCTGTCTAATGCACTGCTGCCTCCCCGGCCAAACGGACTCATTTCATTGGTCTCCATGGCCTGGTAGACAAAGAAAAGGAATCCAGCCACAGCAGTCAGAAGCAGCAGACGCACCCACACTGGGATACGGCGTCGTGCCTTGGCCTGTACAACAGGGGGCGCTGTGGGCCTAGTGGCGGGGAAAGGCATGGCGCTCACAAGAGGCACAGATCGGCTCTCTGCGTAGGACGACCTGGTCTGTCTGAGCTCGGTGAGGCGCGGCCGCAAATCACCCAACCACGAGTCGCCCAGGGACCGATCGGCTGCTCCTTTAATGGGGGGGCGACAGGTGGCACTAGTGGGACAGGGGTGGGTGGGTAGACAGACAGACAGGTAAAACAGGAAGTAAAAGTCGAAATCAGAGGTCATCACATACAAGCAATTATACATCTGAAATGTTAGATATGTACTTTAAATTTACATAAGATGTTTCCAAAATCTTATTTCACAGTTAAAAAGCCTGTATGATGATTCCTTCCACAGTACTGAACCTGAGTGACGGTTCATAGCTCCTCCAGAGCTCACTGCTCACCTGATTCCCGTAGGAGTATTGAGGTTCTCGCTGGGGAACATTTCTTTGAGCACATTTCTGTCTGGCGTTTTTGGGGTCTGCTCGACGTATGATAACTTCTCAATCTGCACCCAAACACAGAAGCCTTGTGAAGACAGTATTAGGAGTGAAGCGCTGTGTGCTGTGTAGAAGACACAGACTGATGTACTGCAGAATACTGCTGTACAGCTCGTAGGTTTCCTGAATTACACGTTACAGTAGCAGTTTTTGTTCTGTGCTCTGACACCCTGTTCAACTCCCCAGTGAGGCTGTCTGGCACAAGGTACACAGCAAAAAAGGAAAACAAACAACCCTCAAAGCAAACAAAAAACACAAACAGACACGTGGCAGCCACTACACAACACACACACACCACCCCTAGTGACATGTGCACGAAGGGCAAAGGCCCTGGTCCCACTGCTAGAGGTCTACAGGGCATTACCAGAACTCTGGAGTCCCGCCCACCAAGAGGCGGGGCTGGGGAGAGCAATGGCCCCGTGTCACTGTGCCTTCCCCTCAGCTGGGCCACTGAAGACCCTGCATGCTCCTGGTGTGGTGGGAGTGAACACAGTAAGAGCATGTACAAAATAAAAAAAAAAAACACATCACTATCCTTTTCCCCCAAATAAGCATGTGATGACGCCTACAGCTGGTGCTACTGAAGTCCCAACGGATCTCCACCATGTACAGGCAAAAAGAACTAAATATCTGAGGCAAACCTTGGACAAACTCTGTGCAATAGGCAGAGGGTCTTCTCGAACTGGAAGGTTGGAAGAAACCACTAGAGCATGGGGGGGGAGTGGTTCAGGGGAAGAGTCCATTACAGAGAGCGGGCGTGGGGAAACTGGATCAGGCGAGAGGCAGCACATCACGTGAACCAAATCCTGGGACGGTGGACGTGAGGCTGATCGACGCTGCTTCACGTGCTTGGGCAGCGGGACACGTTCAGGCTCCATGTCCTTCAGTTATAGAAGAGACGCGCAATGAAAGACCATCGCAACGGACTGGGAACTGAAGCACAAACACAGCCATCTTCCCCAGCCAAGGCCTCAAGCCCTCAGACACCGGTACTGTCCTAGCTGTGGCCCAGTAAGCTCACCTACCGCTGGGCCGGGCTTCTGTGGCTGAGGCGCCTGTGTATCTGGGACATCCTGGGACATTACATGGAAAGAAAAATGAACAAACAGTAAAACTAGACCATCTCAAAGGTCCTTTGAAAACCTGATTTTTCAGTTATGACAAGTGTTGGCAATAAACAGAGACTTCATGTTAAGAGGCTGCGTTTGTAGTTTCCAACTAAACTCAGAAGGCGTCACCTCCAGGAGAGCAGTATCGAGGACAGAGGCCCGTGGCAAGGGGCGTGGCCCTGGGGAGCGGTCAGACGTGGGGCTCTTCTCTCCAAGCTTCTGTAGAGACGCTTATGTAAAATGAACATGCCTCAGTCAAAAAGTACAACCACACAACCACGCTGTGAACAGGAGTTTTCTGGGTAAACACAATAAAAGTAGAGCTAGCCAATCACTGGAGACATCAGTGCACCTGCAGCAACACATTCAATGACTGTAAGGGCACCTCGTTGCCATGGAGACAAGGGGACTCCTGCTTTTCTCGGGGGTGGGCGGGGCCTTTCGGGAAATCGGAGTGAGAGTTTCAGAGCTCACAGCCGACGTTCACATTATCCCAAAGAGACCAAACAAACCTGCTGGCGATTCCCTCCACCTGGTGTTGGCACCTTAGACAACACGTCTGTTTTGTCGCTCATGTGAAGTAACGGTAAACTCAAAAGTGATCTGGTGGAACGGGTTTGCCACAGCTGCTCTGACAGAGAGAAATAACAGCACACCTCAGCACGCAAGGCCTGGTGAAAACCCTCCAGGACGGGGCCGTTCGGGACCACACACTCAGGAGACCCAACACCGCAGGTCCCGCTCACAGGGGAGGGCTCCAATAGGTGCAGTGCCAACAGGGGTGTGGGGTTTCTGGGTACTGCCTTCAGTGGGATAACATCATCCGTGACTCGAGGGAAGTGGGAACGTTACTCAGGGCCTTCGTGGCTCAAGTTAACATGGTTACATACCGAAGGTCTGTGTGTCCTCCTGACACGAGGGACATGCAGCACCTCTGCTGCTGAAGCCTCAGAGACGTCCTGAGGGAAAACAGGTGTGTAACACGCATGCGCACACGCAATAATACACCAGTGTTGATCCAAACCATCAGGTGTGAGATGTGAGACATGCTAATTTCCACAAGAGGTGCTAGAGGTGCTTGACCAAGCCTCGTCCCCAAGAGCTGTGTGAGGTCCCTGTGAGGTCCCTGTGAGCATTTGTCCGCAGTGCAAAAAAAGCCAAGTGCACAGAAGACAGACGTTGGAAACGTGAGCACAATGTGTGGCGTTACAGTGTCATCACTGGCAGGGACAGCCTGGTCCAGTCTGCGTGAAGATCTCCTGGACTTTCTCCGAACGTTCCAGACCAGGAGCTCCTCTTCCTCTATCTGAACACCAAACCACGCACACGTAGCAGAACCATCACACCCCAGAGTCCTCCCACACCATCACACCCCACCCCAGACCCCTCCCACACCATCACACCCCACCCCAGACCCCTCCCACACCATCACACCCCACCCCAGACCCCTCCCACACCATCACACCCCACCCCAGACCCCCCCACCCCACACCCCAGAGTCCTCACACACCATCACACCACAGCTCACGTATCTTCCCCAGTGAGGAGCTTTAGAGCCTCTTTAGGGAGACACATTCCTGAGTATTTTACAGTGGTGTCAACATGAGGCAAATAAAAAATGTTACAGCCACGCAGGACAAACCATGGAGAGGAGGAAGGAGAGACAAGGAGGACATAGCTGCTACCTGCTCAGAGAGACGGAGAGAAACGTTATCTACGTGTGTGTGTGTGTGTTGTTTTCCTCACCCTGTGCTGACTGCTGAGTGTTATGGGGTTAACAGATGGTTTCCCTCTACTCCTCAATGGCCTCTCGACCACTGGGACACGCTCAGGTTCAGGGTCGGGTTCAGGTTCAGGTTCAGGGTCGATCACTGCTGTCATCTCTAAACCAACAAACACTTTCAGCATCAGCCCATTGAAGGCAGACAGAGCTGCATACAGGCTGTGGGCTTGAGAGGCGCTGCACCCTCACCGCCCTCCGTGTCGCTGTACTGGTCTGCGTGGGTGGTGCCGTTGTGACTGCGGTCTGTGTGGTCACGCTCAGAGGGTGGAGGGGCGGCTTCAGGGGGCCCCTGCTCCAGACACTTCTGAAGCTTCATCTCGTACACCTTCCGGGTGGATGCTGGGAAACCAACAAAACCCACATAAACCCACAACGTAACTGGTCTGCTCCACCTGCACCATCTGGAGATGATTGCCACACTTCCGGGAGCAATCCTACTACAGACACCGTCTCCTCCAATCAAAACGTCCCATGAAAAAAGCTGCACATTCTCCTCTGGTGTGGGGAGGTCAGAGGGCACATGTAGAAACACTTACACTACAACAGCCTGAGCAACAGAACTCCACCAGTACTGTTGGAGCTCTTCATCCAGTGGAGGCATTTCATTCCAATATGTCACCCAGCAAAAGAACGTCCCCAGATCAAATCATGAACGCATGTTTTTGTGCAACCCAGCAGAGTGGAAAATACTAAATGCTCACAAGCCAATAATTCAGCCAAACCAGTCTCATCAATCACAGAGCTTTAATTAACAGCATTAATACTCCGAAACCCTGTGATCAGGGCAAATTTGGTCTGGAGCCGACATTCTGACAGGAAGAAGAAGAGGACCTTACCCACAACAGGACCCGCGCTGACGCCAAACTTCAGAAGCTCATCCTTCAGAAGCTCATCCTTCAGGCCATCGTTGGTCAGCGCCGTCACATCGATCTCCTCTGGAGGGACTCTGTCTGTTTTCTTGGTGGCTTTCTGGAGCAGGAGAAGCAAAATCAGAGATTATAAAAACTAACAGGAACTAAACAATTCAAGGCATGAGATAGAACCAAGACTGTATTACAATTTTCTGTTCACAAAATAAGCCAAATCATTTTAAAAAGGCCAATGTAAATGTTTTCTGTTAACAGAATTTCAGCATAACTGTTAAATGCAGTCTGTTTATAAACACCAGTGGCAGCTGTTTAAACACCGAGTCTGCAGACTAATCACAACTGTGGACCTGTTAGTCTAAGATCTTGGTGTGATGGCCTTATTCTGTAGCCAGAGTGGCAGGGCACACAGGCAGAAGCCATGTTCCAAACCCACGAGCAGACTCCGAGGGAGACCCCAGACACCTCAGCTTGGTTGAGAATGATGTGAGCAAATTTTAGCTTTTGACATTCATGAATATTTTCATATTATACACTGCTTGGTAAGACGCATGACGGAATTCGAGAGGCTCATTCCCGACATTCCAGGGATTCATATGGCTTGACACTAAAGTTCTGATGTACAGAAAAGGAAAATAAAACATCATAAGACTCGTATAGTGGCCTGCACAATAGCTGCAAGAAAATTCCAGACTAATGGAATAACTCAGACTGGGAATGCGGAGTGTGTGCAGAGGGGTGGAGCAGAGATACCGCCGTTCTGGACACATTCCGCTGGAGCGTCGCCATCTCTCTCCACAAAAACATGTGATCAGACGGAAGTAGTGGAGAGGTGGTGTGTACGCTTGTGTGCGGATGACAGAGGGAGGTGTACACTTCAGACTCTCAGCAACGAGAGGCCTTTCAAAGGGAAACGGAAGTCGCACCCCATCAAATAGTCAATCTCAGA
The DNA here is from genome assembly GCA_020368025.1 of Brachyhypopomus occidentalis. Taxonomy (NCBI): domain Eukaryota; kingdom Metazoa; phylum Chordata; class Actinopteri; order Gymnotiformes; family Hypopomidae; genus Brachyhypopomus; species Brachyhypopomus occidentalis. The sequence goes on from JAGXOD010000135.1 coordinate 1,255,514, forward strand.
AATATCAGATAATCCCAATAGGGGGTGCGGGAGTTTCATATTCTACAAACTCAGCTCCACCTCTGAAGTGTGTGTGTTGCACTCGTAGCCAAAGGAAATGTGTAGAACAGCCCAGTTAAACTTTACTTAGTTCTACATATGCTGGATTCTATCCATAACAATCTTATATGTGCATTAAACCTCACAGTTCAAAATGCAGTGCGCACACACACCCCTCCACCGTGTACAAGCCCAGGCCCGTGGGTGTCTGACATCAGTCCAGAAGACACTCTGTGGTTCAGAGTTAACACAAACCTCACCACACTGCCAGACATTTGTTTGCAATATGTAAAAGCATTAAATGTGGTTAACCACGGTTCCTCCACCATCACTGCCATACCGAGAATTAAATATTGATGTTAACAAAGTGACTTCTCAAAAGCAAAAAGGTTTTGCAGTTTTTCTACTTACACCAGGAACACAATACTAATCTGCAGGTAAATCTTATTAAAACAGCATATCAATAATACCATATATGGCCAGAAAACAATGCAATAACACCACAAAGTAATTCAGAGTAGGGCTACTGATGATGCATAACTGAACACCTTTAAAGGTGTTTGGGGTTAAACACACACACACCCCCAAACCCGCAATGAAAGCCTGCACGTCTCGAAGTGATCCACAGGCCTGAGGATCAGAGCAGCGACAGATAAAGATCCCTTTTTGTCCAATGATCTTCGTGTACTCACAGGATCCCTGTAACAGTTGCACTAAATATCAGCAGCGGATTTATAAATGACTGAAAAACTGTTGTAGCTCAAGAACGACAGAGCAGCAAGTAGTCGGGAAAATCAGGGCGGGAATCCACCTTTATAACGAACTACTGCACACACAATAACTGACAAAAAGCACTTTCATTACAAATCTCCAAATACCCGGTTCTGTCACCAATGAAAAAAAACAAAAGCCCATCAACACAGTTTAAGAGCGGGCAGCTCACAGGACGCTAAATATTCGTTTCACGTCAGTCCATCACCGGTTCGGCGTTGCCAAAGAGCCCCAGTGTGGAGAATACTGCGTTACACGGCAGGACTGCGAGCAGCGACACAACGGGAACAGAAACTGATAGAAGACGGGAAGATTTACCCCCCCGAGTCTGCTTTATTGCACCAGCTTTGTACTTTAACAGCACAAATAACAATAAAAAAGATTAGTTTTTATAAGCCAACATATAAGTATTAGGCTAATGGTTTTCGAAGTGTTGATGATTATCGTTGTTACATCCCAGCCATCTCCGTTAAATCATTTTATTAAACTAACCGTCGTGAGACCATCGCGGACGGCGCGAGCTCAAGTGTTTCAGCGGGAAACCAGCCGTCTCGTGAGACACCACGCCGGCTTGCATTCGTTTCAAAATACAAGCTGGACCGACAATACTGGTGACTAGTCACATAGCGCCCATATTTATATACAGTTATATCAAGCACAAACCGCTATAGTTTATGATAAACAAGTTACAACGTCGCTGCAAAACTTTAATCGCTGTGTAACGCAAACAGCCACAATGTTGCGTTATCTGATACACACTCCAGTACATTCCTGTTTAGGCGCTTTCATTTCTACAACGTATCGTAACCTTAAACAGCACGTGAAATACCGACACTGTCGCTACATCGTAAATTTAGCCATCCAAGTAAAGGTGTTTTTTAATTTCAATACCACAGACGTCTTAACCTGGCTTAACTCCCACACAGTGAAGTGTAGGGAATCACCCACCCTTCCGGAGCGACTTCTGGAGGAGACCACGGGCTCCAGCTCCTCGTCGCTGGAGAAGGCATCTGGAGAGCTGCTCTTTTTGTTTTGAGAGGTTAAATTTTTCAAGTACAATTCCACATACACCCCCTTCCTTTGGTCGCCGTTGGGAAGCGCAACATTGTGAGCCACCAGTGCACTTTTAAGCTTATCTTTAGTCAGCACAGACGGATCCGAAAGAAATTCCGACATGTCTGCTTTTTTCTTTTAAACAAGGGAGACGATCGCTAGCACGGCTACAATCATTAGCCAAGTAACATTTTTATGGCACCAATGGCCATATTAAGAGCGCGCAGACTATTGGTCACATAGGGGTAAGAATGAACGCTCTCATTGGAGGAAAACTCCTACACGTTAAAGCGTTCATATAAAATGTCAAAGGAACGACTTCAAGACTATATGAAAAATCTATTTTTACTGACCTGGTATTAAATGAATATCAGCCTACAGCATTTTTGTAATAGATCATATCAATAAATTAGAATATACGTCGTCAGTCAAAACTCAATACAACTTATCAAAACTTTACAAAGAATGAGATTTTTACTCTTGATGTAAATATATGCCATTTTTTTTCTTTTGATGTTAAAGTATATGACATTAAGTACTGGTTTACAAGACCCAGATCAGCTAAACACTACAATAAAGCGCATTTTATGGTGAATCCACTGGCCCGATACTGGCGGCGGTTGTAGAACGTTTTAACTGGGATGTCAGACTGGGTCCAGTGACCGTTAGAGGCCACGTGATCCATGTCCACAACAGGCCCAACACGAAACACACTCACTAGCTGCTTCAGTAGAAACACGTGCACCTACCTTTCAGGTGCATTTGATACGAATCGTTACATACTGTAGCCCTTTGATTAGCACCGGCTGGTTTTATATGACAGGCCCATTCTCAATACAACAGTAGTACTTGTGTAGTATTCACATGGTAATGGGTGGCTAACGTCTACGATTACATCACACAGCAGTGACACTGCCATGGTAACTCGGTAGTGGGTGTTGATCACACGCAGCAGTGACACTGCCATGGTAACTCGGTAGTGGGTGTTGATCACACGCAGCAGTGACACTGCCATGGTAACTCGGTAGTGGGTGTTGATCACACGCAGCAGTGACACTGCCATGGTAACTCGGTAGTGGGTGTTGATCACACGCAGCAGTGACACTGCCATGGTAACTCGGTAGTGGGTGTTGATCACACAGCAGTGTTGCTGGTTGTTGTTTTCATTGTCACCCAAACATACTCAACCAATGGCCATCTGGGGGTTAATAATTACAAAGGAAGTTTGAATTTGTTGTGACCCACTGTCTGCAAAATACTTTATGCTTAAAAAATAAATACATTTCCCCCTAAATAATCTATTTTAAATTGTGTTTAATGGCGGTATGCATTCCTTCCTTTGTAGTTTGCTTTTTGTTTTTTTGTAAAGAAGATCCTTGTTTAAAGATCAGTTTCTGTGAAACCTGGAAGCTTTACAACAACGCTGCTGGCTGCCATCAGTGGAAATGCAGCCTGAATAAATAATATTCCTAATGCGTTGATACATGTGCCTCTGAAGCGAACCCTGTCCGCAGTGAGGTTACATGCACGAGGTTCTAAACGTCATGTCACCAATGTTTTATTGACTACACGATGCACCTGTCATGTTGTGACCAAACACAAACAATAGTTAACAACTTAAGCTTTACATGTTGCTGTTCAAAACACCCCAGTATTCAGATAGAGACTCACATGCCGTTACACTACGAGACACTGCTGTGAACTACAACAATAGCACGGGACATCTTTCTTCTCAGGATAACTTCCACTGGGAGATCATCAAACTGAATGTCAACACTGTACTTCCTTTTCCTGAAACAAACATTTTTTTTGTTGTTGTTGTTTTTAAAAGCACAAATTCTGAGTCAACAAAAAAAAAAAAAAAAAAAAAAAAAAAAGAAAAAAGAAAATAAATGAAGTACATGACTCAAAGTGATCACAGTGTGTGGGGAACAGAACACCGTGTAGGAGCCGGACGGAGACGACCCGCATCATGAGGAGTAGCTGGGGGAGTGTGGAGGACCTCCCTCCTCCTGCGTCTGCTCCTGCCTGTCAGGCCCTCTTCAGGGGATTCCCCACACCCCCCACGGTAGGCCCAGCTCCCAGCCTCCGGGCCGTTTCAGGTGACAGCTTGGCCCCGCCCTCTACAGGGGTGTGGGTGCTCTGGCCCCGCCCATCCTGAACCTCTCCGTTCCCACCTCCCTCTCTGTGCCTCAGGCCTTGATCTCAGCCGGAGGGCAGTACAGTGCATCAGAATTCTCTGATGACAACTCCTCTGTCAACACACAAGTCACAGCGTCTTCAGTGTTTTTGCCAACGTTTTTCTTGGAAGGGAAACCTACAGATTGATTTGATTGTTGCACATGGAATGACTAAAACGTCAAATTAGCAACACAAACAGTTGGAACAAAACCTGAAACTGCTAAAAGCATCCACCTTATATCAAACGAAAAAGAACTACACATGCAATAGGCAGTAGATCTGTATTGTCGTGGGAGGTCTGAAAACAGGCTGGGTGTGCGCTGAGGAGCTCTGGCCAGGGTGTCATTCTACAAGCAGCTCACACAGCGCTGCCAGGCGGGTGTGTGTGGGTGCAGCCGCGCTGCGAGGTCTGGGGCTCACCCGGAAGCACACACTTCCACAGGCCGTAGGTTTTCCCCACCGCCGTCTGCCACAGGCGCAGGGTCCCGTCTTCGGAGCCGCTGGCGTACAGCTCGCCGTCTGGGCTGAAGCGCACACAGTGCACGGGCCCAAAGTGGCCCTTGTAGGACTCTGTAAGCGCAGAGGGGACGTGTTTAGTATTCACACACACACAGTGCACGGGCCCAAAGTGGCCCTTGTAGGACTCTGTAAGCGCAGAGGGGACGTGTTTAGTATTCACACACACACAGGCTCAGCTACTGTAGCTCACGTGGGAGTACAGTAGAGAGTAGAGAGACATGTAGCAAAATGCTTCAAACGCAACTGCTGAGACACGGCAGCCAAAGGTGCACTGTGTACTCTCAAGCCAGAAAACCCAGCACGGCAGGGGGCTCTTGGGATAGCGTTGGTTGTTCATGCTTGACTTTATACGATTATGAATAATAAGGAAACATTGTCATCTTTTCTTTATACAGTATTTACATTCCAACCGACAGAAACTTACAAAAATCACAGGCCCTTCATTCATGTACCTGTATATGGATCCAGGTATTCTGCTGAATACAGACCCACAGATCTGTAATGGTGTCATTTTCTTAAGGACTACACTGTATGTGCTGCACTGTATGTGCTGCACTGTATGTGCTTAAACTGGTGTCAGCTAGTCACTGTTCCATTTTAACATCTAGAAAGTGTTCTAATAATGATTTGAAAATATGACCATGCATGGCGAGTTGTGGCTAACGGTCTGTGGGCGGAGTTAGCACTGCATGGCGAGTTGTGGGCGGAGTTAGCACTGCATGGCGAGTTGTGGCGGTCTGTGGGCGGAGTTAGCACTGCATGGCGAGTTGTGGCTAACGGTCTGTGGGCGGAGTTAGCACTGCATGGCGAGTTGTGGCTAACGGTCTGTGGGCGGAGTTAGCACTGCATGGCGAGTTGTGGCTAACGGTCTGTGGGCGGAGTTAGCACTGCATGGCGAGTTGTGGCTAACGGTCTGTGGGCGGAGTTAGCACTGCATGGCGAGTTGTGGCTAACGGTCTGTGGGCGGAGTTAGCACTGCATGGCGAGTTGTGGCTAACGGTCTGTGGGCGGAGTTAGCACTGCATGGCGAGTTGTGGCTAACGGTCTGTGGGCGGAGTTAGCACTGCATGGCGAGATGGCTAACGGTCTGTGAGTTGTGGCTAACGGTAAGTTAGCACTGCGGTGTGGCTAACGGTCTGTGGGCGGAGTTAGCACTGCATGTTAGCACTGCATGGCTAACGGTCTGTGGGCGGAGTTAGCACTGCATGGCGAGTTGTGGCTAACGGTCTGTGGGCGGAGTTAGCACTGCATGGCTTCATGCTCTTACCCATTTCCTCCTTGGTACTGTAGTCATATTTGTAGAGTTTGAAGTCGTCGCCTCCTGCCACGAAGAAGTCTTTGTCGGGATGCAGCGATGCAGAATGGATAGATGCTGGTGCATCCACGGTCTTGATCAGCTCTAGCCTGGACAGCAAACATGCTTACAAGCTACAGATGGCAGAGTTTGTGCTTTCACTGGTAGCCATGGATACATGGGTGAGGTATTCCTTTACATTTTCTGGAATGCAGTTGCATAAGGTGTGACGGTCCACACACACCCAACACAGACTTTACAAACCAGTTTGCTTTCATGCAAATCTGGCTGGAGGACCTCACCACCACCATGGTTTCCTAAGCAGACCAGTGAGGTACAAGCAGACTTACATGTGAGCTTTGTAGAACGCGATAGTCCTTCCGTAGGTGATGACCAGAATCTCCCCATCTGGTATGTACTCCATACTACTGACAGACGTTTCAAATGAGAGAGTCTTCACAACCTCCCCTGTGCTTCTGTCCCAGAGTCTGCAGAGAAGAGACCAAGAGGAAACCACCATCATTGTTCTGTCTGTGATTTCTGTCATTTTGCATTTTCTGACCATGTGTGGAACATCTCTGACCGTCATTAACAGCAGATATCAAAATCACCAATGTAACATAAAAAATGTAAGTAGTAAGTCCATAAACTGCTAATGTGTCTTTTCAAAACCCAGATCTGCTCTTGCAATGCTGATTAACAACATGGCAAAATGCATCTGCCGTGTTGTGTTCGGCCAAATGTTCAAGTACAAGTTCAACTTTAACCGTTTAGCTTGTTTGACAAGTATTATTTTACGTTCTTAAATGCTCAGTTATTTAAGTGGAACATTTGAACTACATATGAACATCTGTAGTTTAAATATAGGGAAGCTGGTCAGCATTAACAGGCACACCAACCAAGTGTACTATGGCAAGGCAGTGAAGGATGGAGCAATGTGAACCAACACCAGCAGAGACGCTCCTATACACAAACAACTGAAACCTTGTTCAGTCATAGAACAACAAACAAACAAACAAAAATCGCTGTGCATTAAACACCAGTGTGAGGTACCGTGCACATTAGACACCAGTGTGAGGTACTGTGCCCATTAGACACCAGTGTGAGGTACTGTGCCCATTAGACACCAGTGTGAGGTACCGTATGGTTTTGTCCTCTGCAGCTGAGAGGATCTGTTGATCGTTGTTGCACCACAGAGCTTTCTTAATGGCAGAGGTGTGGCTGGAGATCTCCTGAGGCTCTGGAACACAAAAATGATTCTGTTGGCATGGAAAGAAAAAAAGCCTGAAGCTTTCCTGATGAGTGGGCTCCTGGTGCACAGACCAGCCCCCTCTCTACGTTTGTGTGTGTGCATGTAAGAACATCTCATGAAGCATAGACCAGCTCTCTCTCTCTCTCTCTCTCTCTCTCATTTATCATAGACCAGCTCTCTCTCTCATTTATCATAGACCAGCTCTCTCTCTCTCTCTCGGTCCGTACCTGCTTCAGGCTTGCTGAGGTCGTATATACGCAGCACTCTGTCATTTCCACCAGTTAAAAGACACTTACTGTCCTGTTGATATAAACACAGCACAGAGAGACACAAGAGTCCAGGGAGATCAGGAGAGTGTGTTGGTTTGGCATTCGTAACAAAAAACAAAATCTGTTTATACATGTGGACACAAACGGGTGGAGCCAAACTAGTTGCATAAACTCCCAATGCATTATGAACAGTGGTGGTTCTTCATGACGGAGTCAGTGTTAACACTCGACTGAAAATCTGTGTTTAATTTATGAATGGATGGATGTCACAGGCTCATAATGCTGTATGTATAACATACTGTGTGTAGGGAGGGGCAGAGGAAGCGTGTGTGGCTACAGTACCTGCATGAGGTCAAAAGGGACCTTACCTGCGTGAAGTTAACAGACTTCACAATGTGCTTGTGCGCCAGAGTGAGGAGCTCGTCGCCCGTCACTGCATCCCACACTTTCCTGTACGATACGACAAAAACGGATGATGGAAACTTAATCCAGGTCACACGTCAGCTCTCTCTGTAAGGAGCCTGACCCATCCACCAGTGTGGACCTCCTCACTGTTCAACCCCCACCTTTCAGACGCATTACATTACATCAACAACCTTTAGCGGCCACTTTTATCCTAATTTGAGCCATCACTGGTTAAGGGCCTTGCTCAGGGTCCCAACAGTGGCAACTTTGTGGCGGTTTGAACTGACAATCTTCTCATTCCTATTGAAGAATCTTACCCACTGCGCTACGACTGTCGCGTGACTTACGCTGAGAAATCGGCTGCTGCAGTAGCTGCTTTAGTGGCCTCCTTGTTTAAGGTGGCCCCCCATACAGCACCTTTATGACCCAAGAACGTCCCGATCCAATCCCCCGTGTCCCCCTGACGCAGCATCGGTTTGCCATCTGCAAAGGCCCGAAAAGTGAAGACATCTGGTTAAAATCTTCAGCAGCACTCACTCGATACCCAGCTGTATCTATGATTAAACTCTGATTCCTAGACAAGAAAATTTACACGTTAGTTTTTAGTAAAGCATAAGACTCTAAGAAAGGAGTATGAACATGCACTATGAGCCCAAAGACCTACCATTACAAGCAATGAGTCTAAAGACCTACCATTACAAGCAATGAGTCTAAAGACTTACCTTTACAAGCACTGATGAGGAAATAGCCGTAAGGGGTTATTCCACTGAACGCCAGATCTACCACAGGCCTGGTGTGCCCGGAGCAGGTGAGAGGAGTTTGTCTCATAGCCATTCTGGATCGTAAACCAACCTTGCGGAATGACAGATAGAACAGCCGTTAACTTGGAACATACTAACCTGTTCAACATCAACATTTACAAATAGTTTACAAGCTAACCATATTAACCCAATCGGTATTTTAAGTTGAGTTTAAAATGAACAAGTCAGTACAATCATGCAAAATTATCAAGCTGTTTAACCAGGTGAAAAGTGTATGTTGGCTAGATAGTTAGCCGTTAGCTAGCCAGCTAACTCTTTTGCATACACGTAAAGGTAGCTAGCCATTCAGTAAAGGGCTTGAATGGCTAAGTTAGCTCGCTTGCTACCTTGTACGCTAATTCCGACAGTTAATTGGCAAAGGACGTCAATGTAATTCGTGATACAGCTAACGTTAGTTAGAGAGCGACGAAAGAGCGCTATGTACCCCGAGAGATGAGAGAGAGATGAGAGAGCTGCTGTAGTTACCACACACAGCGGGTGAAGCGCGAGGAAGGCTAGTTCTCCACCCGTACGCTGGACGGCTCACTACGACAAATATTGGGCACGGACAGGAAGCTGCGTGTGTTCCACAGATCTGTATACGACTCTCAACAGGGACAGCGGACGAAAGGTCCTACTGGAACGAACTTGACACAGAGTGTGTTTTACACTTAACAACACGTGTTCGTCGCTTAGCGATGCTTTTGAATGTCAACAACAGTGATGGGTCGAAATCAATACTTTCAGCACCAATATTTCCTTTTTAAAATCCTCACACAAAACAGTTATCGTGCATTGTAAGTTCTTAGATCATTACTATTTAATTAAATGTCCTGAATATATCTTTAATGTGGAAAAAATGCAGATATCTGTGTAGATTAGGAACTAACTTCCGCCTCCTGCTTCACCGCAACTCATTCTGCCCGGGGCTGAAAGTCTCTGGTTGCTACTGTGGCATGCTGGGTTAGATTTAAGCCGACGTGTTCCTGTAGCAGGTGTCCTTTGAATTTTTTTGTATTCATTTCACGTAAGGCCATTTGATATACTCCAAATTTCCAGATGATATGAGGAATAGGTTTTGGAAATGGTAACAGGCTTAATAACAACTGAACATATTTTATATTGACTCGTGTAAATAATAGCCTAACTGTTAATAGTATCGGTGTTGATTTCGGGGATCCAAGTATTTCTGAATATCGAACTAAAAACAAATAAAGCATCGCCAAACTCGACATCAAACATCTGTCCACAAACTGAATACATTATTTATGTAAAACTCGTTACCTGTTTTTTAAAAAAATACAAGCTACATGTTCATATGCATAACCTATTAATGTTCATTTAAATTAAAATTAACCGTAACCTGGCAATCCATAACCCGTTAACAGGCTGCTACAGTGGGAAAAGTAAATTCGCGCCAGCTAAATATAATTACATCGTAAACCAAAAAACTCTACTGCAAATGAATGAGTCATAAGTACCAGCATGCACTGCGCGGTCTTCCTACAGCAGGAGGGTGGAGGAGGTGGAGGAGGCAGAGGAGGCGTAGCCGCGGTGCATTAGAACTGAACTGGTTTAAAATCGCACGCTAGAGAACAAGATCGCAGTCGCGGAAACCTTCGGTGTAGCAGAAGTTTCTTATCATCAAACCCATAAGCGGCGTTTACAGCAATGGCAAACTACATCCACGTCCCCGATGGCGCACCAGTCGTCCCAAAGTTAAACGTCACGGTAGACGAGCATGATTACAGACCCGGAGCGCTGGAACTGATCAAGGAAATCAGACCCAACTGGAAGCCAACAGAGGTCAAAATGAAGGTAATTCTCTTGCAGTTTATCGACATTAACTCAACTGATTCTCGCACCATGGCCGCAAATAAACTACAGTGTCCATCCACCCCGTTTGACACTCGTTATATAAAAGCCACTGGTCGCCTTTGGGCGATTTCGGAGTCACCAGATAGCTGCGTCACCAGTGTGCAAATTCCCTGCTGGTGAGCGCCGAGAGCTGCGCAGCGCACTGGAGCCGAACCAGCGCTCCGAGCCGCCGCAGCCGCGCCACATGCGTGGCGCTCCGCTCGGTACTGAACACCTGGACGACACCCGCCTCGAATATTGGCCGATATGCAGCTCACGTGTCGCTATAGCCACATATAACCGCTGTTCTCCACGCATGGGCTCGTAGGAAGTTCATATTTCCTATACTCGTCGAATTGTTAGTTAGAAGGTCAGCGGTCGACTTTTCTTTAATATCACAGCAATCGGTCTAGGAATCGTTACACTTGAAGCTCGTTTTGATGCTTAAGGAATACAACATGCTGCAATGGTACTCGTTGACGATTGCAAATAAAACAGAGCTGAAACGAACATGAAATGTTAGGTCTTGACTACTGGGAAGTACCTTTTGTGAAGTAGGCAAAGACGCGATTACATGGCCTAAATGCGTGTTCCTCCGTGAGTTTGCTCTCCTATTTAGTCATGGCTTTATAGGAGACTTGTAAAAGGCTAAATTAAAACATTTCCTGATAACGCAGTACAGACTAGATGTGTTTTGAAAACTACTGGAAATTAAAGTAACTAAATGTACTTTCTAAGGTCTAATAGTTTGATCTGTTACCTAACTGTATTACAACATTATAGATATCTTATTACTCCCCCAAAAGTATTTTCCCCCAAAGGTAATACTCATTCATAATGTAATCGAGGACAAACGTATTTCTCTTTTATTTGAATGACAAGCATCCTTGCAAGGAGAATCGTACTAAAAATAGTCTGTCGTATTTGTCTAAAAGCATCCCAGACCAGTCGCTCCTGTCCTGCAGGTAGTCTTCAGGTTAGTAGATCTTTCTTCTCCTGTCACTGGGCTTCTTTGCATACCTACTATATCATGAAGTGCTTGTTTATGTAAAGCAGTTCCCTGCCTAAATTAATCTTGAGTATCATTCTGCCTAAATTCAGCTTAAGTAATACTGACAATCTTTAAACCACACGAGAACATAGTTTTAGAGAAAAAATAATTGGTTTTCGGGCAGGTTAATTCACTCTGAAATAGAGCTTTATACAGTCAAACTTGTGCAAATCCCATTCAATTAGTAATTATTTTAAATTGTTATTGGTATTGATTTGACTTTTATAATTAACAAATTGGAAATTTAGTAATTTGCATTACTGGCAAGTTTTACTCCCACATCTCAGTCAAGCATGCTCTGAATAGCTTGCATTAAGGTGTGCTTCCTTGTTTAAGAAGGTGGGTGTGATCTCCGCATACATAATGAACTAAGGGGGCATTTACAGATCTGCTTTTCCTTATGTTTAAAGCAAAGTGGGGCACGTGGGACACACCCAAGTCTGCTGACAGGGTCAGAAGGTAAATTCCTGACAATCTCTGTCTGTCTCCTCAACCATGACCAGTCCGACTGGGGCAGGAAGGACGTTCGTCTGGAACATGTGCCCCCTTACAGGGCAGCTCAGGCTTGTATACCCTGACCAACTGCATCAGCCCCCTTTGTGACAGAGGTGCATTCCAAACACGAGGCCTATGGTTCCATTTTGGGGTGAACAGAAGTGAATGGAATGGCCAGAATGGTGCCCCCTAGTGTTTGCTGGTTGTACACAGCTGTGGTGATAGTGTGGGTGATTCCTAGTATGGCAACGCTAAAAGATGCTAAAAAACGTTTAGCACGTTTAGCGCTGTTGCCTCTGAAGGGACACTGAGTGCCACTTCACAACAGTGAAAGTGTGTGCGTCACCTTTGTCAGTGGTTACACTTGGCTGGCATTAGTTCAGCATTGTTTTGCTGAGTGGTATTAGTACACGTATTAAGGAATGTTGCTTTGCAGTGTTAATCCTTCCAGTCATAAGTGTGCTTTGTTTTATGGCCAAATCTGTATGCACTCTCATACACGCACACACACACACAGGAGTGTAGGGAAGCACTAGTTAGTTATCGTCTAGCCTTTGATAATTAATGATATCATCCAGCCTTGACCTGATTGAATACTGCCTCTTAGCCCTATCCTTACTGGAAGGATATAGGGATGAATCCTAAATGGTGTGTTTGTGTGAGAGAGAGAGAGATAAAACTGTAACCTCCAAACAGCTGCTGAAAGGAATCATGTTAAGAGTTAAAAGCCCCTCTGAACACCTCGTTTCTCCCAGTGTGCTGGGTAGTTAAAACAACCCCCCGCTGTGTTGGAGTTTGGGAGCAGGGTGGGAGTTCAAAAAGTGAGAAGTCATTTTTTTGCGTGACCTTAATCCAAACCTGTTGCTACAAAGAAATAAAGAAAAAAAACAAGTAGTGATTAATAGCTGCCACTCATCACTCAGGACTCCATCAGCCATTAAATGTGGGAGTTTAACTAGCATGACTTCAACCTGAAGAAGATTGTGGTGTTTCTTTCCCCTTTTAAGGCAACATGATACATGTTCACTCATTCAGCTTTGACACAATATGTGTCGTTGTGGACTGACAGAAATGCTACTTGTTCAGAGGCATGTAATATTCTAAAGATGGTTATCTAGAACCCTTGAACCAAACTACACTACGCAAGAAGGTGGCGTGTCAAGGACTCCACCTAAAGCACCGAAACATTACATTAGACTTCAGAATGTCCCAAGAGAAGCTGTTACTCACTCTGGTATGAGATAGCAAAGGCCGGGCAGATATCGGAGCACACCACTGTTCTTCCCGAGGACCCCAATCATATGACACTGAATGTGATGCCTGAAATAAAACATCTTTCGTCTGCTGTTGAGCAAACGAAAACCATGAATTTGCATCTGATGCTGTTTAAAAGGTTTTTACCTTTTATACGTTTGGCGCACACACACTTCTCCAGAGCTTGTTCCAGAGGAAACACTGTAGAACACTCTAGAACACTGTAGAACACTCTAGAACACTTGCCCAAACGGGGTTTGGACCCCCTGTCCCCCATCAGGGGTGGCGGGGTTGTTACTCACTACACCAACCACACAAGACCTGATGCTCAAGGCCAAGACCATGTAAACAAACCCCACACTACTCCACACCCAACACAAAGCACCAAAACGAGACGAGGCAGGTGCCTGTGAGGTCGTCCATATCTGTGAAGGAGAGTGATGAAAACGACCATCCTGAGCAGCGCGTGCGTGCGTGTGTGTGTGTGTGTGTGTGTGTGTGTAAGCTGCAGAACTTTGCTGATATGAGGTCTTCAGTCACCCAAGGCTTTTGAGGAATTAACAGTTTTTTTCTTTTCCTGCATCCAAACAAGACTTTGAGTAGCTTTGCTGATGAAGCATATGCTGGTTATTCTTCTTTCTGTAAACACGTGTGTGTGTGTGTTCTTATTGTGCTCTTTGAACTTCAGTTGATCCATAGTGCCACGTCTCTGAATGCCACGTTTGTGTTCGGGTGAAGGTAGTTCAGATGTGTGTGTGTGTGTGTGTGTGCATGTGCACAGTGTCAGTCTTGGTATCATGAGCCATGTGTGTGATGTCCTCACTCCTGTTCTTGAGTGGAGACAGAGGTTCTACTTTCATCAGTCAAAATCGATTAATTGCTATTGATCATGCCCAGTATGTCTGCCGCCTTATTTCATTATTATTTTGCTTCTAAAACCCTCAATATGTACTTTTCCCTATCAGCCGTCATTTAGATATTTAGTCTCATACTGGCTCATAAAAAACAAACCTTTATCAGCAGTAATGTTTATTAAGTTGGAGTCACGCCAGTGCTATAGATGATTATCTAGCTTGCTGTTTACAGCTCCAAACTAGTTCAGTGATCTTCATCAGTCTCTGGGTTGTGTTCCTGTCTCTGCAGTCCTTCACCGACGGCATTACCAACAAACTGATCGGCTGCTACGAGGGCAGCGTCCTGCAGGATGTGGTCCTGGTGCGCATATACGGCAACAAGACCGAGTTATTTGTGGACCGCGAGAAGGAGGTGAAGAGCTTCCTGGTTCTCCAGGCCCACCGCTGTGCCCCACGGCTCTACTGCACCTTCAACAACGGCCTCTGCTACGAGTTTCTGGAGGGCACGACTCTGGAGCCTGAGCACATCCGCAGCCCTGCCATATTCAGGTAGGGAACACCGCCGTGAACGCGGAACACAGCCTACCTGCCAGGGCCGCTTCAGACGCGGGGCCGCTTCAGACGCAGGGCCGCCACTCAGGTGTCTGATTTCCCAGAGAGCTCTGGGCTCGTGAAGATGTTGTGTTCATTTCCTGAGAGCTGAAGCCACAACCTCCTTTGCAACATGATCCTTGTGCTCACACTAAACCTTGCAGGCCCTGGATCACGGATCCTGTTCCCTACCTGCCAGGCTGGTGGAGGAAACTGAAAACCCTGCTCGGTGCCTTTAGGGCATCTCTCCCTGCTTTAAAAAAACAAACAGAAAACTGGCCATGTGTTCACGTAACCATGGTAGCCATCACTAGACCTTGGAGATCTTTTAAGGTCATGTGTTTTATTGGCTTTTTTGTTGCTTTTTGTGCACCAGGCTGATTGCACGACAACTGGCCAAGTACCACGCCATCCACGCCCACAACGGCTGGGTGCCGCAGTCCGACCTGTGGCTGAAGATGGGCAGGTTCTTCTCCCTGGTCCCTGCTCACTTCGAGGATCCAGTCAAGAACCAGAGGTGAGATCCAGATCCGGTTAGAGGCAGCCTGTGGATCTGGTGACTGATCTTGTTCCTGTTTGAGTGTGTACTGAACGCTCTGCTGTTTAGTGTACTGTGTGTGTACTTGCAGGGGCTCTAATCTAACGTGTTTACGTTCTCCCTGGGAGTCAAAGGCCCTGATGGTGATCTTGGTATTTGTGATCTTGGTGACCTTGATCTCCTCACATTACCAGGTGATCCATGAGATCACCTGTTGTGAGTTTTGTGAAGGTTGGGTGGGGTGTGATCTTTGACCTTTAACTGGTGCTGTGGGTCGAGCCCCAGACCTGGTCCTCACATAAACACCAGAGCAGCAGGTAGTTCTCCTCAGACCTGGCCCTCACATAACCCCCCCTGCGGTCATGCCCCAATAATATCTCTTCACATTAAATTATGTATTTGTAAGGAATTCTATTGTATATATTGTATTGTACTATTCTATTGTGAACCATTCTGTCTACAGTTGCTAAGTCATTACACATATTACACATACATATTTGAAATAAGCCATAAGTTATTTAAATATTAATATTTTTCTTTTCACACTGAACAATACTAATGTGAGTAATAATACTCCATGTTGCCACTTTTGTTAGTAATTATCATTTTCTTGTTCTCACAATGGAAGAGGTGCCATGTTTGTTTTTATCCACCGCTTCCCATTTTGCTATGGCAACTGCGTTTCCTTGACGAGTATGTCTGACTTGTCCGTCAGTGTTTGTGCTGCTGCTGTGTGGCGTCTCTGCTTCACACTCGTCTTGTAGAGAGGAGGAGTGAGACTGATCTGATTGGCTGTTATGGAGGCCTGCCGAACCACACCTGCTGATGTAGTCAGACAAACCGGTTGCGAGAAACGTAAAACAACATTTGCGCCACACCCACAACTATTGACTTCAGGAATGTGTGGAACTGGGATCTGTACACTGGAGTGTGTGGGACTGGGGTCTGTACACTGGAGTGTGTGGGACTGGGGTCTGTACACTGGAGTGTGTGGGACTGGGGTCTGTACACTGGAGTGTGTGGGACTGGGGTCTGTACACTGGAGGGACTGGGGTCTGTACACTGGAGGGACTGGGGTCTGTACACTGGAGGGACTGGGGTCTGTACACTGGAGGGACTGGGATCTGTACACTGGAGGGACTTGGGTCTGTACACTGGAGTGTGAGGGTCAAAAATGCCCCAGGCTTTGCATTGATGTTTTTAAAAGTGCTTTGAACGTGTGTGTGTGTGTGTGTGCGCGCGCTCAGGCTCAGCAGGGAGGTGCCTACTGCCCCCCGCCTGCAGGAGGAGCTGTTGTGGTTGCAGCACAATCTCTCCCAGCTGGCCTCTCCTGTCGTGCTCTGCCACAACGACCTGCTGTGCAAAAACATCATCTACCGCCCAGCGGGAGGTGAGTCCTGTTCCCCTCCCCACCCTCTCACACACCATGCCCTTCACATGACCACGCCCCCACACCACGCCCCTCCCCTGACCACGGCCCTTCCCTACCCCCTTGTCCTGCTGGAGGTAGGCCTGGTTTTTACTTTTCTTCTCTTGTGATCATCGTTAAACACCCTATTAAAGGGTCTTGTTTCCCCCCCAATCATTTCTTCTAAGGGTCAGGGAGATTTTTTTCTTTCTTTTGGTTGGGTGTGTGTGCGCGTGTGTGCGCGTGTGTGCGCGTGTGTGCGCGTGTGTGCGCGTGTGTGCGCGTGTGTGTGCGTGTGTGCATGCGTGTGTGTGTTTAGAGCAGCACATGTAAGCTGGTGGTGCCTTCAGGAATGTCGATGTTGTTTTTGTGTGATGCTGTGTTTGCCTTTCTGTGTTCATGAGAACCCTGTGAGCAGTAGCTGTGCTGTCTGCGTGCGGCCGCAGACGGCTGTTCGAGTGTGTGCCGCATCGTGGCCTCTGCGTGTCAGAGTGTGTGCGTGCGCGCGGCTGCTCACACAGACAGGCTTTCGTATGGAGGAAGATGGTGACACTGACGCTGCGTGCAAAGCCACGTCCTCCAGCTAACATTAACCCTGCGGGGCGGGGGGGGAGGGGGGGGGGGGTTAGTCAACGCAACTGTATTCTTCACTCAACACTCTCCTCACCACAGAGAGGAAGAGAGGGAAAAAGACAGAGAGAGAGAATGAGAGAGAGAGAGGAGTGAGTTGCGCAACACAAAGCTTTTGTGTATTTATTCATTCTTTCCGTCAAGTAAGGAGCTTCTTGCGTAGCAGTGAGGTTCAACCTGTGCAAGATTACCACGTCGTTTGCATAAGGCCTCGAAGCCATTGTCTCACTGGCACTCTCCTGGACCAATGGGGAGGCAGTGTGGCGGGAGGGGGGCGTGTCAGGGGTGGGGAGGAACGCGTCGGTCCTTGAGTCTCTTAAAGGGGCAGAGGCCCCTCTGCAGTGAAGCTGTGTGTGTTCTGTGACAGATGTGAGTTTGCCCCAAATCTCTTCATCTGCTGCACAGGCCTATAGCCACTGACTGGAGCAGTTCTGTGTGTCCAGCTAGGACGCCAACGGGCCCGGTAACCATCTCACGTGTCTCTTTCTGTAGACCAACACTTCTGTCTACTGTCACATCAGATTTTTTTTTTTTTAAAACACACATGGTAAAGCTGTAGAATTAGACTGCAGGGTTAGCTCAGGTGCACATACAGACATCTCACCACAGGTGCACATCTAGCCACAGAGACATTACAGCTAGCAGACTTCTTAATGGATGTAGTGTAACGAAGGAGTAAGGGTTTGTGTTTTGAACTCTGGTTTCCTCACCAGACTAACAGTCCTGATGTAGTTTCTTTGCGGAGCCACTAGGGGGCAGTGTTATTCCCCTCCCTCTACTTCTATTGGGTTTTTTCTTCTGCACTGCTACACTCGCCTTTTAACACATCTCATGGTTATGCTTGCTTTACAATTATTACATCGACACTAACATGGATGTGCAACATTCTCTTCATTTACATACTTTCTAATCTTTTTATGTTAACATGCCTTTTAATAGCCTTTTAGCTACGAAAAGAGTTTCATTTTCTTTCTTTGTTGCTTGCTGTGTTGCTAACATTCTTCCTGCGGTCTACTACGAGATTGCATTTCTAGCCTTCATCTTCATCTTCCTCCTGGCTCTTCTGGGTTCGTAATGGCATGGGAATCTCGTCACCGCCTATTTTTCTTGGCTCCGAGTTGCGGTTCATTGCGAGCTGCAATATTTTCTAAAGAACTCAGGGGGGGCTGGGGGAAATATCTAAAACTCGCCCCTATCAGGAAAATTGGGATTCATGGGATTCATCAACGTGTGCTTGCAGGTCGTGACCTTTATCCTGTCCCTCTGTGCATGTGCATGTCTGCGTGTCTGGAGCTGTGTCTGGTACCGAGGCGTACTCACCTGCGTTTCTCCTTTCAGAACACAAACCCTTACTCCGCCTACCAGTCCCACCAGACTAGTGCTCTAGAGCTCAGCTGTATGCCCAGGTAGTTTCAGTGTTGGTTTGCTAATGCGTAACTTTGATGTCTAGGGATTAGGAAGGGATAAGACCACATACCCATGTCATCTTCTAAATACCCCTTCATTTGTTTGCCCTATCCAGGAAATGTCAAATTCATTGACTACGAATATGCTGGATACAATTATCAAGCCTATGACATTGGGAACCACTTCAATGAGTTTGCAGGTAATTTCACGGGAGGGTATGTTGAGGGGCAGATCTCACACGGCTGTAATTGGCCTCGTCCGGCGTGAGGTCGTGCTTCAGAAGCTGGTTCTGATGCTCTGGTGGGTGTGGCTTTGTTTTTGACTGACAGGTCTGAACGAGGTGGACTACAGCCTGTACCCAGGGCGGGGTCTTCAGCAGCAGTGGCTCAGGGCCTACCTGGAGGCGTATAAGGAGTATAAGGAGCAGAGCACCGAGGTGTCTGACAGTGAGGTGGAGCTGCTCTACGTTCAGGTCAACCGCTTTGCCCTGGTAAGCATTCCCATTCAGCAGCCTCTGATGATGTAACAATGGTGAAAGGACTGTAGGCGGAGCCAGGGGCTGTCCTTTGCCCCGCTCTTGCTCGCCTGGAGGAGTCTTTAAATTACAGTAAATTGCAGTGTCTGAACTGACATGAACAGAAACTATGTAGAGCTCTTGGTGCTGTGACACGTAGCCTGGCATAGTTCTGACGTGACAACACAGGCCTCTGAGATCACGCGCTTCAAACACTCAGAGCTAAACTGTACAAACGCTCCTGGCTATGTGTGTGTGCTTACGTGCTGATGGGCATGCATGCACAAACATGTTCACATGCACACACCCACATGCACGTGTGTGTGTTTCTCATGTCTGTTGAGTCTTGGTCCCACCATTTTGCTTTCTAAGAAATTTAATGGGACATCGTGTTTCCTTCATGAAGAGGAAAACTAATGAAAATGTGGTGTAAACGAAAAAGCAGGTTAATTGAACACCAGCGGAGTGAACGAACAGCACCACCTGCTGGTAGCTACACACTACCTGCTGAAGAAGACTGAACAAGCCAGGGTTGATGTACACCGCCTGTGTGTGTGTGTGTGTGTGTGTGTGTGTGTGCGCTCTCCCCACTGCTGGACTGCTTAAAGTCGCAGGACAATTGACATGGAAGAAAGCAGTCGAGCGCAATATGCCAGTCTGATGAGCATCTAAACTCATAACTAACTCCAAACTTCTGCCTGTGGAGCCAGTTGGTCTGCAGTAAGGTTTTAGTCAGTGTTGTTTCTACAGAGGTGACACTATCACAGCAGTAGTTGACTAGACAGGAGTCCAGCTCAGGTTAGCACTGGTCAAACCCGCCTCCCCAGTCCTGGGGAGAAGGAAGTGCTTTAAGATGCAGAAGTCTGACTGCGGCTTCTCACTGAGGACCGAGACCTCGGACACCTTCTGACGCTGCAGAGCATCACCCCCTTCTGAGGAGGAAGTGAACAGTGACGAGCGTGAGTGATCAGACGAGGGAGAGGGTGTCCCAGCCACACAGCTGCCTCATCTCCACCTACACGGTGGCGGAAGCATCAGGGCTTCTCACGCATCACTCATGTCGCTGAGACAGCTTGAACAGAAACGCTAGCATAGCGTGTTTGTTCAGCGTCCTCACTCACAGGAAGTGACCCCTCCACTGTGCTCACTCACTCACAGGAAGTGACCCCTCCACTGTGCTCACTCACTCACAGGAAGTGACCCCTCCACTGTGCTCCCTCATCCTCACTCACAGGAAGTGACCCCTCCACTGTGCTCACTCACTCACAGGAAGTGACCCCTCCACTGTGCTCACTCATCCTCACTCACAGGAAGTGACCCCTCCACTGTGCTCCCTCATCCTCACTCACAGGAAGTGACCCCTCCACTGTGCTCCATCAGCGAGAACACTTGACCGACACAGTAGTGGGTAGGAGGAGGAGCTGGAGCAGATGTGCTGTACTAACAATGCTGGTTTGTTGTAGCCTTTAACTTGAGATCTCTCTCCTCTCTCTCTCTCTCACACACACACACACACACTCTCTCTCTCTCTCTCTCACTCACACACACACCCTTTTTCGTCTTTCTCACACACACACACTTTCTCTCACACACACACTCCTCTTTCTTTTCTCTCTCTCTCTCACACACACACATGCCCTTTCTTTTCTGTCTTTCTCTCTCTCACACACACTCTCTCTCTCTCTCTCTCTCTCTCTAGGCATCCCATTTCTTCTGGGCCCTGTGGGCTTTGATTCAGGCTCAGTATTCTACAATCGACTTTGATTTCTTGGGGTAAGAACATCTCTAAACAAGCATATTGCCATTTGCAGTTAAGCAAATGTTTCACTTTAATGTAGTAGCAACATCTATTTATTTATTCACTTTATTATTTTTTCAAAGATATGCAGTTCTTCGCTTTAACCAGTACTTCAAGATGAAGCCGGAGGTCACAGCGCTGAACCTTCCAGAATAATCTTTCATCTCATGATTTGTGCTACTCTCCAGAGAATGGCTCCCTCTGGTGGACACAGGCAGTACCAACCAAGCTGTTCTGTCTGCAGATTTAATGCTGTACTTACCAGACTGAATACAAAAACACACAAACGACTCTCTGTTCAGCGTCTCCTCCTCTTTTAGTGACGTGGACACGCTGGTACTGCCAGTGTCCGTGGTTTACGACTGTGGGACCTGACAGCACCACTAAACTATGGAGTACATAAACAAGGGTTCTTGCTAGTAGCTGCTCTGATAAAGAGCGCAGGGTGGTGGTCTTTCATTTCCAGTCCTTGCTCAGCTCTGAATGGTAGAAAAGACTGTGGGGCAGATCAGAGACCAACCTGCCCCCCCCCTCCCCAAACTACTCAGGCTGACTGTGATCTACACAGCTGTAGCTGAAATACCCAATGGGTGACTTTTCTTACATTTTTGTTTCCGAATAACATTTCCTGTCACTGTGAAACCACATTACATGTTCACAAAGTGAAACCATCTCCATTCAGAAACTCTGTTCCGTTCAGTTGCTTAGAGTAGAAATAGGGATGTTGTTTTTACGTGCCCACCACTGTTGTCATGGGGAGGAGATCTGCACCAAAGCGCTACGGTTTTTTGTGTAACAATGCATATTGTATGATCACTTTTATGCCGATCTGAGCAGTTTGCACAGGTTTGTTGTGAAGAAATGGTGTATGGCTTCTTCCACCCATGTAGTCGGATGGCCTTAACCAGGAGCCCACGAACACAACCAGCTTAAGAAATGGTGTATGGCTTCCTCCACCCATGTAGTCGGATGGCCTTAACCAGGAGCCCACGAACACAACCAGCTTAAGAAATGGTGTATGGCTTCCTCCACCCATGTAGTCGGATGGCCTTAACCAGGAGCCCACGAACACAACCAGCTTAGAGGCAGCAGGGCTGTTGTGCAGCAGTCTAGGGACTGAGATCATGGACAAATACTGATCCTAATACTGCTCCAAAAAGCAAACACAGAGGCCTCCAAAAGATGCTGTCAGTGATTTTTTTTTAAAGAATATTAAAGTAAACATTTAAAGTAAACTATTTACATTCTGATGGCAGACATTTTAGTAATAGCCATGGTGAAATATCTGCGATTGTCCTGGGATTTATGGCTAGTCCAGAACACAGTCCAGACACTAACCATCATGACTCTGCCTGCCTGCCTGTCTGTCTGTCAGTTTGTGTGAGCACACAGCCACTCCGAGTGGCACTAGTGTGTGGCTCTGTGGAGGGAGGGGCTATGGAGGGAGGGGCTGTGGAGGGATGGAGGGAGGGGCTGTGGAGGGATGGAGGGAGGGGCTGTGGAGAAAGGTCTGAAAGATGGGGAGGGATTGAGTCTTTGTTGGTGAAATCTGGCAGTAGTTAGAACTTTAAAATCAGCTTACAGCATCTCTTAAGAGCCGTCGTGCACTATAACAAATGCCATCTGGATTGGAAGTCTTGATTTGGGAGGGCTTTTTTTCTTTCTTTCTTTTTTTTTTTGGTCCATTTCAAAAATCGGATCTTTTTATTTCTGGGTCTTAGACACCATTGCCAAGCTCCTCACACCCCAGGTTATTTCTTTACCATCTTCACAACTGACTGTGGTGTACTTGTAGATACTGTGAATCCCAGATCTCTAGATATTGACCTGTTTGTAAATGTACAGACCAGCAGGTAGATACAGATCTGTTTGCAAATGTACAGACCACCAGGTATAGACCTGCCTGCAAATATTCAGACCACCAGGTAGATACATACCTGTTTGCAAATTTACAGACCACCAGGTAGATACAGACCTGTCTGTAAATTTACAGACCACACAGCTACATGTTTCTTAGACATAAGAACATTGGTCAGGTTTGTAATCATGTGACACTCTATAAGTAGTGCAAATCTGCTCTAAAACAAACACATATGTTCTCTGAAATCACTTGGAAGCAAGAAGATTGGTGTGATTAGCTGGACAGACGTCTCTCTAGTGCTGTTGGGATGTTGGGGTAGTCTGTTGAAACTGATGCAATGCTTCTGACAGACACGTCTTTGTACAGGAAATACCCCCTGCTAGCATCCACTACCATGTAGTATGTGTGTATATGTACATCTTAAGATAAATGTAATATCTTTGCGTGTGTCTTGTTAACTGTACAAATGTGAGATTTTTCATTTTTTATGAAATACTGTCAAATAACATTAGTTACCTGGAAAATGATGAAAATGGGGGATATGGGGTTGCATTTTAGATTCTGTATTTACATCTTCTGAATAAAAGTAAAAGTCTAATGTGTCCTGTTTTTTTTGCAGTCTACTGCAAAAACTGCGCGTTCCACACTGCGCGTCGGAAGTGATTGAAAAACGATGAGGTTGCAATATTAATGTAAAAGAAAAATCTATTTTCATACAGCACCCACTTTTGTAATTAATGTCCTGCCCGAATTATTCACAAACTACAGTAATTTTACTGGTAAAACGGACAATTCATGCCCTCGTCTTGTTTTGCTGATAACTGTTTTACGAAGGGGAATAATTACAGGGGATTCGCAGCGCTGTCTCTAATTGAATTAGCTGAGCCCCTCTAACGCTATACACCCGAGATTCACTGCAAAATTCAATATATTTTATTCACGCCTCAATATATATCCATTTCACAAAGGTCAAATTGCAGCCAATTTTGTCTTAAATAATTATATTCAAATACAAAAAAAAAAAAAAAACATTTTCGCGTCTCTCTCTGTCCGTCTCCTATACCCATAGGATCATATAAACCAGAACTCCGTCGCTTGGCTGCACGTGGGTTAGAACCTCGCGTGGGATCAGCTACAACCCACGGAGACAATTAGCTCCGAGTCGCGCCTTTAATCTATAAAATATGTGCCCACAGGTGCTTAAAGAGACTCGTAGGCTAATGGACAGGACGAGACAGTTCCCACAATTCAGAAGCGCTCATTGCTGTGTTTAACGCGTAATAAACCAGCACAGAATCACGGGCTTGTGGACGCAAGGTCGCGGTAACGCGCTCGGTGAAATGAAGACGTACAAGCCGCTGAAGTCGCAACGGCGTTCACGAGGCAAACGGCGCAAAACAACGCGGCGCACGCGGGAACCGAAGCGGGTCACGGCGTCCATTCATCTTGATTAGACGTGCCAACCTAATTACGAGCGGAGGAAACAGTAATTAGCGCACGTCACACCTCGTTAATCACAAAAGACTCCTTCACCCTATTTTTATCTGATTAATGGCTCTTTAAACAAGGGGCGATATTTATATTTGGGGTAATTGTACACAGCTCGCGCGCTCTGGTTTTATTTCACTGTAACCTCATTAAGTTTTTCATTGTTTAGTAGAAAGTGTAGTTAGTGCTAATTTGCGTACCGTATCAACCAAAGGTTCAACTTTTTTGATTTTGTAAAAATGATTTAGACCTCTGGAATAAATGCAGAAACATAAAAGATAAAGTAAACAGAAAAGTAATTGAATACTTGCATATGAGCAAATTATATATGAGCATAAATACAGTCTCCATATAGACTATTTTATGTGTTATTATTCTGTAATCGTACTGATCTTGCAGCTGAACACGCTACTATATAGTGAGGAACGTCGTGTGTCCTGCCCAGAGCGCGCGTGCACCTGGAGGCGGTTCTCATGCAGACGAAACCCGCGTGCAGCCTCGCAGCTGGGAGGCGCACAGAGACTCCCACCCGGGGTTATCTAAACACGCATGTCTGCTATTGCCACATGGCCGTAGACTGCAGTTATGCTGTAGCTTAACTATGCTTTCCTAACATCGCTTGTTCCTTATTCACGCCAAGACCGTGCTGGAAAATCTGTCTGTCTGGATGGATTATTCCAGAACATTGCTTCTCTATCAAACTGCCACTAACCAAGCAACACGTAAAGTCACATTTACACTACGGTGAAGTGAGTTACACTACAGTCCCTGAACAACAACAACACGGCCTGTTTCTTGCTTAGGCGCTCAGCAGTACGTTTGATCTGTGAATTATCTTTGTGGCGCTCCCTGGGATGAAAGCACCGAATTCTCCCAAAGAACCCCAGTTCCCACCGTTCTCAACATGGTACGTGCAACATACTCCAAAATATGACTCTCCAGAGTTAGACCCATTTTAGCAACGGCACTCGTTTGTTTTGCTTTTGAGTGCCAAGAAGCTTGCGATCAGCTGTTCCCCGCACGGGTCGCCCATTAAACAGGTGTAGTTATAGTTCCCGCACCAATTCCTCACACAAGTACAAATCAAAGAGGCGCGCGCTGGAAAACATCTGGCTGCCGTAAACTCGCGGAGCTTGTCCACACGTGGACCCGTTCCAGCGCAGATTTACCACGATGAATACCAGGCACCGTAATGGCCGGGATGAAAGCCCCGAACTGAAGCGCTAAAGATTTGGAATCAGATAAACAACGCTTACACAATGCGAACAGCTGTTCATAACGCGGCGGATAAAGATATATTCCCTGAGATTACCGGTAGCGCGACAATACCAACAGCTGTCGGTGCAGGATAACGCACAAGGCAGCGGAGAGCGATGTTTGTGTCGGTGTGGCGGTATTATAAGTATACTGAGAAAAACGCATGCTGTCATCACAAAGGGATTGTCGGTTTTGAACGTTTTACATCCCTCAATCCTCCGAGATCAAAGGAGCCGCTGTTCGACACTTAACTCGCAGGCTGGCTAATCTCGGCGCCTTATTTCTTGGCGCAAAGCAGCGACTGCGATAGTCATAGGCTACTGTTGCAGGAAGGACGAGAGTGAACCTTATTGTCAGAGAACCTTATTGCCACGGGCACGCGGTGTTAAAGCTGGTGAGATTGTCTGAAGGCCACGAGGCCGTGTGTGATGACACTGATATCTAGAGGAATTAATTCTTCAAAATATTGTTTTAAAGATTTCAGTACGATCTTACTTTTATTTTTTTGTAGTAAGTCTCCCTTGCTTTCTGTTAGGCAACGTTGAAGCTGTTCAGGCACGACTTAAAGTAGCTTAAAGCTGTGTGGCGACGAAGCTAATAAGGCAACCTGACACTGCTACTTGCTGACTTCATGTACACACACGCGCGCGCAGAGAGAGTGCGAGAGAGAGCGACGTAGACTGCAGTGGAAAATACACCCTAAAGCCTTTATATTCTTAGAATATTTTACTTTTACAATTTCTACTTTTTAAATGGACCTGAATGTTTTTACATGTTAACTGTGACGCTATTGATTATTTCTAGTTTTAGTGTTGGTTAATTATAATTGATTTAATGTCTGACAAAATACTGAAGTTTATAGACTATAAAAGAAGCACGCAGCAATGCACCAAACGACCAACAGATGGCAGCAACACGTCATCCATGGTATTTGTTGTACACTAGGACATCTTCCCGGTACTTTTGGTGAGGGAGAAGACACACACACACACCCTGGAACCGCTTCAGACAGTCTGTAGGCTAAACATGAGGTTTACAGTTAACTTAAAGAACTTAGATTTGTGTGTTGAATTTGTGTAGAGCTATGGGAGCAAAACAAAGGTGAATTCCTGATCTTTATGGTTTACTTTCATGGTAAAGGAAAAATAAATACGTTGAAAATAAACAGCAACTTTGATTTCATGTGGGGTGTTGAATAGAAAAATAATATTAACAATATGGAAAATATTAGAGATAAAGCAACAAATATAGAAATTAAAGAGAAATAGACAAATATACAATATCGCATAATTTTAACTTCAACTTAAATATATACTTAAACACTGTACCTTTTATTTGTGGAAACCAGCACTTGCATTTCTTACATCTCTTATTATGTAAAATGACTAACAAAAGATATTTGTATATAACGTGTACTCCCATATGCAATATTAATCTCCCATCATGTCCAGATTGTGGAATATGCTAAATATTCTCTATAGTGACGCTGTCTTCTTATCGCATCTTTCCATGTATAAATATTTTTGTATATATTTCAAAGATAGACATATTTGACACAATTGTAGCTACGGTTGTGTTGCATGCGTCGTGAACGTAGGGGTGAGAGGCAGCATCGTTTGACCTGTAACCAGGGCGACGACTCGCCTGTGCTCGGTTCTCCTGGAGTGCGCGCGGGTACCAGATGAAATGCAATGCCGTGTTTTCTCGGGAGGAAACTGGCCGTAGAATTTGTGCGCAGTTTAATGTGGAATTCAGGTGGTTTCTGCTTTAGGCCTGTGTGCAAATGTGCGTGTGCACGGGTATGTGCCGTCTCTATATTCACAGCTAGAAACATACGACATTGTGATATTACGAATATAATTACACTTCCATCCTTAATATTTTTTCCTGACGCCTGTTGGCCTTGGATAGTCTGTTGCCATGACAAGCACATGTAACCATATATTTCTAAAATGTTTACCCTTCATCTTTCTACTGTTTTGCATTGCATCTCTCCTATGAATAACAGCGTACCTGGTTCAAATGACACACAATTAAACTACCAAAAAGTGACCAAAATATAGAGATTATGTAAAACCACAAACAAACAAACATAGAAAAAAAATGGTTAACGAATTAGAACAAACGCTCTCATTAAGTTCTTTCAAATGTGTTTGCTTTTCCCTCAGATGCAGGGGAACCATCAGAGACTGGCTGATCTGCTGGACAAAAAGACACACTTTATTCCACGCATGAAAATCGGCCTCATCTAAAATAATTAATATGTCCTTGAGAAAAACAAAGAGGCTTCACAAAAGCAAGAGACACAGCTACAGAAGACGGGAGATGATAATTGTTTTCAAGTCCCCAGCTACTCCGCAAATGAGCTGTGTTGCGCTAAAACACTGCATTTCCTGTCCTTTATTATGTGCTGCGTTTTCCTCCTCCTTTCTCTCGCCGCTTTTTGTTTCTCGCCATCCTGACTCGTGTTAACCGTCTCCACTGCTTGCTCGCAGCTCGAGGTTCACGTCCTTTTGTGCGCAAGGCTTTTAACATGTCAGCGCGTCTATTTATTTCTCATCCCTCATTGCGTTCGCCATGGACTTTGAACCTGGTGCGACGTGAACCATTTTACCTGTGCTTTCATTGGTAATCAGGCAAGGTCCTCCGCCGCGCGGCCCTTGTGAACACACGCGGCAGCGCTGTGCAGTAAACAAGTCGGATGGCCTCTGTCCCGAGGAAGAAACAGCAAGATGGTTTGTGTCCTTTCTTCCTCTGCACAGAAGTATTTCTTTAAAATGGAAAAAGCCAAATCATTTCTGCCTTTTTCTTCCACACACAGTTTCTTTTCTCTCTCTCTCTTTTTTTTTTTTGAAGATTCAACTTGCAACACGCTGAAGATATTCTGTAGTATTGCCTCAATGTACCAGCTAGATGGAATTTGATGCTACACTGTAGTCCTAGAGATCTACATCTCTATATAATGTATATTTTTCTCTTTGGTAGACATTAGGTCAGAGAACAGGTCTAATCTGGGAGGGAGACCGTAGCCGCGAGACAGAAGACCTCTGACCTTTCCAAGGAAACACCGGAAAAAGAACATTGGAATGAAATATCTTCTGGTCCATCTAGATCCATCCAAATAAAGCATCTCATCTGCAGAACACACGATCCACATAATGTTGTGTAGCCTTATGCATTCACCATTTACACTGACTGAAGGGCAGTTGCCAGAAATACCTCAAACACCAGCCAAATACAGACGCTACTGGAGACGAACACAACGTCAAACACCAAACAAATACAGACGCTACTGGAGACGAACACAACGTCAAACACCAGCCAAATACAGACGCTACTGTACGTGAACACAACCTCAGACACCAGTCAAAAGCCCTGTTTGACACGAACAGTCTGGGACTGGGGATACGATGTTTACATTACATCTCGAATGCAACATTAGTCACACTGAGGTCACATGACCTTTCACGTGACCCATTCTGTTGGCCCCTCCTCCACACTTTATGGCGTCGTCCATGAGACGGGCCCAGGGGAACGTGTGAGCGATGGATGGAAGCTTCCGGATGCATGCCTCTAAACTTCACTCACACCATCAGATAAATGCCAGTTATACACACTTCCATTTGCATAGCAACTTTCCATTAAATCCACGTGTGTCATTACAGTTCAAATTCTTAATTATGCCACAATTTTCCCTGAGGGAAAATTCATGGAGGCCACTTCCCTCCACAGTCTGTCCATATGGCGTTTAATTAAAAGTTTTCTTAAGGAGTAAATTGTGTTCAATTCAATTAAAAATGTAATGTCATAGCAAAATAATGGGCAAAGCCACTGTGTGTCAGAGGAAAGAAAGAAGATTTATTATTTTTTTGCAGTGTTTGCAGTGGAAACTGCATATCTGGTTGTGTGGGGAATAAAAAGGAAGACAGCGAGAAAGGAACCCAGAACAAAATATGCAAGAAGCAAATATCACCAAAGCCTCCTACATAGCATCAGGCCTTAGGCGCCGCACACGAACACCGCCGCAGCTATTTCTAGATTCTACTCTTGGAATTCATACCATAGCAAATGAAGCACTAGAGTTTGGAATTCCTATTTATCTGCATGGTACAGAGGCGGTGCTCTGGGGGCGAAGAATACAGGGTTTAAGGGTAAGACAAAAAAGCATTCTGCAGGATAAATTAAAAAATAAATAGATAGATTGTGTTATGTTGAGAGGTAAACTGTTGCAAATTTGGTCTGTTGAGAAGGCGGTAAAATAGCAATATTGAAGAGAGAGAGAGAGAGAGAGAAGCAGAGAGAGAAAGAGAGAGAAAACGCATCTGGCCAATGAAGGAAGAGAGTTCTCTTTTAGACACCAGCAAATAATGTGGGCACAGTCCTGCAGCAGCGTGGGGGCGGGAGCAGCTCCCTGCTGGGGGCGTGGCTTCACAATGCCTGCTGAGAACGTGCGGCACCTAACAGCCATGCAGCGGGACTGACACGCTACGCTGTTTTAGGGGCCTCCATTGAAATGGAAAAGCAGTGGGCAAGTTCCTGTAAACCCCCCCGTGTGCAGTGTGGGGCCCTGAAGCATAAACAAAGGCCTGTGTATTTCCTCTGAGACGGGAGAGGACGAGCAGAACCTCCACGCAGGGAGCACAGCACCCACTTATTCTCACTCTTAAGAGCAACTGAGGTGTAGGGTTGATTTCACCTACCAGCACACACACACGCACACGCACACACACACACACAGGCGTTTACCCCCACCTCGCTAGCTGAAGCCCCATTGCAAGATTACTGTGCCTTACTTGTGTCATATGTGATGCTGTGTTGTGAATTATGTTAACATGTCTGAGGGATTCACTCAAAACACTACAACCAGTCTCTCTGCAGCCTACATCAGCTACACCCACAACACTACAACCTGTCTGTCTGCAGCCTACATCAGCTACACCCACAACAGTGGTGGACAAAGTACACAAACCACATACTTGAGTTAAAGTACAGAGATACCCAAGGTAAAACGTTACTCCAGTACAAGTCCTCCCTTTAGTCCTCTACTTGAGTAAAAGTACAAAAGTATTGGCCTTCAAATGTACTTAAGTATTGAAAGTAACGTACCATTAGTTAATAAGGCTCTAATATCCTGTTATCTCTATACCATGACTTGCATAATCAACTCATTTATGTGAACAGACTCGACTCTTTAAACACAAATATTTTAATATTATTAATTCTGTGTTTATAGTGTTAGTTTTGTTGTTTATTAAAATGATCATAAGCAGAAGGCATGTAATTTCCATTTGGTGCTTTAAAACAAATAACTAGCTAGCTAACTTAGCTAGCTACACGCCGAGTGCGTTGCTAATGCAGTTTTCGGTTGTGTACTAGCAATAGCCTACTTAGCTAGCTAGCTAACTAACCGTGTATACAATGATAATGTCGGACTTATTTTAACATACACAAAGAAACGGTTTGCTGCAAGATATTGTTAGATTTCTCACTAAGGTAAATGACCAGTAGGCCTATAAAATTATCTTACCTGTACGTGCTTCTTTAAACTGGATGGGGAATTTCTGGAGGAATAAACCGTGTGATCCTGAGGCAGAGAGGCGCTTGAGGACGAGTCTTTATTTCCTCGTCTACTTCACAAAATGTGCTCAAATAAGGCCACGGATTGTGTGGCGCGTTACAATCAGTCGATTCATCCATTTTTAAATATGTATATTTTCTGTCATGTTGTTGTGTTACGGTATTAACGTGAACGCTGTTGTGTCACTGTTTAACTGTACTGATTGGTGCGCGTGCTTGGCGCTTCTTTTGTTTTGACGTTACTTTGTTGAGCACGTGAAGCCGGAAGTAACGACAGATTTCACATAACGTAGTGGAGTAAACAGTAAGATATTTCACTTTCAAATGTAGTGGAGTAAAAGTTACAAAAAAGGGAAATACTTGAGTAAAGTAAAAAAACACAAAAATTGTACTTAAGTACAGTAACGAATTACATTTACTTCGTTATGGTCCACCACTGACCCACAACACTACAGTCTCTCTGCAGCCTGCCGTCTGTGATGCTGCCAGAACACAGGAAGTCCACAGCGGTGACATTCTCAAATGATCTGGACCCGACCCGTGTTCTCGGAGGCTTCGGGCCTGTTGCTCCCCAAACAGTAAGGCTGAATGTGGCTCCATTATTTTGCTTTTGGAGTTGTCTTTTTTGGGGAGTCTCTCCGGAGCCTCTGGCCCTGTTTGGGTCCGTTTTTGGGTCAGAGCGGCTGGCTTTGTGATTCATAACTGTGTGGCCTGGTAGCATAATGCTGCACAAAACAACAGACTCACATTCATCCACAGACGTGCATTTAGGGACCGTGTGGCTTTAGGGACCGCGTGGCTTTAGGGACCGCGTGGCTTTAGAGACCGCGTGGCTTTAGGGACCGCGTGGCTTTAGGGACCGCGTGGCTTTAGGGACCGCGTGGCTTTAGGGAGGGGTGTGTGAAGTCACTATGTGTGTACCTGTGTGTGTACATGTGTGTACTGTGTGTGTACATGTGTGTACTGTGTGTGTACATGTGTGTACTGTGTGTGCACCTGTGTGTGTACCTGCATGCACCTGTATGTGTACCTGTGTAACCAGTGTGTAAGGGATAGAAAAGGGGGCAAGAAATTTAGACAAATGGTTTGGCTCGGCATGCGTGCACATGTGTGTGAGTGTGTGTGTGTGAGAGAGATTCCTTACGAGAGCATGAACTCAGAGTCTGGTGGCACTTGACCATGAATCATGCACTCTTGAAAGGTCGGCTGATTGAATTTTTAAAAGGGAATATTACAATGTGAATACAGCAATGTGAAGTTTCAGTCTCTAGTGCCTGTGTGTGTGTGTGTGTGTGTGTGTGTGGTGGGAGATGGTACTTGGTCCAAACACTCCTTTTTCTTCACATTCCCTGCAGTGTGGAATCATCCCTGGGCTTCATCACTTTGTCTTCGTTGGACATTTTGTCAGTTGATGTCGAGATGAAGTCCTGTGGTGTTGGGGGTGAGGTGGGGGGGGGTGTTGGGGGGGAGGGTGAGGTGGTGGTGGAGATGAACTATGCTCAAATCACACAGCTAAAGCCTCACACGCCTCATTACAGATGCTTTATTTGTTATTGATATTTACTGCATGTCATATTTTCCCGTGGGGATTAGCGCTGAGAGCGCGAGGGGCTTATCGGTGCAGAGAGCCCCCTCCTGAGACCCCGCCTCTCCCCCTCCTGAGACCCCTCCCCCTCTTAAGACCCTCCTCTCCCCCTCCTGAGACCCCTCCCCCTCTTAAGACCCACCTCTCACCCCAATGAGACCCCTCCCCCTCTTAAGACTCGCCTCTCCCCCTCCTGAGACCTCTCCCCCTCTTAAGACTCGCCTCTCCCCCTCCTGAGACCCTTCCCCCTCCTGAGACCCTGCCTCTCCCCCTCCTGAGACCCCTCCCCCTCTTAAGACTCGCCTCTCCCCCTCCTGAGACCCTGCCTCTCCCCCTCCTGAGACCCCTCCCCCTCTCCTCCCCCATTACGATTATTACGATTCCTGTTCCCTTCTGATGTCTCTTTCCACACAGCTAGCGATTCTCAGAGGGTTTGAGCTTTTTCAAACAAAAAGAGAGCAGAGATTTTTTTCAAGTCATTATTAGAGATGACATCAGTTTAGTGAACGTATTAAAGGGTCCTTCAGCTTAGCTGTGCTACAAGATGGCAATTTATCGGTTCATCTCTTTCCTTGTGTTTGGTAATTTCTCGTGCATTTCTGACTTTTGAAATACATAGCTACTCTCTTTTGATGCTTCTTCATTGAAGCATTTGTGAAAGTTTCCAGTTGCGTGACTAAATTCTTGTTCTGAGGAATAAAATGCTCAGGCCTGGGAAGAGAAGTGACACAAGGCCTGGTTAACAG
Source organism: Brachyhypopomus occidentalis (assembly GCA_020368025.1). Classification (NCBI taxonomy): domain Eukaryota; kingdom Metazoa; phylum Chordata; class Actinopteri; order Gymnotiformes; family Hypopomidae; genus Brachyhypopomus; species Brachyhypopomus occidentalis. The sequence continues at coordinate 1,289,008 of JAGXOD010000135.1, forward strand.
AGAGGAAGCGTTCCCTGCAGTCGCCAGGGAAACGCTAGACAGCTTGCACGCTTATTAATCACATCAGTCATTATTTCCGTAGTACATGGTGCTGTTTGTCATCCGTAGTTGAAGGTTAGCCATATTCCAACATAAAACTGAACCGATCCTCCTGTTCTCCAATTAAACTTCACATCCCCAGTATTGTACAGTTATTAACAGTGCAGGATGTTACAACATTTACAATAATGTCAAATGTTCCTAGTCCCATTACAGGTTCTGTCGTGGCTTTCAGTCGGACCCCCACAGAGGGAGGCGCTGCTCCAGAGTTTGGTCTATACAGGGGGCAACTGTGTGGGGAATTGTGTGTCAGTCACTCTCAGTATTAGACTGAGTCTACGTCTCACGGTCAGCCCCTCAAATACTACTGACTCCCGTAATCTCACTCTGCTCTCACGGCTCTGTTAGTGGACAGGGTATCATTTCTCTCCATCACTCCATCCCTCTGTCTTTATCTCTCCATCACCCCACCCCTCTGTCTTTATCTCTCCATCACTCCACCCCTCTGTCTTTATCTCTCCATCACCCCACCCCTCTGTCTTTATCTCTCCATCACTCCACCCCTCTGTCTTTATCTCTCCATCACCCCACCCCTCTGTCTTTATCTCTCCATCACGCTACCTGTCCATCTTTATCAACCTGCTTCTGCTCTTGTGTTCTTTTATCAATCTTAAATCTTCTCTCTCTTCCTCCTTCTCTCCCTCCTTCTCTCTCTCCTCCTCTCCCTCTCTCTGCCTGTGTTGTGCCCGTTGTGCTGACAGACAGCCAGTGCTCCGGTGACATCTGCCTACCGCTCTGCTGCTCGCCTGTGTGATCAGCTCCTTCCAGCTCCTCATCACTTCATCTTCCCGTCTTAGCCCCGCTCTCTCCCGTCTGAGTGCGCATCTTGCGTGCCAACTCACTGCCTCTATTAACTCGCATACCATCTTATGTACTGCCAAAGCAGATTGTGTTTGGAGGGCAGGCAATTAAGGGGAAGAAAAAAATAATCGCAATGTAATTTTGGCTGCAATATTTACGAAAACGGCGAAGCTAAAGCAAGCGGACATGACAGAGTCACCACCATGGAGAATAATGATTTAGTGCTGAGATTTAGTGGGAAGAGCGGTTGGCGCATTCTTAATTACGCAAGGCCAAATGTCAAGTCTGCTCACTGTCAGCGCATTTCCTTAGTGGGTTTTTTTTCCCCGTTTTTTTTCAGCAAGTTTAGCCCATGTTTTATGAATCTAATTATAAGTCATTAAACTGCTCTGCAGATTCCGGCGACTCTTCTCTGAAGCCCTACGGTCTGGAGCTGAGTGGAGTGTTGCGGGGTGCTCGTGAGGGCCTGTGAGGGCTTGTGAGTGCTCACGACAGACTTTGAGCACTCGTGAGGGCTCGTGAGGGCCTGTGAGGGCTTGTGAGTGCTCACGACAGACTTTGAGCACTCATGAGGACCTGTAAGTGATCATGAGTGATCGTGAGTGATCTTGAGGGCCTGAGTGATCGTGAGTGATCTTGAGGGCCTGAGTGATCGTGAGGGCCTGTGAGTGATCGTGAGTGATCACGAGGGCCTGTGAGTGATCATGAGGGTGATCGTGAGTGATCGTGAGGGCCTGTGAGTGATCATGAGGGCCTGTGAGTGATCGTGAGTGATTGTGAGGGCCTGTGAGTGATCGTGAGTGGTCATGAGGGCCTGTGAGTGATCGTGAGTGATCGTGAGTGCTTATGAGTGACTGTGAGTACTTGTGAGAGACTGTAAGTGCTTGTGAGGGCCTGTGAGTGATTGTGAGTGATCGTGAGTGATCATGAGTGATCGTGAGGGCCTGTGAACACTTGTGAAGGCCTGTAGTCTTAGCTCAAGGAGCTAAGGAATGAGCAGAAAATGAGGGGTGTTAATTTACCTCTGCTCAGGGCCAGCCAGACAGCAAGCAAGGGGAAGTGAATTAAGACACACCATCAGAAGGTGTGCGGCTGTGGAGACACAGCAGAGAGAACTGCTCTTCTGTAATATTACCATGGCCTCACTACCTTCTCCCACTGAGACAAATCACCTGGATGCTCCTAATTACTTTGCGATGCTCCGATGAGCTCAAATCTAGCAATTATTTCTGCAGTGAATATAAACATCATCAGAGGAGGAGTTTTGCCATGACCACAAAGGCAAGCACTCTTACTGGGATTAACCCATACACTCTTACTGGGAGTAACCCATACACTCTTACTGGGATTAACACATACACTCTTACTGGGATTAACCCATACACTCTTACTGGGATTAACCCATACATTCTTACTGGGAGTAACCCATACACTCTTACTGGGATTAACCCATACACTCTTACTGGGATTAACCCATACACTCTTACTGGGAGTACCCCATACACTCTTACTGGGATTAACCCCCCTTCACTCTAACTGGGAGTTACTGCCTGCCCAAGCTAAAGGATTAGCAACTAAATCTTCATGAATCCATTACTGGTGTAGTTATATATGTATGAACACACACACACACACACACACATATATATATATATATATATATATATATATATATATATATATATATATATGTGTGTGTGTGTGTGTGTGTGTGTGTGTGTGTGTGTGTGTGTGTGTGTGTGTGTGTGTGTGTGTGTGTGGCGGAGGCCGTGCGGGGGCTTGTTCCTTGGCAGTGACCAGGTGTCGCGGTTGCGTTAGCAGTGCTGCAGATGGTAAGCACTCTGAGCTGAAGGTGAGAGAAGTGTGTGTGTGTGTGTGTGTGTGTGTGTGTGAGGCTGGCGGGCTGTGCGGTGCTGGGGAGAGCAGGCAGGCGTCGGTGGTGTGTGATTCTGCTACTCTCTGTCACTTCTCTCCGAGCCCCGACGGCACCCTGCGACTTGGCGGAGGGGGGAACGGTGCCTGTGTGGGCGCCAGACACACTGATCCGTACTCCACGCACGTGTGTGTGTGTATGAGTGTGTGTGTGCGCGTTCGCGTGACACATCGGCTCCTCCTCACCTGTCACCTGTGTGTGACACAGCTGCCAGGTGCAGAAACCTAAAGAGCATCTCACCTTTTTAACTAAAAGAGGAGCTTTTCCGCTTCCACCGTGAGGCGCTTAGCAGGTACCGATTTACCACAGTGACGACGTCAAGGCCGTGAGCAGCTGATCTCACCAAACTGCAGTTTCAGCCTCTGGCCTTGAGCTGTGTGAAGCTGAAGGACAATACGCTCAATGGCAAAAGTAAAACTCATTCTGAAGTTGACTTCAAGTCGTGAGGAAATGCACAATATGTGTAACTGCAACAGAGCTGGCAGACGTGGACGACCTCGGAAAGGTGAGTGGCTTGTGGGAGTTGGAGGTGAGTGTCGTCTTGACCCTGAAATTCCGTGTTGTCTTGACCCTGAAATTGCTTCTCTCTTCCACCCAGTAACCCTTTATGAGTCTATGCATCTGTTAGATACTTTTGCCTTTTTTTCTATTGATTTATGTGGTATTGAAATGAGAACATGGAGCAGTTCACAGAGCGCATGGGTGGAATCTCTGCACCTGGGTGAATGCACAAAACTAAACGTCACAAAGAAGAGATCCTGGAACGGCTCCTCCCTGCCAGTTCTCGGCCAATCGCATCGACCAAGACATGAATGGGCGGAGTCCTGTCCTGATTCCTCCCCCTCCTCCTACACATGGGTGGAGAAGATGGTGGGGTAGGTCTCTCACAGCGCCTGACATCCCACTCAACTAAGGACAATCCCCCCACCCTCTGCACTGCATTCTGGGACTGACACTAAGCCACTCTGTCTCTGGGGTGGGGGTTCGGGTGGGGGATTCGGGTGGGGGACTCGGGCGTGGCTAATGCAGCGTGGCGGGTGGAGGCTAAGCTCTCCAACTCTCACCTGCCACAGCTGCCAGCCTGCAGGCCAAACCCTTCACACAACGACTGGCTGAATAATAATAATAGTCTTCTGTTTCAGCCTGATAAACAGGCTTGAAGACACCACACACAGAAATGTGCTCAGGGAGACAGAGACCTCTCAGAGCACAAGAGAGAGCATGAGAGTGAGAGAATGACAGGGTGAGAGAATGACAGAGTGAGAGAATGAGAGAGAGAGAATGAGAGTGAGAGAATGACAGAGTGAGAGAATGACAGAGTGAGAGAATGACAGAGTGAGAGAATGACAGTGAGAGAATGACAGGGTGAGAGAATGAGAGAGAATGACAGAGTGAGAGAATGACAGAGTGAGAGAATGAGAGAGAGAGAGAGTGAGAGAATGACAGAGTGAGAGAATGAGAGAGAGAGAGAGAGAGTGAGAGAATGACAGAGTGAGAGAATGACAGGGTGAGAGAATGAGAGAGAATGACAGAGTGAGAGAATGACAGAGTGAGAGAATGAGAGAGAGAGAATGAGAGTGAGAGAATGACAGAGTGAGAGAATGAGAGAGAGAGAGTGAGAGAATGACAGAGTGAGAGAATGACAGAATGACAGAGAGAATGAGAGTGAGATAATGACAGAGAGAGAATGAGAGTGAGATAATGACAGAGAGAATGAGAGTGAGATCATGACACAGTAAGAGAATGAGAGTGATATCATGACACAGTAAGAGAATGAGAGTGAGATCATGACAGAGTGAGAGAATGAGAGTGAGATCATGACAGTGAGAGAATGAGAGTGATATCATGACACAGTAAGAGAATGAGAGTGAGATCATGACACAGTAAGAGAATGAGAGTGAGATCATGACAGTGAGAGAATGACAGAGTGAGAGTGGGAGCTGTGATTGGCTTAGACAGTAGATATCAGAAGAAATGGAAGAAATGTATTTGTTTAAATCATGAAATTAATTATTTAACAATCTTGATATTATGTATTTATTTGTATGTAAAAAATGTAGTAAAACACAAACACTAATAGAATAAAACATTAATTAAAATACAACTAAACAAGATTTTTGAGAAGATTAAAATAAAGGCTTTGTCCATTAAAATCTCAAAAATATATATATTTTTGATTTGTAAAGCAAATTTAGAATAAATGTTAAATCTAACACCATGAACCACAATTATGACCTTCATATATTTGCTTTCTGGGCAAAACAACCTCACCTTCACCAGAGCCCCACAGCTAAAGAAATTAGCTGTAGTCACAGCTTTGAACCAAACCAATCCAACACAGAACCAGTCACAGAATCGAACCAATTACAGCACAGAACAAAACTAAACAAACAAAGACCCAAACCAATCACAGGCCAGAGCTAAACTGAGTCATAGCTCAGAATCACAGCAGCCGAGTCACAGGTGGAAATCAAGCCCATTAATATAAGTAAAGTTTAGTCAAACTATACAGGTGTTATTTTTTCATTTAACAAAAAAATCTACTAACTAGATTAGCTTTTTATATATATAGGTATCAGGAATTTATTAATATTATCTGAGACATGAGAAAACCTTTAGTTTTTATCTGGCATTGGTAAGATTATAGCTTTAGGAGACATTATTCATTTATGTTCACATTTCTATTCATTAAACTTAATATTTGAAATATACATTATATATTCACAAAATATATTGTACTATATATCGAATATACATTTTAATGCAAAAGGAGTTTAAATATTGATTACATATTATAATTAATAAATATTACATTTCGATTATCAAGTGTGTTTCAGTGTGCGTTACCCTGATATCCAGGAGGTCCACGTCTGTGATCGAGAGTCCACAGTGGATCTGAGGAGACACGATAGAACTGGTTGAACAAAAATCGTTGGAACCACAGGCCAACATCTAAGTTCACCAGTAGTAAGTTCACCAGTAGTAAGTTCACTCCAGTGGTGAGTTCACTCCAGTGGTGAGTTCACTCCAGGCTTCTTGACTTGTTTTGAAGTGATCATTCATTTTGCCTAAATGATGTAATTCACATAAAACATAAGCCACGGCCTCGACCCCACGGCGGAGTTCAACCCAAAGCTAACAAGGTAAAAGAAGACGGATGTGCCTTTATTGTCTCCAGTGACCCCACGAACAGCACCGCTTTCAAACCGTCCTTTGATAACATCCCTTTATATTTCTGAGTGCACTTAAAAATGATGATTAAATGTATTTGGCTCATGTTTGTATGTGTTTTCTGCTTTCACTTCAGTGATGGGGAATGTCATCTATTATATTTCAATTACATTTTGTAATGGTGCAAACATCTCCTGTACCTCGTTCATGCAGCATTGTGGGTGATTGACTTGTAAACCATCTTGATGTCACTGCGACGTTGCCCCCAGTGCCAGCATCTCCCAGCAGACGTCCATGTCTCCTTGCAGCCAAGGGACACATGCTCACTTCAGCTTAGCAAACACCACCTGCTGAAGGACAGCCCAGAGCCCTGTGTCCATATTCAGTGGTAATGGAAGAGAAAGGGCTTCTAGACACTCTGCTGAGTGTGAATGCAAGAACCTGTCGGAGGCTTCGGTTTCTGAGCTTATTACAGTAATCACCATAAAGCTCTTGGGAAGGGAGCAGAAGACGAGATATTACTGTAAATCCTGAAACGTTCTGTTTTCATGCAGCAATAGAAATGTTTACCAAAAGCACACAGACGTTGTCCTGAGAACAAAAATCATAGGAGTGTTTGCAGAAAATACATAAAGTTTGGACAAGAAAAGTTTAAAGTGAAGCAAAACAGATTTAAAAAAATTAGCGCAGTGCAATAGCATGACCTGTGAGAAGGCAGAGAAAAGGAGAGAGAGAGAAAGAGGGAGGAAGACTGACAGAAAAATGGAGAGAGGAGAGAAGGAAAGAGAAGTAGAGAGGGAGACAGAGAAAGCATGTGTACAGGAAGAGGGAAGAGAATGAGAGAATGGAAGATGGTGAGGATACAGGCCAGAATGCCTGAATCTGAGCTCCAGGGCTCGTGAGAGTGGGTGTCAGGTATGTCTCCTTAGCCCTCCCTGTCTCTCTCTCTCTCTCTCGCTCTGTGAGTCTGCCTGTCTTTCTCTCGCTCTCTCTCTCTCTGTCTCTCTCTCCCTCTTACTGCGGAGCAGGATAACAAATCACTGCCGGAAGCAGTTTTGTGAACCTCCTCTGCTCCACTAATAACATTTAGAGATGCTAAGCTCATAAATTAGCAAATCTGGACCGCAGAGATATTATTTATGCTTGTCTCGGTTCTTGAAAGAGGCAGCTTGATGGGTAAATTGTGTTTAATTCTTGGAAGAGGCACTTTTTTCTGTACCACAGCATGATATGAGATTAATCCCTTGACAACCTTTGCAACACACTTCAAATTGCTTGCAAATGGCAGTGCTGAGGATTCTGAGGTGAAATGGAGAAGAAGACAACATAAAGCACATAGGCTCAGACACACACACACACACACACAAACTTGCAACCTCTCGTCATCTTATTTGCCCACACACATATGCATTCCCCCATATGCCACAGACAACTCAAGATCACACACCAAGCAGTTTATTTAGTGTCTGCCTCCCCCAAACGCGTCGTCCCTGTAGCCACACCCACTGCTTGGCCAGCTCCTCCCCCGGCTTCTCCTACCACACCTTTGTGGGGTTGTAGTTGGAGGTTGTTTGGGCCGACCAGCTTGTGCACCTCGACTTTGCTTGTGTCTCGTTCCCTTTTATATAGTCAACGACAAACGAGAACTTTGAACATTAAAATTGTCGGAGCTGTATTCTCGCCCACCACTCTCGTGTGACGCAGGCTCGATTTGCCCACATGCGCTTATCCTTAGACAACACCCCCACCTCCGACCCCACTAAAACAAATCAATCAATCATTGCATCAAATCATGGCTGACTGCAGTTAAGAGGTGGAGTGTATAATCTGTGCCGAGTTTGTGCTCATTCGACTATTTCAAACCACTTTCAGGGGGATGATATCTACACACCACACATACTGACTCTCTCTCTCGCTCTCTCCTCTCATGCTCTCTCTCTTTCTCTTGTTCTCTTTCTCTCTCTCTCTCTCTCTCTCTCTCTCTCTCTCTCTCTCTCTCTCTCTCTCTCTCTCTCTCTCTCTCTCTCTCTCTCTCTCTCTCTCGCTCTCTCCTCTCATCTCTTTCTCTTGTTCTCTTTCTCTCTCTCTCTCTCTCTCTCTCATGCGTGGTCCCATAGCTTGGAGTGATGCAGAAAAGTGTAACGGAGCTTTGACAGTAATTAGATTGTAAATGCTTCCTGATATCGGAGGACTTCAAAGTGCAAACACACAAATACGCCACGTGCATTATCATTAACAAAAAGGCCACCTACTCCGAATCCACCCTGCTTACTTATTTTTTTTTTTTACAGAAGCTGAATATGATGTTTCCTGTTTCACATCGTAGAATGAGAGTTCAGTTCGGAAGCGAATCAACTCCAAAACAAAGCTGCTCTAATGGACGGGCAGGGAACAAAACGAATGAGCGACGGAAAGTTTCTGTAGACATCTGACCGCGGCAATCAAAATAGAAAATGAAACGTCGTCTGTTTTCACGGAACAAGTCATTTCTGATAATTACTGTTATTTGCAATATTTCAAACACACCAATTATGCTTGTCTAGAGCATTTTAATGTATTTCGCCACTCAACAGGGTGGGGGAGGGGTGTGTGAGTGAGTGTGTGGGAAAATAGGGAGTGCAGGAAAATATGTGTTTGTGACAGAAAGAACGAATAATACGCGGGCATTTAAAAAAACTTCCACTGATAATAATGGTGTAACTCTAAACATCTAAACATTTGACAGCATCTACCGTGCTGCTATACTTCATTAACTGTTAGTAGACGAACATATATATATATATATATATATATATATATATATATATATATATATATATATATATATATATATATATATACACACACATATATATATATATATATATATATATATATATATATATATATATATATATATATATACACACACACACACACATATATTTCCTTTGAATAAAGCTGTTAAAGAGCATTTGCAACTTTTTATCATCTAAGATTTCGTGCTCACGATTCTCCGAGAAGGAAGACAAACAGCTCTGCAAAATGTTCACATAGCTGGACCGCAAAGTATAAAACGCCCGAGAAGGAAGACAAACAGCTCTGCAAAATGTCCACATAGCTGGACCGCAAAGTATAAAACGCCCCACTCCTTAATCCACTCCACGTTTCCGAAGCACATTTCAAATGGCCTTTGATCCTTTATCCTTGGACACAGACACTGTCTGCTGTCTCTGAATAGTTCTACCACCTCTCTGAAGCACTCTGACCGTGCGCATTGCGAGACCGTTGCTCTTGCAAAACTTCTGAGCAGGAAACTCCGCTAAAAAAAGAGGGTTTAAATTTGTTATTGAGCATCAAAGAGATTTCATTAAAAACAACATAATCCTTAAGCTGGTGGAAGAAGCTGAAATGGTTTCTGCTGTGTGAGAGTGTATGCTGTCAGCGACCCCGTCTGCCCATCACACTCAGAAAGGGCGCGTTAGAGGACACCAATACAAACCCGGCCGAGCGAACATTCCTGTTTACGACCCGCTTTGATTCATCAGTCACCCCATTTCTCTCGCGCACTGTACTCATCTCCACGCCGCAGTCTCTAGCCAGTGCTTTCAGTAATGCTTCAGAAAAATACTGCTACGAAAAAGTTTGGGAAACCTTTGGCATTGGGCTCGCTGTATTCCTGCACGAATATGGCCTAAAACGTGACCGTGTCGTACTTTCAACTCTTAACAAAGAAACAACACGCGCGTTTTACACCAACACACTGTCTTTAGTGAGGTAATGGTTTACATAGCCGAGGTCACTGCTGAAAGAGCTACGTGAACCCTCATAATTAGTGTTAACGCTGTTGTTGGCAAAACCTTTAACCAAACTCCTCCTGTATATACTGATCTGTCTAAGCACCCTACTGTTTGAATACATCTATAATTTAGTCCTTGTGTTTTGTTGACTTTGATTTGTTGTTTGGGGTCCCGGAGACCCCAGTGAGTAAAATAATATTACATTGAATTCAATATTAGCCACCCCTCCCAACTCAGTCTGAACCAGAGATATTTCAACTCAGTCAACACCAGAGATATTTCAACTCAACGCACTGAACATACGTATCTTTCCATATATCCCCCTTTGTCCCCCTTTTGAAATTTCAGGAAAGTGATTAAAATGTAATTAACAATTTACCACAAAGTTGTATTATTACAGTAAATATCTAATTTTCTGAAAACTGAGCACACATATTTCCTTTCATTAGTAAAACTCATTTACAGATTAGGAAATGTGTCTGTGTGTGTGTGTGTATGTCTGTGTGTAAAAGATTTTCCTGCAAAATCTCAGGTGCTGCTGCATGAGAACTTTGCGTAAATCTTGGTTCACGTCACTTGTAAAGTCAGATGGCAGGTGTTTCTGTGTGTGTGTTTGTGAGTATGTGTGTGAGAAACAGGGAGAAGTGGGAGTTTTGGTAAAAGGTCATGTGTGTGTGTTTGTATCTGTGTGTGTGTGTGTATGTAAGAGAGTCACCTTTACCCTCAACACCACACAGAAACGAAATACACATGAAAATCAGTTGTTTTTAACACTATTATAGCTGAGATCTCTGATACTCCAAACAAAATTGTTCATACATTTTTCTAGGAGATATTTGGAAAACAACATCGTCATAAAATGATTGTTTATTTGCAGTTTCCATAAAATGAGATAAAGGGAAGATGCTGAAGTGAGAATCTGATTACAGAACGTTGATGAAGACCAGGAGGTCAGGGGAGGTGGTGCTGAAGGTGAAGATCACACTTGCGACCCAGCAAGGTGACGTCACAGCCCTCATTTGGCCGTTTCCAAAATACATCTTCTGTTAGAGTCACTCTGTTATTGATGTACTGCTGCCTTTCGTATTACTGCCAAGTTGTACATAAAAGTCTTTTGAGTTTTAGATCACAAACAGATACCCTGACATTCTACTGGAATTTTAGTTCCTACAGCTTGGTCTCTTCCTTCATTGGTCGTTTGATTCATTGGTCTCTTCCTTCATTGGTCGTTTGATTCATTGGTCTCTTCCTTCATTGGTCGTTTGATTCATTGGTCTCTTCCGTCATTGGTCGTTTGATGCCTTGGTCTCTTCATTCATTGGTCTCTTGATGAGTGCAAGCCGGGCTCTGAGATGGCAGAACACCCTCATCATGTCACATTCCTGCCGTCATGCTCCACAGAGAAGATGAACTTTTGATGTTCCACGTTTACAAATTTGCTTCATCTGTCTGTAGAACTTTTCTCCAGTAGTGATTTGTAACATCGAGAGTCTTCAGATTTATGGATGTTTTTTACTGAGCCGCGGTTTCCTTGATGCTGCCCCTCTCACTGAACACCATTATAGTTAGACTTGTCAACACAATGTTATCAAATGTGAGGGATGTCTGCAGATCTTCACCCTGGCGATCTGCGTCACACGGGGGTGGATTCTACAGCGTGCATGTGCACGGATGTGGTGCACACTCCTGTTGTAGCAGCTGTGCTGAGTTTCATCCGTTTCACGCTGTCACATCAGCCTGTCTGTTCACTGATGGAGGCCTAAGTCTCCTTTTGTAACAGTTTATATAGTCTAAATGGTAAGGACAGTAGCTGAGACAGATGTGGAGGAGAGCAGAAGATGAGACAGATGTGAGCAGTAGATGAGACAGATGTGAGCAGTAGATGAGACAGATGTGGAGGATCTGGGTGCTGGATCAGGAATGAGCTGCAGCAGCCTGTCCAGATAAGTGCGGAGAGGCGTTCCCTGCTTGGAGGGAACCATGGCGATGAGGGAACCATGGCGATGAGGTGTCAGGTGTAAGATGCTCACTAGGGTTAAGATAAGTGTTAGGGTTACATCAACACAGACTGTGAAAATAGTCCAGGTAGTCAAACAACAGCTTTTGGTATTATTGCCAGTGGCTTTCTTATAAATCTTTAGGCTTTTCTTTGTAAAAATGTAAAAGGCGCACACACACACACACACACACACACACACAAATGTGCTTTCCACCGTAAAAGCTGGTCAGTAGCAAAAGGTCAGATCCTCTGTTTGTATCCCTTTAAACAGACAGTCTGAATCAGTTTTACAGGCATGTCTGGGGATCAGTTCTGCTATGCCCACATAAAGATCTTAAGCACAGGGCACAGATCACTGGCCAGGACCGACAGCCCACCTCGTTTAAAAATCCCACAATCCCAGGTTTATCTGGCCCCAGACAAATCCCCACCCATCAAATCCCTGTGTGAGCTCGGCATAATGTAATCGCCGGACATTGGTGCAAATCCGATTGCTGTTACACACCACGGTGGGCTGTCTGCTCAGTGCCCCACGTGGCAGGAGGAGTCACTCAGGCATCCATCCAGAATGCAACATTAGCGCACGCCGTAAAACGCCTGCATGTCCAGCACCCAGAGCCTGCTGCTCAGTGCCAGATGGACTTTTATGGAATATAAAATATTTAATCCAGAAGTGGCCGACAGAGGCACAGGGTGACCAGGCTCTCTCGTTAAAATAGCGAGCAGAAAAAGCTGCTTTCTGGATCATTGGAGATCCTGGATTTCTAGATTCGGACTACAGTAGAAAACATGAAGAAAATCCTGAACCTGAACGTTTTGTTTTTTCTTACATCTGTACAGAAAAGCTCAAGACTGCAGTTGGAATAGTTATGACAGTCATTTTATAATGAGGCCCAGTGTTGGTTGCTATAAATAAACGAAGACTGTGATGGACCCAGCTCAGGGCAGACGGACCACAGCCCCACACACCCACCACAGAGGGTCTGCAGCCCCACACGGGGAGGGTGCAGCATGGGTCCAGAGAGTGGGGGGCAGTGGGGCAAATTAAACACTTCAGCACACTGAAGAGGGCAAGATGGAGAGCAGTGGAGTCAGGCAGGAAGGATTCTGTCTGTCTGTCTCCCCCTCTGTCTCCTTCTCTATGCCCCATCTCTCTTTCTCTCTCTGTCACTCTACTCCCTTGTCTATCCCCCTCTCTCCTCCTTTCTTTCTCTCTCTCACGGGGGCAGGGAATGCTACTTGTTGACCTGAAGGGGTCAGCAGTGGGCTTCATGAGACGAACGCAGTCACGGCGCCTCTGAGTGTCCCTCGGCTGTCTGGCAGGACAGGGGTGTTAACGGAGTCCAGGAGAATCTGGACTGAGTCCAGCAGGAGGGCAGTGCCAAGAGAGTCTGGGGTTGATCACACGGGCCTGCGCACCTGTCCCGCGACTGACATGAGTCGAAAAATCCAGCAGAGATGATTCCAGCCTCTTATGTTCTACCTGAACCTCAATCCAGAAGTCAAATCCAGGAAAGACAAGTCAAAGACCGTACACAGCAGTGTGGGGGACTTTGGGACCTCCAGGACACCCTCAGTCCTGACACAGCCTATGTGCTCTGTCTCTCAGCCTTAAGTAAAGCCAGTAGCATTTGTTAGCATACTTAGCATCCTTTAGCCATTACCATCTATTAGCAGGCGTTAGCAGCCCTTCTCCTGCCGGAGGCGTCTTATAAATCGCAGGCCTGTTTATTCTGATCAGTGGCCGCCTGGCCTGCTCCATGTTGTATTATCATGCAGTGATGCTCCTGTAAGCTCTTAGGGGTTTATTTATTTGTGTTTGGACTCCGTTTACAGCTTGCGAGTGACCCCGCCCAGTTTTCACAAGTGCTCCCGACAGCAGGCCTGCTTAACAGCACCATTCGCAATTAACATACTATTAGCATAATATTAGCATGTGTGGATATGGGTGTTAATGGGCACAGAAAAATGCTTCAGAAATCAACTGGGTAATAACATACAAATCTGAGAGCAGGATGCAGGCTAGCAGGCTAGCTAGCCTCCCATCACACCGCCGAGCTGCTCGCCACATAACAATACAAATATGCAAATGTGCAGGACTGGACATTTTTATAGGACTCCTAAGAATCATCATTGGCGAGAAATACTGGTGTTTTCAGGGTTGTCTTTTTCGAAAAAGCCGCAGCAGAAGTATGTGGACATGTCCCAGTTGAAACGACACAGGAGCGGGAAACGGGATGGACCAGCAGTAATCAGTGACACGTCTGCAGTGCAGTGTCTTTGAGAAGGTGACGTGAGGGGCGGACCGTGGGTGGGACAGTGGGCGGGACACAGTGGGCGGGACAGTGGGTGGGACCATGGGCGGGACACAGTGGGCGGGACAGTGGGTGGGACCATGGGCGGGACACAGTGGGCGGGATACAGTGGGCTATTGGACGGTCTACAGTGAGGCTCTGGGTGAACACCACTGCCATGAAGTGTTTCACCCAGGCAGACAGCACTGAATCTGTAAAACATCATGAGTTGCTTTCGGGCTGAGGGAGCAGTTTTGTGTTTGAGTGGTGGCAGTATGGGTGTGGTTGCATTTGAGTGCTGAGTTAGTGTTTATTTGAGTTATCTGAGTGATGAGGTGTGTATGTGAACAGATGAATGTGTGTACATGTGTGTCCTTGACAGGACAGGAGTACTAAGTAGTGCGTGTGTGTGTGTGAGTGCGTGTATGTATGTATGCATGCGTGCATGTGTATATGTGTGTGTATATGCATGTGTATATATGTGTGTGTGTGCTCTCTCTAATCCCTCCTCTTCATGAATACATTAAAGGATGTGTGTGAGCGTCTTAAACTCTGGCAGCACAGTAGCACATCACATCCTCTTACCTCCTCTACATCATTAATGTCACATCGTTTTCACTCCATTTCCAAACACCCACGGTACAAATCTGCACATTGCACTCAGCTGTCGCAAGCAGACCTATGGAACACACACTTCTCTCTCTCTCTCTCACACACACACACACACAGAGTAATGCATAAGTGCACAAGCTGATGTCATAAATACACAATAAGAATTATGCAATTTTTTAAAATTCAAACATTTAAAATGTAAAAACATTTTCCTCTTTTCCTTCTTTCCCCTTTCCTACCCACATACATATGCATGTACACACACACACACACACACACACATACGACTTCTAAAAACACACACACACTCACTGGCATTATAAAACCTCACTTTATTATTTTGTCATCTCTCAGTGTTGAATATAATAAAATATTACGCAGTAATAGTTTCATCATCTGTTGGTTACTCTGATGTGTTTGATTGTCACTGCGCAGAGGTTTGTTACACATTTTGAACATGAAATATTAAGCATAAAAACCTGGAATAAAATTCATATGGAGAATTTGACAAATTTATTTTTTTTGTATCATGTTGAACTTACCAGCAAGGAAATCATTTCAGAGCATTTGCCCACAGACAAAGCTGTATTATTTCACATTTCTAAATATATCCCTTACTAAACTACGCAACAGCCTTTAATTAAAATAGACGTTGCTTGTAGATTTCTAGTGGCAGAGCCATTGTTAGCACACTGGTTTGAATAATAACCCAAATATTTTATTCTGGATCTCAACTCCTCGTGTCACTGCTTCAACACACAAGTGGACAAAAGGTGAGGGCTTGTGGACAAGGTGTATATTACACAAAAGAACTCCGTTTCCCAGAATGCCACTACACTACTAGTGTAACTGGGTTGAGTCAGGGGTGGGAATGGTTGGACACAAACGCCAGCCTTTATGCCGCCTATCATGAAAGATAAAGACAACTACACTTAATATCAAACACAGATAAACTAACAAGCTTAAAGACAACAACCACGTGATACTAACTACAATCACAGACAATTCAATGAACAAGGACATATTAAATATATAGCAACATAGACCAGCAAAGGCATGTGAAGCAAACCTGCATACAAGCTATAAAGCAACGAGACAATTACAAAGCAAACAACAAAACTAGTAACAGAGACTGAACACAAGATATTCATGACACGAACAAACACCCAACAGTAAAACTAGAATACTTAAGGTAGAAACTGGGAACAAAGCAACAGGGGCTGCATGCAATGACCAGATAACTTTAACTAAAAACATGGGATATAAATACTGGAAGAAATGGGGAGTGAAACTAGATACAGGTGAGTAACACTAATGAGGAGGCGGGGAGCAAGGAAGGGGCGTGAAGCCAGACACAAAAGGAAATTCAAAATAAAAGCACACAAACCAGGATCAAAACAAGAGGTATTGCAAGAGGGACCGCAGTGATGAGGAGGGGGTGATCATGACAACTAGTATCTGGAAATATAAAACGCTCACAGTGTGCCAGGGGAAACAGGCACGTGGGAATTCCAAATGGTACAGTTGGAATTCTCTGAATTCTCCAGCAGTGGTCCTTTCTATAGTGTGGTTAAAAAAGGCACAGATTTCCCATATGCCCCTATTCTCCACATTTGTGTCAGATGGTGAAAATTTCTTGCACTGGCTAGAATCAGATCTGGATCTCCTGCTCCTCAAACATCATTCCTGCACAGGATTGTGGGTAAGACAGCTCTACTGTGGGTGGTTATGTTTCTGAATCAAACTGGGCTTCTTGTCTAGGTCCTGTGGGATCTGTGGGAACTGTGGGACGTGTTTTGGGGAACATACCTTTAGAACATAGGAGTGACTTTGCACTGGGACGCTTTAATACCGGAGGTGTGCAGGACCTACACCACACATGCAAAACGAATCTACAACAGCCCATGAAATAAATACAAAATCCATCCATGTGTCTGAATTCCAAATCAATTTCTAAATCAGTTTCTAATACCAGTGGTTTACTATTGCTAATTCCAAATTAGTTTAACATGCTATGTTTTGTGATGTGACTGTCCTAAACAATATAAAGCGCACCACTTCAACCCTGAAGTGTACAAACTCTCCCAATAAATTCTATCTAAAGTTTTCAGACCTACCCTGTCAGAGTACATGAACATTTTCAGTGTGAAAAGCTGAAGGATTTTGTATGTATTTCAGCAGTTTGCTGGAGCAGCTCCTCTGGGACCCAATGTGGGACGCTTGGTTGGTTCTGGTTCGTTGGTCCCCTGGGTAGTTGTTGGGATGAAGTGCTTGATGCGAAGAATGAAGACACACCGACGGAAGTTCTGAACACACTGCTGTCTTTATTAGCGCCTAAGTCGGCAATAATACTGAAACGTCAACTCAGAACAGATGGTGGCAACCCACGAGTTGGGTGATTTTTTTCCTCGATAAGAGTACATTATCTCCTGCTTTTTAATGTGGTATGGATAACATCAATAAAAGAAGAGAAACGAAATATACAACTTATATTACACTGTGTTATGAACAAAATATAAATCTATAACTCTATGTTATATTTACATAATTATCTCGATTTTTGTGATGGTAAGATAAGTTTTTAAGTATGTTTTTTAAAACCATGTTTGCTTTGAGCTCCACACGACATTGATTGTCTTATCTATTTTTCTTCATAATCAGAATCATCATCACCTTGTTGTGCCAGCTTAAATGATTGACAGCATGAGAGTGTTTGGGCAGGTCTATGTTCACTCAGCTGTGATTGACAGCGTGAGAGTGTTTGGGCAGGTCTACTTTCACTCAGCTGTGATTGACAGCGTGAGAGTGTTTGGGCAGGTCTACTTTCACTCAGCTGTGATTGACAGCGTGAGAGTGTTTGGGCAGGTCTATGTTCACTCAGCTGTGATTGACAGCGTGAGAGTGTTTGGGCAGGTCTATGTTCACTCAGCTGTGATTGCGTCTCTGTTATCGGACTGTGTCTACTTAAAGGGTCACCAAACGGTCACCAAAGGAGCATGTGAATTGCTGTGGCACTAATGTGTGACAGTCAAGACCACCCTGAGGGTTTGAGAACCCAGCTGCAGACTGAGAGATGCTCTACTAAGGTGTGGAACTCAAACAAAGCCATCACCTCCAGAACTGGAGGCCACAGAGAGGAAACACACAGTATGGCCACCCAGAGGATCATGGCTGGAGACACGACTACACGTCTTACATCACCCCTCTGATTAGATCCGATTTACAGTTCTAGGTACATGACAGATATGTTGTTTATACCTCTGAACTGAAATATAGTACGTCTACAAACAGTTGTAGGCCTAGAAATGCATCTGCTGTGACCAATGATATTCCACCAACTCTCAAGAGGACTACAAATTCCAGTAAACATCAGCCATGATGTTTTTTTTGTTCAGTGACAGCGGGTAATAATATAACTGTTAAATTTATCCTTGACAAAAGAAACAGAAAAAAGGAGATAGAAAACTTCACATTATACATAAACCATTACAAATTACAAAATAATAATAATAATAATAATAATAATAATAATAATAATGTTCGTCTCATGTTTTTTCTCTGAGTGTTCAGAGTCCTAGTGCTTTAAGACACGGGTTTGGAGTTCAGGAGCGATACACAGAAGAGGGAAACACAACCGAGAAAAACACCTCTTCCTTCATGTCAGCAGGTGAGTGTGATCCCGTCTCCTAGAGATACCAGCCTGCCGCCGGAACAAAGACGACCGAAACCCAACAAATGAAACCGGATCAAAAAAAAGCCACAAAGAGTCATTAGACTTACGAACCTACGAGCTAAAGAGAAACACTGTGTAGAGCACAGTCTGCCATAACGGAACCATTAAAAAAGAAACAACAGAAGGAGAGGAAAAAATAAATTATACTGTACATTACTTACTAAACTTAAGAAAAATGCTGACCATCCTTATAATTATTGTTAATAATATTATTACACTAGAGGCAGTCTGAATAAAAATAAAATATTCAAATACAAACAAAAACATGCAGAATCCTAACTGCTCCTTCTTTAACAACGTTGTTAAAGAGTCATCAGAGTGATGTCATAATGAGACCTAACGCAGGTGGGCGGGGCGTGGAGGGCTAAGCAAAACGAAACATCAACCAACAAGAAATGCAATACTTTGTTCCAGACAGGGCTGGAAGAGGGGCCCCCTGACCCCGCCTGTGCACCCTGGAGGGGGGGTCCCGCTGGTGTGGTGCGACCCCTGGTCTGGGTTTAGCAGAGGATCTTTCAGACTGTGGGGCGTCCTGGACCAAGCTGAGCCAGATGAAAGTCGTGCGGCTGTGATTTGTGTTCCAGCAGAACTCAGATGGAGAGGAGACAGGCATTCCCGCCACGCCTGCCTGGGAACCCGGGGCTGAGGGGCGGGGAATGCCAGGCCAGCCGTCAATCAAACTGCTGCCATGCCAACAGTGTCCACACAAGTGCTGTGGGAGGCAGGAGGAGGTGAGCTATAGCTATACTGGCCCCCTGCAGAGAACGCAGGAGAGAGACTGATGGAGCAATACATGTGAACAGAGGGAAGGAGAGATTGATAGAGGGATACATGTGAACAGAGGGAAGGAGAGATTGATAGAGTGATATATGTGAACAGAGGGAAAGAAAAGGGTGAATGAGGATGGAAGTTTCTGTGAAGGATGACAGATGACAGTGATATTGTGGAGAGGTTCACACACACACACACACGCGCACACACACACGCACACACACCCACAGAGATGTTGCTCAATGCTTGGAGGTTCCCTCAGTAAAGTGAGCTGTGTGAACAGGGGTGGAGATGTAGAGGTCCTATGTTCTCTATGTCGTGTTGAACTCACTCTCCTTCTCTCTCCCTCTCTCTCTCTCTCTCTCTCTCCTTTTCTCTCTCTCTCTCTCTCCTTCTCTCTCTGTTGTTCTTGGAATAGAGCACTGTTCTCTGTGCTCTCCCTAATGGCAAAAACAGTCTGTTCTGGGGCACCGAGGGGCGGAGGTTTGGGGGTCTGGACACAGCAGTCTGGATCTCAGTTTGAGTTCTCATAGGAATCTGTGTTTTTTCTCCACTCCTGCGTATGAGGACTATTCATGGACACAAAAGCTTCCAGATATCCAGCACTGTATCTGTCTGCACTCAATAAAACATACAAATCAAACCAAAGACAAACACACACTTAGCAACGGCCACTTACAACAACAAAAACGTGAACTCTGACCACCCTTCCATTTAAAAAACAAAGAAATTTAACTCTCTCTTCCTCTCTAACACACACACACACTGACACACACACACACACTGACACACACACACACATAGTTCTTCTGTAGCCATTTCTTTAGGATAGCCATTGTCATATCAGTGGATGCAAAATGAGGTTTGTTCCGTGTCAGACGTGGACAAGGAGTGATGCAGGAATCTTGGCAGTGCCACACACACACACCCCTGTGAGAAGGCTCCTCCACCCGCACACTTCCACCCCAACACCACCTTTCGTCCAAAAACACATCTATGTCTGTATAACTATGTGTGGGTGTGTGAGTGTATCTGAGACACGTGGTTCAGCAAAGAGAATACCGAAGAGGAGCAAAACCCCGCCCCCCTGCTCCTGGCCACACCCCCATCCCCACCCCCAAAAAAGTCTCTTTACTCCTGTCAGGTGCTTTACGTCAAAACAGCAAAATAAATGTTTTTTTTTTTCTATATTAAAACTGTAGCACAAAAACAGAAACACATTCACAAGCCACTTGTTGGCACCGTGTACCTGAGTGAGAATATTCTAGAACCCCGAAGAACCAAAACAAAACCGATAAACAAACCCCCAAAAAACGCGGTTTTAAAAGTGTCTTTTTATAGACAAGCATGTCCACCAATAGTGTCTCTGATAGGCTGACTGACAGGTCCTTGTTCATAATAAGTTTCTTCTTGACAACACGCAGCTCAAATAGGTGTTTTGTTTTCCTATCTTCCTGTAGCTTACTCAAGATGTTTGCCACGATATGTTTATTCAGCAGAGGTTGTGGCATTCCACTTCCCTTCCAAGACCTCCTTTAGTGTAACAGTCATTTTGATTGACAGGTCCTGTGCTTTGCTGCTGCTGGTACTGGGGCTCCTGTGGGAGGGGCTAGGCTATGCTAGAGCCCTGATTGGGTGCCATGTAGAGTAAGGGTGAGGGGAGGAGAGGCTTGAAGTGAGGGACCAGATTGATTGGTGGAATGGCTGTGATTGGCGCTTTGCTTTTTATTGGGCAATGTGGTTTTCGCTGTCACTGCCGAAGTCTCCGTCCTCTTCCTCGTAGTCAAAGTCGTCATAGCCGTCGCCGTTGCTCTCATCCATCCGGAGCTCCTCCTCCTTGATGCGAGGCTCCTCCCCCTTGCTGATGCTGCGGTAAGAGGGCGGGGCACTGGGTGGGGCTGGCTCAGGGCTACTGGACATGCTGGAGTGCTCAGAAGGCATCTGAGGCGACGGCATGCCAGCCATGGAGAGACTTCCTGGATACACCACGCCCCCTGACGACAGAGGCAACTGAGCCTGCTGCCTGTTACACACACACACACACACACACACACACACACACACACTCTGTTAGAACGTACCATACACTGGCCAATACAATGAAAACACCATTGTTCAGGATATTTTCTTATGTAAGGCTTCTCAGCCATTAAGATTAAGACAACCAAATCACTTAATTAAGGCTTGCAGCACAGGGAAGGGGTGTGTGTGCTGGGGCCGGGACCTTAACCCTCACAAGCCCCGCCCCCCCTCAGAGGCTGTGACGTGACATGTCCAGCTGCCTCTCCTTGGCCGGGCACTAGGGGGCGCTCTCTCACCCCACAGCAAAGTACTGGCGCATCTCCTGGCGGCGGCTGCGCATGATGGCCTTGTACTCGCCGATGCGCAGCTTCTTCCCGTCCACGAGGCAGGTGCGTTTGGGGCGGGGCTTGTACTTGTAGTCGGGGTACTTCTCCAGGTGCTGCTTGCTGAGACGCGCCTGCTCCTCGTAGTACGGCTGCTTCTCCAGGTTGGTCATGGCCTTCCAGCGCGAGCCTGCAGGGACAGGAGGAGGTCAGGGAGCACACGCATGTGCACACTCACGTGCACACACATGTACACACTCACGTTCATGCACATACACAACACACGCAGACACACACGCATATGTACGTGCAGGCTTTACATACGCAGGCATACACACACACACACACACACACTCACACACACTCACACACACACACACACTTACAGGACGCCTACAGGGAGGTGTGTAGATATGAGGCAGACAACACAGGTTGAGCATGTCACCTCCCTGCACTCATGTTGAAGCTGTGATGTTGGTAACCGAGCTACGGTTGCCCTGGGCGAGGAGAGAACAACTACCTCCTGCTCTTACTCTAAAGTGGCGCTGTGTTTGGTCTAGTGAAGACCTTGGAGAGGAAGTGATGTCAAACAGAGCAGCCCAGGCTCAGTCCTTACACGCCACTGTGACCACACACACACACACACACACACCAGGTGCGGCACTACTCCAGGTGACAGCAGGTTAAGTGGCCCATTCACACACTCCATCTAATTAGCAGAGTTCAGTAAGAGCGTAAGAGATTAAGAGAGTAAGAGATTAAGAGAGTAAGAGAGTAAGAGAGTAAGAGATTAAGAGCGTAAGAGATTAAGAGAGCAAGATATTAAGAGAGTAAGAGATTAAGAGAGTAAGAGAGTAAGAGAGTAAGAGATTAAGAGAGTAAGAGATTAAGAGAGTAAGAGTAAGAGAGTAAGAGAGTAAGAGATTAAGAGATTAAGAGAGTAAGAGATTAAGAGAGTAAGAGAGTAAGAGATTAAGAGAGTAAGAGATTAAGAGAGTAAGAAAGTAAGAGAGTAAGAGATTAAGAGAGTAAGAGTAAGAGAGTAAGAGAGTAAGAGATTAAGAGAGTAAGAGAGTAAGAGATTAAGAGAGTAAGAGTAAGAGTAAGAGAGTAAGAGAGTAAGAGATTAAGAGATTAAGAGAGTAAGAAATTAAGAGATTAAGAGATTAAGAGAGTAAGAGAGTAAGAGAGTAAGAGATTAAGAGAGTAAGAGATTAAGAGAGTAAAAGATTAAGAGATTACCTGCAGCCTCTACTCTACTCATTAGCAGAACATGAACATACACACACACACACACACACATATATATATTTACACACACACACACACATATACATATATATAATATATATATATATAAACACACACACACACACACATACTGTATATTCACACACACGCAGCACGCGCATACACTCACACACACACTAATTCAAACATGCATACACATATAGTTTATCACTTTATACCAGAGTGGGTAGCATGTGTATGTGTGTGTGTGTGTGTATGTGTGTGTGTGTGTGCGTGCGTGTGTGTGTCAGTTAGTCTGTGGTGAATTTACACTCTCCTACTGTATATTTAATGGGAAAAAGCTGCCACTACAGAGTCTGACATGCACCCAGCACTGAGGAAGGGAAACTCCTTCTGTTAACAATTGAGAGAGCGGCAGCCTTATTAAAACCAGATTTCCCCGCGTTATAAAATGCTTAGGAGCTCTTTAAAATGTCAAACACAATCCCAGAGGTCTGGAGAAAATGTCAGACAGACTGGAGTGCTTGTTTAATGCATAATGAATTATATCATCATTGTTGGAGTCGGCTCTCCAGAGCGATTCATTAGGCTGTGGTTACACAATACTGCACAGGGAGCAGGACGTGTGTGTGTGTGTGTGTGTGTGTGTGTGTGTGTGTGTGTGGCGAGGGGGCATTGACTGCATTACACTAAGCTTTCCTTGAGGGAGGAGTGGCAGGTCTGAAGCCCAACCCTCTTTCTCTTATTCATGCTGGCTTGACCAATGAGACGTGAGGATTGAAATGCAAGGGATGTCTGCCAGTATGTGGATGCCAGACACACACACACACACACACTCACACACACCACACATTCTCTCTCTCTCTACCTCTCTTTCTCCTTCTCTCTCTCTCTCTCTCACACACACACACACACACACTCACACACACCACACATTCTCTCTCTCTCTACCTCTCTTTCTCCTTCTCTCTCTCTCTCTCACACACACACACACACACACACACATTGTCTCTCTGTCTCTCTCTCTAATACACACACACACACATTCTCTCTCTATCTCTCTCTAATACACACACAC
Organism: Brachyhypopomus occidentalis; assembly: GCA_020368025.1. Taxonomy (NCBI): domain Eukaryota; kingdom Metazoa; phylum Chordata; class Actinopteri; order Gymnotiformes; family Hypopomidae; genus Brachyhypopomus; species Brachyhypopomus occidentalis. Next base: position 1,312,874 of record JAGXOD010000135.1, read on the forward strand.
GCACATTATCTCTCTTTCTTCTCTCTCTCTCACACACACATTCTCTCTCTCTCTCTCTCTAATACACACACACATTCTCTCTCTCTCTCTCTACCTCTCTCTCTCACACACACACACACTCACACACACCACAGATTCTCTCTCTCTCTACCTCTCTTTCTCCTCCTTCTCTCTCTCTCTCACACACACACACACACATTGTCTCTCTGTCTCTCTCTCTAATACACACACACACACATCTCTCTCTCTCTCTCTCTCTCTCTCTAATACACACACACATTCTCTCTCTCTTTCTCTCTCTCTCTCACACACACAAACATCTCTCTCTCTCTCTCTCTCTCTCTACCTCTCTCTCTCACACACACACGCACACATTCTCTCTGTCTCTCACACACACACACACACGCACACACACGCACACACACACACACACACACCACCCCTTGGCTTATCCCTGAGCCAGCTGTACCCAGGATCTTGCTGATGTTGGAGTTGTGCATGTCGGGGAAGGCCTGCAGGATCTTCCTGCGCTCGTCCTTGGCCCACACCATGAAGGCGTTCATGGGCCGCTTGATGTGAGGTTCACTGCTGCCACGTCCGCGCGCCTCACGGAACATCCTCGAGTCTGACACGCTGGGGCTGCCTGTGGGAGCAGGGCAGGGGCGGGGTTAGTGAGGGGGCGGGGTTAGGGCGGGCGGAGTTAGGGAGGGGGCGGAGTCAGGGAGGGGTAAGTCTCACACACACAGGAAATGCAGTAATGCTGCAGCGACCTCAAACCAAATGGTTCCTACCGTCGGAGTCGCCACTTAAGCCAAAGTCCATCATGGTGTGATTGAATTTGCTCTCCTCTGACTTCAAATGCTGACTCAGACTCTCCAGCGTGGCTTTCTCCTGAACACACACACACACACACACACACACACACACATACACACACATACACACGTGCACATGCAATCAAGTCAGCCACTCTAGCAGCAATTAACCAAACACTCTTGTCCATTCTGTGTTTTAAAGCTTTTTTGAGTAATTTCATGAAAATGAAAATACATTTTTAAAGTCCTATTGCCGAGACCTTGAGAGTCATCGTCAGTGACAGACAGCTGTGTGTTTACAGGTGTATGATGGGAATGGTGTGTGTACACTCCCCCTCATTCTGCCTCCCTCTCTGAACCTCATACTGGCCTCCAAGGTTGATCCATTAGAGAGGAGAAGTGCTTCAGGGACGGGAGACAGTTGGACCGCACGGCCTCCTGGGTATTTATTACACCCAATAAAAGGCAGATTATCTCTGCATCCACACGCCTAATGTAGCTGGGGCACGCATTTTGATGTGACACCCCCGCCTCTCACTAAACACATCCTCTCACAATCAGACACACACACATGCTTACATACACACACACACACACACGACCCTCCGGAAGCTGCATCTGGGGCTTAATTAGTCGATTAGACTCCATCCTAAACGCATGGCATCTTTAAAACACACACCCGGAGAGTGTGCCCACCATTAGGGAGTGACCCAGACATGCTGCGATGCTGTAATGAAACACATTACACCATTTCACAGTCATACAGATTTAATTATTCATTCTGGGTTACTGACTGGGCTTTAAATGAATGCGCAATGTGGAGACGATTTGTCCCTGGAGAGGGGGAGAGGAAGGTGAAGTGAGAGAGAGAGAGAGAGAGAGAGAGAGGGAGAGAGAGATAGGGAGAGAGAGAGAGGAGAGAGAGAGAGAGAGAGAGAGAGGGAGAGAGAGAGAGAGAGGGAGAGAGAGAGAGAGAGACAGCTACAACAGTGATGTTAGGAAATGGTCCTCTGACACTTTCTCTGCCTGAAAGCAGGATGTGTCAAACACCTGGGGCTTTAACACCGTTCATCCCAACACACTGTGCCTTTTGCAGCTCTGCGGGAACACATACTAACAGGACAGGCTTGTCACCAGCAGATCCCCATGTGGAACAAGTTTATTAAAGAAGAAAAGGGCTCTTTCTGTCTCTGTACTGTCTGACTGGGGTGTAATCAGGCCTGTAATTGTTTAGTTAGAAGCCTCTAATACAGTTGGAGTAATGCACTACAGGATCCAAATGTATTTATTTTTTCTACTATGTTTCTTTTTTAATAAATGTCTATATAAACACGTAGATAAATGAATATCTAATGTAAATGTATTATTATCTAATGTTTCTGTCCATTATATTGAGAGAAGAGGGAAACAAAGAGAGAGGGACAGGATTTATCTTCACTATATACAACCCTTAAACTGGCCCTACACCCTACACCCTATCCCTAGATTTATCTTCTCCCTCTCTGTATACAGCCCTTAAACTGGTCTGCCCTCACCATGCACCCTACACCCTATACCCTACACCCTGCCCCCAGACCCCTACACCCTTCACCCTACACCCTACACCCTGCCCCCAGACTCCTGCACCCTACACCCTACACCCTTATTATTCCAGATTATTCCAGATGAATGAATTTGTAATCGCACTAGAACAAGGCTGAATGAATTTGAAGATGTCCAGGTTTATAATAGTAAACTATTTGTAGTAAAAAAAAACTGTGCACTGTTTGTAGTAAAAAAGTAGTATTTTGTATATTTTTACCCTAGGTGTGTGTGTGTGTGTGTGTTTGGATCATGCTCAATTTCACTTTGTGAAGACTCAGTAGTCTATACGCTGCTCCTGAGCATTACCACCACGACACACACATCTCCACTTTGGGAAACACGCCTGCTGTTGTCGTAGAAACAGGCCACAAACACAGGCAGGAGAGATGGGGGTAATTCCCTTGTTTATGAACACACACTGCTTGTTCAAGCGCACGCCAGCACCCCCCACACACACACACGTTTGTGTGTGGGAGTGTCTGTGAGCGGAGCACCTGTGAGCTGAACTGTGTTGGCACTTGCCCGGCTATGTCTGTGTTCAGACCAGCTGAGTGTGTTTAACAAACATGCGTGATTTAGCTGGGTAGTGGTGGTGGTGTAGGTGGTGCTGAGGGGTGGGGAGGTGTGTGGATGCCACACAGTCACTTAGCGTTAGCATTAGCTCAGCGCTCAGTGATCTTAGCACGCCATGAGCTCGCCTCACAGACAGAGCCGCCGGTTTCGCTGCCAAGCGCCTGGAATGCTCACTTTTAGTTCAGTGCTTTGGGACGAAGCAAAGCAGCGTGTTCAGCTCGGATTCAGATCAAAGCGGCGTGTTCAGCTCGGATTCAGATCAAAGCGGCGTGTTCAGCTCGGATTCAGATCAAAGCGGCGTGTTCAGCTCGGATTCAGACCAACGCGGCGTGTTCAGCTCGGATTCAGACCAACGCGGCGTGTTCAGCTCGGATTCAGACCAACGCGGCGTGTTCAGCTCGGATTCAGACCAACGCGGCGTGTTCAGCTCGGATTCTCGTCCGCTGTCACTGACTCCGCCCACTTTCCCACTCTCTTGTTTACCTGCTTCTTCTTCTGCTGCTGCTGCTTTTCAGTCCAGCAGGCTCTACATGCACTAGCAGGCAGAACTAATCAATATAGGAAAAGTCCTCCTCTTGCCATGTTGGATTTGGTTCTGTTTTTGCAGGTTTGCGGAGAGGTGTGTGTGAGGGTGTGTGTGAGTGTGTGTGTGAGGGTGTGTGTGAGGGTGTGTGTGAGTGTGTGTGTGAGGGTGTGTGTGTGAGGGGTGTGTGTGTGTGTGTGTGTGAGGGTGTGTGTGAGGGTGTGTGAGGGTGTGTGTGAGGGTGTGTGTGTGAGGGTGTGTGTGAGGGTGTGTGTGTGTGAGGATGTGTGAGGATGTGTGAGGGTGTGTGAGGGTGTGTGAGGGGCCTCCTACCTTCTCGGCACGCCCGTTGTTGAGAGCCAGACTGGCGGCGGCCACCTTGGCGTCCAGTGCCTGCTGTTCCCGTTTCAACTGCTCTTTGATGTGCCGAGCCTCCTGGTAGGCCTTGGTGACGGAGTCGTGGTCAGTCAGGTAACCTCCCGACGTGATGGAGGAGAGCAGGTCTGGGGCACAGCAAGAGGACAACGAGAGGAATGGTGACATGTACACGCACAGGTCTGTGTGTGTGTGTGTGTGTATGTGTGTGTTGTAAACTACTGATCAAGCACCATCACACATCCTGGAGACTGCATGAACTCATTCACAGGTCTGTGTGTGTGTGTGTGTGTGTGTGTGTGTTGGAGACTGCATGAACTCATTCACCTTCATCTTTAGTTTTTAGTTAAGCTACATAAATTGTAAGTGTCACATGTAAAGTAGCAGTGTGCGTTTCCACGGCAGCGTTTAAAGTGTGGGGGTGGGGCTCGTTCCTCTGAAAAAGCACTTAAGTAATAATGACGAGAGTTATCGGTTTGATTTCTCCACGCGCAGGTGTTTAATGTCGTTTGCGTCTGCTGCCGTAGTCTGACGGCAGAAACAAACAGATGCATGTGGAAATGAGCAGGAATGTCTGTCCAAACGACACACACACTCACTGGCCTTACGTTTCATTAAATATGCCCAATGTGTGTGAGTGTGTGTGTGTACACACGTGTGCCTGTGTAGAGGGTTTTTTAAACTTAATCGAGTGCCACCAGGTGAGGTCAGGCAGCATTAATGCACTGCCGAGCCCCTGGGTTGGACACATTAGCATACTGTGTGCTGCAGGGAGAGAGCTTAGCACACACACTCACCACTCCACTGTCTGCTCACCGAGTCAAACCCAGCCAAGCACCAAACAACAGAGTGATGGAGAGATGGAACGGAGGGAGAACAAAACATTGAAGTAGGAGTGAGGAATAAAAACGACAACAAGAAAGAAGCCGAAAGAAATAAAGTAAAAGAAAATAAAAAGTAAATGAATGATCCAGTCCAGCATCACCAGGACAACGGAGTCCTCCAGGAGCAACATGTCCAGCCGTCCTGTCCTGGACGCAGGGCATGTGCAGGTAGTGCAAACACAACAGACGAGCGGAAGTGGCTCAGCGCTGCAGTGTGGACACAGTGAGAGGGCGACCAGCTCGATTACAGCTGTAAACGCATCACACGTGGACCGGGGACGAGGCGCTTCAACAGGCGTATCACTCCGCCACTACCTCACAAATCTGCCCCCCCGCGCTCAGAGAGCCCATTAACTGCCCCATTCGCTCTGTTACTCCTCAAGGAAAAAGGATTCCAAAGGTCTTAACGGGCAGAATGCCACATGTGCACCCCATACGAGTGGGGGAGCTGGAGGGGAGATGCTAACACCAGATTACTCCTTATTAAGGACCAGAGATCGCTAATTTGCCCATCGTGGAACATCTGTCCCAGTGCGTTTCAGACATGCTTCTCACAGCCTTTTCACAGTTATTATTTATATTATTTTCAGCTTAGCAGTCCCGGCGCATCTGCGTCCGCCCAAGGGTGGGAACCGCTTGACTTTCCATCTCGCCGGGCCGACCTAACAAAACCCTCTGCTAGATTACTGCTCTTTATCTGGATTAATCCCCCTCTAATGCATTGCTGACTGGATTAAATGTCCCCATTTGAAATGACAGAGGAGAGAGGTCCTCGGTAAGGAGACGTCTTTGGAATAGAGAAGCTGCTGATGGAGACGAGAGGCAGACTAACTGTTTAACTAACTGACCATGAGATCAGCTGCAAAGTGACTGGTGCATCTGAAACCTGAACTCAGATAGACCAATGTAGAAATAAAGAGAGAGAGACAGAGAGAGTGTGAGACAGAGTGAGAGACAAAGAGAGTGTGAGAGAGAGAGAGAGAGAGAGAGAGAGAGACAGACCAAACTTGTGCGTGAGGGACCAAACCTGACCCATATATTTAGGAGATAGGAATCAGCTCAGGAACCTGAGGCGTAATCACGCCCCCTGCCTCTCTGTTGCCCTCAGTGGGCTTTCACGCCACCCCAGAGTCTATGTAGGTCACCCCTGTAGCCCCCACCAGCCCAACACCATCTCCACACAGAGGCAGACACACTGCTCACACCCCCAGGAGTGACCAGACCACCACAGGCACCAGCGTCTCGTACCACGGGGAGTCTCAGGACTCCCGGGGCAGGTGGAGGACGTCCCTAGCACCGCACACAGTCTCAGGACTCCCGGGGCAGGTGGAGGACGTCCCTAGCACCGCACACAGTCTCAGGACTCCCGGGGCAGGTGGAGGACGTCCCTAGCACCGCACACAGTCTCAGCAAGGTAGCTGCCTCCGTGTGTGACAACAGCCGCAGCAACAATACAAACACACAAAACTTTACCTTCTAATCCATTTTTCAGAACAAAAAACATCTGGGCCACAAATCCACTAATCTGCTATTAAATCCTGGGATTTGTTGAAAACATGGTGATTATAGGGGACGGGTTGTGGAGCGGAGGAGGGGGAGAGGTTGTTATTGTGGCATTAATGCAGGTTGTTTGTGCTGTGCGTGGTAACTGAGTTGTATAAGAGGCTTGTCTAATCTCATCGCCTCGACAACATGCCTGACAGGAAAGCGCCTTGTGTATCTCTGTTCAGTTCTCAAAATACAACAGAAGAAATGCTTAGCCCCCTGTCTCTCTCTGTCTCTCTCTCTCTCTCTCTCTCTCTCTGTCTCTCTCTCTCTGTCTCCCAGTCAGTTCTCCCCCTTTGCTCACATTTATACTCTAATAAATACTTGACAATATGCCCTTCTGGCAAAATTAAACCCCACAGACCTAAAAATGAACCATCAATTACTGCGTCTGACAAATGCCGGCGGCAGAGGACGAGTGACGTTCTCAGATAACTCGAATGTTTGCTGGTGAACAGGATGTGTGACTGTAGGAAACGCTTCATAACAGGCATGTACGTTTGACTACTACATAAAGCTGTAACAGTGTGAAGGCACAGGTACCTATGGAGCTGATGCGTGGCGGGGGTCCTCCCATGCTGGAGGGAGCGCTGTGCTTCAGGGAGCCGGAGCCCAGCTTCATGGTGGGGACCTGTGGGGAAGCGGGGGATGTGGGTGACTTGCTCTCGGGTGTCTTAGGCTTGGACGAGAGGTTCAGGGGCTGTGCGCCCTCCTCCTGCAAAGGCAAAACAGCAACATGTTTGGCCTGACGGGAGCCAATCACGACGCCCGGCTGGAGTCAAACCAACCAACCACGGACCGAAAGGAAACGAGACAGGACACGTTCATCGCATGCAGCAGCAGAACAGGGAAAGCTTGGTGCAGAGAGGCAAGGGGCGTGGCAGGGGCAGGACAAGGGGGCGTGGCAGGGGCAGTACAAGGGCAACCACAGCCCATTGTTGGGTTTTAACCATACACTGCACACACCAGTCATGCAGAGTTCATGCTCTTTTAATGACTTTCAAAAGAATTGGGACATGCACACATGCTTAACACACACACACACACACACACACACCACCACCACTGTGCCTCTTAAGAGGAAACTCAAGCACCATCTGTGAATTCACTTCGAATTCAAAATCCTCCAACACAATAAATCACCAAAAAAATATGAAGTTTTAAGTTTGTTTTGTGCAGGTTCTGGAGATCACGGTTCTGGAGAGCAGGTTCTGGAGAGCAGGTTCTGGACTATGCTGTTGGACTCCAGGTCCGGTCCACAGTAGCGCTGGGGAGGGCCAGTGAGCACCAGTCGTGTGCCTGCACTGCCATGTGGGATCCACCAGGGGGTCGTGGGATCACATCAATCACCCACCCTGCTGAGTCCATAATCACATCAGAGCTGGCGCCCAGCTGATGGGCAGGGCCAATTAGATCGCGGAGTGGCAGATGTGTCTCCGCCCCCTCCTGGTTGGGACACCGTCATTAGGGTGGAGGATGGGCCTGCTTGCTGGGGGTGGGGGTGAGGGGTGCAGTCTGCCGTGAACTGAGCCTTTTTAATCTTCCACTGTGTTTAAATGCCTAATGGTGTGTATAATCCTAGGCTCTGACTGACCCTCTGAAAATACGGTACGGATAATGATCACCCCCTGGTGTGGTTGGTCACAAGGAGGTCAGTGTGTACCAGGGAAAGTGCAAGAACCGGTGGAGAGTGCTCAGGTCGGCAGAGTGCAGATTAATCTCACTCCTGTGAGCCGGCAGTGGAAAACATCTGCTTTCACACCTGGGCTGGGCGTCATGGTGATGCCGTCTGTCCTCAGTGTAGCCAATCACACGCAGCGCTCGAGTTCCAAAGATCTACCACCACCCATACAACCACCACCAATACCAGCACCACCCGTACAACCACCACCCATACAACCACCACCAATACCAGCACCACCTATACAGCTCCATTAAGACCTGCCTCTTCTCCTCTGTGCAGGTCCATTACTGGGCGCTGGGCGAAATGAGGCTAATGAAGTGAAACCAGACGCTTGTTGTACGACTGCTGCAGAAGAACAAACTCCCTTCCTGAAGGATCAACACTGAGACGGCGGCTCGTGAAACACTGTCTCCTGACCTTCACTGACCCTCACTGACCTTCACTGACCCTCATCTCACCCTGACCCAACCAGGGCAGCAGAACTGAGTATTCATTAAAGATGCTTCTTTCACTCGTCCACTCCTTGCGCCCTCGTTCCCTTGTACCCTTGCTCCCTCATCCCCTACTTCCTCCCCCACTCCCCATGTTGTTGTCGAGGTGTCTCTTTGGCGATGCCCATCCTCAACTGGGAAGTGTGAACAAACTGCAGAGGGCGCTAGGGAGCAGCAGCCTCTGGGCACACCACACACAGTCCACAGTCTAACAGTGCATTAGACATCATTTAAAACGCCTAATAGCCACAAATACCTTAATAATTATTAAGACTAAATAATTAACACTAAACATCATTAACTGCTAGGTTTGGGACAGGAAGTAAGCTAAAATAAGGTTTATGTAGCAGAGGGCCAGTTAGGCCATGACAAATAGCAGAGGGTTGGTAAGGCAATGATATCTAGCAGATTGCCTGATAGGCAATGATATGTAGCAGGTTGGTAAGGCATTGAAATGTAGCAAAGGGCCTGTTAGGCAATGATATATAGCAGAGGGTTGGTAAGGCAATGATATGTAGCAAGTAGATGTCGTATTTGCCTCTGCTGGGGATGTGACGGGGTAAGTGACATCATTTGCCCTGCTTCTTATCACCCGGCCTGACGTTTCAATTACTGAGACAAGTGTTTGTGCCTGGCCATTTGTCCTAATCGTGGCTGTCTATAGGACTAGCCTGACACACACACACACTCACACACACACACACACACACACGCACACACACACACACAAAGAGTCACACATACGCAAAAATAAATACTCACACAAGGACAAATACGCACACACGTATACACAGACGCACACACACGTACGCACATACATACACGCACACACACACGTATTAACACACACACACACTCCCCCTCATCTGGTTCTTCTCCTTCTCTGCCAAATAGTTCTATGGTCAGCTTGCAGTCTTAACAGAACAGATTTACACCCACAGACGCACCATGAGCATATACACCCTATGGACCACACGCCCACGTACGGCTGGGTTCACACACACACACACGGAGAGCCACGCCGTCCACGTGTGACGCTCAGCACGGCAGCAGTAGCCCCGCCCAGCCTTGGCCCCGCCCAGCCCTGGCCCCGCCCAGCCTTGGCCCCGCCCAGCCTTGGCCCCGCCCAGCAGGCACACGTGGCTGCTCAGGACGGCTCAGCGAAGGCAGCTTTGTGTTGAAGGAGCGATGTGTCTTGTCTACAATGACAACGAATTACGATGTGCATAAGCATTGTGTGCAAGTGTAAACAGATCAAACTGGTGTGTGTGTGTGTGTGTGTGTGTGTGTGTGTGTGTGTGTGTGTGTGTGTGTGTGTGTGTGTGTGTGTGTGTGTGTGTGTGTGTGTGTGTGTGTGTGTGTGTGTGTGTGTGTATGCGTGTGTGTGCGTGTGTGTGTGTGTGGGGGGGGCACCTGAGCTGAGGGCAACTGTCCCCCACTCACCCCTGGGTAAAGAAGCACTTAAGCTGTGTTTGCCCCAGTCCAAACAGCCGTCTGACACTGTACAGCCTTCTCTGAATAAGACGAGCGAGAGAAAGAGCATGGGAGAGAGAGAGAGAGAGAGAGAGAGAGAGAGAGAGCAGAGAAGGAGAGAGAGAGAGAGAGAGAGAGGAGAGAGAGAGAGAGAGCAGAGAAGGAGATAGAGACAGAGAGAGGGAGACTGAGAGAGAGAGAGAGCAGAGAAGGAGAGAGAGAGCAGAGAGAGCAGAGAAGGAGAGAGAGAGCAGAGAGAGCAGAGAGCTCCCTGGGACACAGCAGGCGTGAAATATGCATGCTCCCCTTCTGTTCCCTGAGGGCAACCCCTGGGCTACATCCCATTCACAATGAGAGAGAGAGAGAGAGAGAGAGAGAGATGGAGGGAGAGAGAACAGAAGACAGCTGATATAGCGAAAGTGAAAATGAAAGAGCGATTCTAAAGGAAGGTTGTCGCTATCTGGATTTCCAGTATTTAGTGGCCTGTGGTAGAGCACATGCACTAACCACCTCCACATTCTTCACTGCTGTCATCATCATCGTCATCATCATCGTCATCATCATATAAATGCTAATGTAGCAGGAGCAGACCCATGTGTGTGCAGAGCAGCCGTGTCCATTACCTAACTGGGCTTGTGGGGGCAGGTGGGGGGCATTGGGGGCAGGTAGGGGGCAGTGGGGGGCATTGGAGGCAAGTGGAGGGCACACACAAGCGATAGCCATCATCCCAGTTCAGGGGCCAGGTGGCCCTCTCAGCTGTGTGTGTGTGTGTGTGTGTATGTGTATGTGTGTGTATGTGTGTGTGTGTGTGTGTGTATGTGTGTATGTGTGTGATCTTGGTGCAGAGTGAATGGCTGACCGTGTTTCTCAAGCAGCAGCATCCTGGCGGCTGTGCCCCGGGCCGGAGGAAGGGTTAGGATTAGGGATAGGATTAGGATTAGGGTTAAAGTTATAGTTAGGGTTAGGATTAGGATTAGGGTTGGGGTTAGGGTTAGGATTAGGATTAGAATTAGGGTCAGGGTTAGGGTGAGAGTGAGGGTTAGGATTAGGGTGAGGATTAGGGTTAGGGATAGGATTAGGGTGAGGATTAGGGTTAGGGTTAGGGTTATGGATAGGATTAGGGTAGGGATTAGGGTTAGGGTTAGGGATAGGATTAGGGTAAGGATTAGGATTAGGCTGAGGATTAGGATTAGGGTAGGGATTAGGGTTAGGGTTCTCTGGGGGGGCCCTTGAATGATCTGGTTCACACTCCCACACAGACTCCACTTCCACTCCATCACACTCCAGTGGGGGAGACGACCAAACTCAGGGAGAGACACCATTATGAGACCCAAATAAGGGACCAGACTGCACACGTGCACAGGTGGGGTTGTGGTGGAGTGGGTGGGGGTTACTCAGCAGACAGCAGAGCAGCAGATGCACTCACAACCACACACGCATGGTGCAAGCATGGCGTCCCTGCTCACAATGCAAGCCGAGATATGGAGGCGTCACACGCAGCACAGAGAGAGAGAGAGAGAGAGAGAGGGAGGGAGGGAGAGGGAGGGAGAGAGGGAGAGAGGGAGAGGGAGAGAGAGAGGAGAGAGAGAGAGAGAGAGAGAGAGGGAGAGAGAGAGCAAGATAGGGAGAGAGAGGGAGAGAGGGAGAGAAATGGAGATACAGAGAGAGAGGACAAAAAGTCAAGGATGGGTGAAGGGGAGGATGGGAAGAGCAGAAGAGAGAAAGAACTATGAATAAATGAATACATTGAACCCACACACACACACAAAAGCTAAAAAGCTAGTTTGGCCATTAGCCGAGGGATGTTGATGGCTGTTTGTGTGTTTGAGGACAGGGCTGTCACTTCTCCCCTACCCTCCTGGCCTCAGGGGGCTGACACTAACAGCTATCAGCAGGCCTGCGGGAGAGATGGCCCATGCCAAGGTGCATTCTGGGAAAGAGAGCAAACCAAACTGCTCCCAAGCCTCCCCATCAGGGTCATGTGCACTCATGGAACATTGAAGTGCCAACGCCCTTCTAACAAGGTGAAGAAGTTCTGAGTGAGAGAGAAGGTAGGGAAGTGTTGGAGGACACACGCAGTTCCCTCCCCCGAGGGCCACACCCATCCCTTGAGGGCCACACCCCTCCCCCGAGGGCCACACCCATCCCCTGAGGGCCACACCCCTCCCCCGAGGGCCACCCATTCCCACCCCACACCGCTCCCCTGAGGGACCTCACCCCCCCCCACCACACCCCCTGAGGGGCAACACAGAGCAGCATGGGCATGATGGGAAAAACCCACACTGTGTACACAAGCGGAGCTATAACCACATATACATACCCCCACCACACCAAGAGCAGAATACTCACACACACACACACACACACACATACACACACACACACACACACCCACAGCATCAACACTGCCCACCACACACACACACTCACAACAAACGACAGACATAACAAAAGTGGAAGAGAGGGAAGAGATGCTGCTTGAGAGGAAGATGTCCTTCTGCTCCCTGGCTGCTGGCCACCAACACGAAACAAAGACTGGCAAATAGCCATGACAATCTCTCCCTCTCTCTCTCTCCCTCCCCCATCAAGCCCTTCCACATGGTCGCCACACTCTTCTTAGTGTCTTAGCGGGACACTCAGACATCTCTATCCAGAAAAACAACTGTGTAGTATGTATCTGTCTGCACTTCATGCAATCTTGAGCACGCACGCGCACACACACACACACACACACACACACACACACACACACACACACACACACACACACACACACACACATGCTCACACACACACACACACACACACACACACACACACACACACACACACACACACACACACACACACACACACACACACACACACACACACACACACACACACACACACACACACATACACACACACACATACACACATAAGCCTTTGAGGGCTTTGACAACAGTAAGCACTGTGTGTGTGTGTGTGGTATGAGAGGGCTTCAGTATTGCTGGGGGAATTGGCGATAAAATAAAGGTCTTGTTGGTCATTTCTGTTCAATTACCCCCACCATGGTTCCTGGACACAGGATCACCCGACCGTGTCTCAATTCCCCCCTAAGAGGCCCCCTCTCCTACCAAGATGAACTACGGCAGAGTGTGAGTGTGTGTGCAGACGTGTGTGTGTCTGAGTGTGTGTGTGTGTGTGGGTGTGTGATAAAGTCTGTGTTCAGTTCACTGAATCCAACTGCTTTATTTTCTATCTGAATTGAGTTCTATTACAGACCAACTCCTACCGGTCAGAGCCACTAGAATAGCTGAGTAGACTAGTGTGACACACACACACACACACACACACACACACGTGCACACACACACATGTACACACCCACACACACACACACACACACACACACATGTGCACACACACACGTGCACACGCACACATGCACACACACACACACACACAAACATGTACAGTGATAGTTGGGTTGTGAGAAGAATCTGATAACAAAATAACAGAAATAACAGGGCACACACACACACACACATACACACATACACACCTGCCCCAGAAAATGATGTGTGTGTCAGAGAAAGAGACAAGATCAATGTGAGGAGGTGATGTTAGTTCAGGGTTATTTCAGCACATGACATTTAGCACATGACACATGCCCTCACAAGCTCCGCCCCTAGGTGCCTAACTCCCTCTCATTGGTTGGAGCATCTGTAAGACCTGCCCTGCTGATTCAATAATCTCTAGTGTGTCCATAATTACAGCCTTTTCTCTTCCACTCAGACCTACAGACCAAGCCACCCCCTCACAGGTCACCCCACACAGGTCACCCCACACTGGTCACCCCCACAGGTCACCCCCACACTGGTCACTCCACACTGGTCACCCCACACAGGTCACCCCCACATCGGTCACCCCACACAGGTCACCCCACACAGGTCACCCCACACAGTTCACTCCACACTGGTCACATTTACATTACATTTACATTTACGGCATTTAGCAGACGCCCTTATCCAGAGCGACTTACAAAAAGTGCTTCATTGTTTTACTCAGAACAAAATCTCTAGCTAGTTAGTTTAGGCTAAAATCAGGAAGAAACTTTAAGCAAAGATATTATTAGATACAGTCAGTATGGACGCCTAGATATACTCAAATATATACTGAAAAAACCCTACTTAAAAGATAAAAGCAAGAAAAGTCATTACAGTCTCAAATATTTAATAAATGCTAGTGTAGTAAAATTTAATTTAAGTGCTCTTGAAACAGATGTGTCTTCAGTCTTCGCTTAAAAACAGCAAGAGACTCTGCCATTCGGACACTCAGGGAAGTTCGTTCCACCACTGAGGTGCCAGAACTGAAAAAAGTCTAGATGCATGTTTTCCGCGTGTTCTGAGAGATGGTGGGTCAAGCTGAGCTGTGCTTGAAGCTCGAAGAGCTCTGGGTACAGATCGGGATTTGACCATTGCCACCATGTATGGAGGTGCTGGTCCATTCTTAGCCTTGTAGGCCAGCATCAGGGTTTTATATCTGATGCGGGCAGCTACAGGAAACGGGCAGCTACAGGAAGCCAGCTACAGGAAGCCACACTGGTCACCCCACACTGGTCACCCCCACATCAGTCACCCCACACAGGTCACCCCACACAGGTCAACCCACACAGTTCACTCCACACAGGTCACCCCACACTTGTCACCCCACACTGGCCTATGGGATTAAAGTCTTGTGGGATTGAAGTCCTTATTTTTAGTGGGAACTGAGGGAATAAGTGTGGTAAATGGCCAAACTCCTAATGGCAGAGTTTACACACACCAAACCAACCTGTCCTGTCCTGGCTGAGGTGCAGAAGCCCACCACAGCTCACACACACACACACAGACACACACACACACACACCAAAGTCTCAGTCTCAGTCTTATGGTAAGCCTCTCCAGGGGCTTGTCACAGAAATAAATTTAATTGTAGGCAAGATAAAAGTACCGTTTATACCTGCTAATGATATTAAATAAAGTCTCTGTCTCTCTCTCTCCCCAACCCCTCCTCCTCTCTCCCTCCCTCTCTCCCCCCCTCCCTCCCTCCTCTCTCCCTCTCTCTCTCCCTCTCTCTCTCTCTCCTCTCTCCCTCTCTCCCTCTCCCTCTCTCTCTCTCTCTCTCTCTCTCTCTCCCTCCCTCCCTCCTCCCTCCCTCCCTCTCTCTCCCTCCCTCCCTCTCTCTCTCTCTCCTCTCCCCCTCTCTCTCCCTCCCTCCCCTCCCTCCCTCTCCCTCCCTCCCCCTCTCTCTCTCTCTCTCCTAGAGTAATCTGGTACAATATGGTCCAACATCTGCCTGCTCATATGATGTCTGACCTCCACTGCTGACCCTCTTTAAGCCCCTCCAACATGGCGGTGTTTATCTGGGCTTCCTGTCTGTCGGCTCCTTCATCCTTTCCCATCCGCCTTCATATCCATCATCACGATCATCACTACTGCCTCTGTGTGTGTGTGTGTGAGTGGAGTGTGTATGTGTGTGTGTGTGTGTGTGGAGTGTGTGTGTGTGTGTGTGTGTGTGTAAACTGGTGGTCTCTCAGAGGAAACGCAGTGAGTTCACACTGCTTGACTGGTCTTAGTTCACACAACTGGAAGGACCTCAGTTCACGTAAACGAACTTTGTGGCACTGTAAATGTGTGGGGGTGGGGGTGGGGGATGTTTGTATGTGTGTGTGCGTGTGTGTGTGGGGGGGGGGATGGATTTTTTGTGTGTGTGTGTGTGTGTGTGTGTGGGGGGGTGGATGTTTGTATGTGTGAGTGTGTGTGTGGGGGGGGGGATGGATGTTTGTATGTGTGAGTGTGTGTGTGTGTGTGTGGGGGGGTGGATGTTTGTAGTGTGTGAGTGTGTGTGTGTGTGGGGGGGTGGTGTTTGTATGTGTGTGTGTGTGTGTGTGTGTGTGTGGGGGGGGGGGCGGATGGATGTTTGTATGTGTGAGTGTGTGTGTGTGTGTGTGTGTGTGGGGGGGGGGGTGTGTGTGTGTGTGTGTGTGTGTGTGTGTGTGTGTGTGTGGGGGGGCTTCTGTTTCTGCTGGTTTGTGATCCCATAGAGAGATGAAGCCATGACAAAACCACAGGCTGAAACCACCAGGCCGATACTGACACTGCCGTAATCTCAGGGACTAGAGCGTGGTAACACACACACACACACACACACACACACACGCATGCATGCATGCATGCATGCACACACGCACACACACAACACTCTTCTGCCTCTGAAAACATCTGCTGTTAATACAATTCCTGTGGAAATATGGAATGCATGTGTTAGGATGATGCTTGTAAATGTGTGTGTGTGTGTGTGTGCTAAAATGCTCCTGCACTTGCGTCCGTGCTCAGCTGAGCTTGTGTGACGGTGGCAGGGTGAGTGTGGTCTCTTGCCCAGACTGGGTTAATGTTGGGGGGAGCAGGAGGGTCAGGCTGGCTGGCAGCAGGTCCCCCAGGCCCCCCAGGCCCCCCCCCCCCCAGGCCCCCCAGTGCCCCGGGGTTAATGCATCTCTAACAGCCAGCCTCTTAACCTCAGCACTGCAGACTGCCCGGAGAACGCTAGCGTAGCCTACGGAGGTCTGCTGGCAGGTCCGCACACACGCACACACTCACACATTCTCACACACACACACACACAAGGAGAGGTGGAGCAGATGTGTGCTCTATTTTCTTTCCAGCCATAGTGTGATTTATGGCTAACAGAACAAACAAGAACGCTCCTACATCTATCAACAGAGAGAGAGAGAGAGAGAGAGAGAACTGAAGAAAAGAGTGGAAAAAAGGGAGCGAGAGAGGCTAAGGGAGAGCAGTAGATGGAAGGAGAGAAAAGGGGAGTGAGAGAGAGAAAGGGAGGGAGGAGACAGCTAGAGTCCAATCAGAATTAACCAAAGAAAGCTAGAGGCCAATCAGAATTAACCAAAGACAACCACAGTCCAATCAGAATTAAATAATCAAACAAATCAAAGAAGACTGCCTATCTGGAACACAGAGGGCTGACAGCAAAACCTATCAGACAGACCTGAACAGACTAAATGAATTAGCAGAGAGTCTGAATTATCGACACTGTCCGAGATGCCCAGCAGAGACAGATCCTCACCAAGTACTCGCCCAGTGGCCAGTGTGGCCGAGGAAACAGACAGACATAAAAACACATCCTGAAAGACTGATGATCCCTGTGAGAGCAGTGAAGATACAACAGCGCCTCCTCTGGTGAAGAATTCACACGGAGTTGCCACAAAGCTGAAGAGTAAACTCCAAAAATTTGGAACTCTCCCCCAATCTAAAAAAATACAAATTGTCCTTGGAGAAGGAAAAACATCTCCTCTCAAACATGTGCAAGGAGAGAGTAAGGCCCCCTAGTTCACCTCCACACCTCACTGCGTAAAGTCTACACTGTAACAACCTCTATACTGTTAACTTGCTGTTATTACCGATCTTGTTTAGTATTATATAGTTTTAGTGTTTTTAATTTATAATTTTTTTTACTTTTATTATTTTATTACTTATGACTTTGTAATTTTTTATTATTTTAGTTCATATGACTGTTGCCATGTTCAGTTCCAAACAATATACTTTGGCAAAATGATCTTGGCATAGTCATGTTAATAATAAAGCTATCTTGAATTGAACAATTGTCTAGGTCTCGGAGTAAGAGAGTGAGGGAGGGAGGGAGGGGGAAGGAGAGAGAGAGAGAGAGAGAGATTGCATGTCTATGGTGAGATCAGTAGGACCCCATGCTGGTGGAGTTCCCCCTCTGCCCAGGACACACACACTACAGCGCGGATCTCATCTCAGCTCCTACGCCCCTGCATTCACGGCTGTACTCCACCCCCTGCGAGAAGAAAGGGGGTTTCTATGGTTCCCCTCGCTCGTCCCTAACAACATGGCCACTGCAGTGCCAGGCCTGCATTCTCCCACTGGGGCTCAGCGCCGCACAAAGGCCCCAGTCCCATAGCAACTCGCCATTGGCATGAGACGAAGAAGCAGGCAGAACAGAGGGCATTGTAGCCCGCACCCCCACAGGGCACAACACGAGCAGTGTGAGAGGTTGGGAATAGAGACACACGGAGTTGTGTGAGGACAAGAACACTCACATGGACACACACACACACACACACAGACTCACACACACACACACCTACCTGGAGCTGGAGGGCTCCTAGCCCAGGTGTGGCTGCAGCAGCCATGGTAGTGGGGATCAGCTGGAGGGGGTACGGATCATCTGGGAAAGATCCGGAAAGGACGTGTTAGTCTCTGTCTCAAACTCCCTCTCTCAATCTTTCTTTCATTATTTCTTTCGTTCTTTCTTTCTCGTTTGCTCTTCATCTCTTCATCTCTTTAACTCTTTATCTCTTGCTTTTAAACTTAAATTCTAACCAGCATTTTTGTAACTGACCTTTCACAGTGGAAAACATACTGAACATACATGTTTTATACTGATGATGACATCACGCCACCCTGCTGAATTACACACTCAACACTCAACACCACACTCAACACTCAACACCACACTCAACACCACACTCAACACTAAACATCACATTCAACACCACATTACACACCACACTCAACACCACACTCAACACTCAACACTCAACACCACACTCAACACTCAACACCACACTCAACACCACACATCACATTCAAGACCACATTACACACCACACTCAACACCACACTCCACACTACACTCAACACCACACCACACTCAACACTCAACACCACACTCAACACTCCACACTACACTCAACACCACACTCAACACCACACCACACTCAACACCACACTCAACACTACACTCAACACCACACTCAACACTCCACACCACACTCAACACTCCACACTACACTCAACACCACATTACACACTACACTCAACACCACACTCAACTCTCCACACTACACTCAACACCACACCACACTCAACACCACACTCAACACCACACTCATCACCATACTACACATCACAATGTCCTCATTTCTGGCCCTTATTCTCTCCTCTAGAACATGTACACTCTACACCTGATCTACACTCTACCTGATCTACACTCTACCTGAGCTACACTCTACCTGATCTACACTCTACCTGATCTACACTCTACCTGATCTACACTCTACCTGATCTACACTCTACACTCTACCTGATCTACACTCTACCTGATCTACACTCTACCTGATCTACACTCTACCTGAGCTACACTCTACCTGATCTACACTCTACCTGATCTACACTCTACCTGAGCTACACTCTACCTGATCTACACTCTACCTGATCTACACTCTACCTGATCTACACTCTACCTGATCTACACTCTCTACACTCTACCTGAGCTACACTCTACCTGATCTACACTCTACCTGATCTACACTCTACCTGATCTACTACCTGATCTACACTCTACCTGAGCTACACTCTACCTGATCTACACTCTACCTGAGCTACACTCTACCTGATCTACACTCTACCTGAGCTACACTCTACCTGATCTACACTCTACCTGAGCTACACTCTACCTGAGCTACACTCTACCTGATCTACACTCTACCTGATCTACACTCTACCTGAGCTACACTCTACCTGAGCTACACTCTACCTGATCTACACTCTACCTGAGCTACACTCTACCTGAGCTACACTCTACCTGATCTACACTACCTGAGCTACACTACCTGAGCTACACTCTACCTGATCTACACTCTACCTGATCTACACTCTACCTGATCTACACTCTACCTGATCTACACTCTACCTGAGCTACACTCTACCTGAGCTACACTCTACCTGATCTACACTCTACCTGAGCTACCTGAGCTACACTCTACCTGAGCTACACTCTACCTGAGCTACACTCTACCTGAGCTACACTCTACACCTGATCTACACTCTACCTGAGCTACACTCTACCTGATCTACACTCTCTACTACCTGATCTACACTCTACCTGAGCTACACTCTACCTGATCTACACTCTACCTGAGCTACACTCTACCTGATCTACACTCTACCTGAGCTACACTCTACCTGATCTACACTCTACCTGAGCTACACTCTACCTGATCTACACTCTACCTGATCTACACTGATCTACACTCTACCTGACACACTCTACCTGATCTACACTCTACCTGATCTACACTCTACCTGAGCTACACTCTACACCTGATCTACACTCAACCTGATCTACACTCTACCTGATTTACACTCTACCTGATCTGACACTCTACCTGAGATCTACACTCTACCTGATCTACACTCTACCTGATCTACACTCTACCTGATCTACACTCTACCTGATCTACACTCTACCTGATCTACACTCTACCTGAGCTACACTCTACCTGAGCTACACTCTACCTGATCTACACTCTACCTGAGCTACACTCTACCTGAGCTACACTCTACCTGAGCTACACTCTACCTGATCTACACTCTACCTGAGCTACACTCTACCTGATCTACACTCTACCTGAGCTACACTCTCTCTGTGTCTGCCTCATCTGTGATTTGTACTCTTAATGAAATTCTGCCAATGCCACTGTTGCTCTAATACACACTGCACAATAGCGTTGGCGGGGGGGGGGTCACCGCGATAAAGAGACGCCCGGTAATTAACTGGGAGATGCTGGCTCACGCCCGCCCCCCCGCACGCATGACGCCCGTACGACGCCCGCACGCACGCACACACGCACGCACGCCCCCCCCCCCCCACACGCTCGCCCCCCCCCACACACGCACACGCTTTTCGCCCCCCACACGCACGCACGCACCCCCCCCCCCACACGCACACACGCACGCACTCCCCCCCCCCCACACGCACACACACACGCACGCACTCGCCCCCCCCCACACGCACACACACACACGCACGCCCCCCCCCCACACACACGCACGCACTCGCCCCCCCACACGCACACACACACGCACACACAGCCACCCTGGCCGGTCACGCTGATGAATCAGAGCTGGCGGTGTGAACAGCAGCACTTATTACCATCCACCTGCAGACAGGCTCACTGTAACTACACAGCCATGGAGAAAAGGCAGACAGAACAGGGTGTGGGGATGGTGTGTGGGGTTGGGTGTGGTGTGGGGAGGTGGGTGTGGTGTGTGGGGGTTGGGTGTGGTGTGTGGAGGTGGGTGTGGTGTGTATGGTGTGGGGTGTGACGTACAGTATGTCACAGCCCTGTGGTCAACACCTGAGGGCTAGGGTTAGGGTTAGGATTAAGAGAAAAGGTTTAAAAAAATGGTCTTTAACCGTGGGTGCACAGGCCCACCAATTGTTATGAATCCGGATTGGAAATAGAGAGCCACGTGAAAGGGAGAGGAAGGAGTGAGAGTTGAGATAAAAACAGGGTGAAGGATAGGGGAACCCTGTCGTTGGCCCACCTAAGTTTGGAACTCAGTCTAGGTGAACCATAGTCCCAGTCGGGTTAGGTTTAGGGGCCCTGCAGGATGGGGTTAGGGTTAGGGTTGAGGTAGGGCCCGGGATATGGTAAGGTTAGGGCTAGGGTTAGGGTTAGGGCTAGGGTTAGGGCTAGGGTTAGGGTTAGGGTTAGGGTTAGGGTTAGGGTTAGGGTTAGGGTTAGGGTTAGGGTTAGGGTTAGGGTTGGGGTTAGGGTTAGGGCTAGGGCTAGGGTTAGGGCTAGGGCTAGGGTTGGGGTTAGGGCTAGGGTTAGGGCTAGGGTTAGGGTTAGGGCTAGGGCTAGGGTTAGGGTTAGGGCTAGGGCTAGGGTTAGGGCTAAGGCTAGGGTTAGGGTTAGGGCTAGGGTTAGGGGCTAAGGCTAAGGCTAGGGTTAGGGTTAGGGCTAGGGTTAGGGTTAGGGCTAGGGCTAGGGCTAGGGTTAGGGCTAGGGTTAGGGCCTGAGGGCCTTTTAACGTGGCAGACAAGCCGTCCTGCATGTGAGTAGCAGCCCAGAGTGTAAAGCTGGGAGTTTGTAGGGGGAAACACTGTCTGGTGGGAAACGTCGCCCTGGGTGAGACTCTCCAAGTGAGGGATGTGTCTGCAGGAAGCCAGGCTTACAGAAGCCCTCACTAAGCTGTGTCATCCTTCAGCCTACTGATCTCAGAGGGTGTGTGTGTGTGTGTGCATGTGTGTGTGTGTGCCTGTGTGTGTGTGTGTGTGTGTAAAAGTGGACTCTCACTGCCACAGACTCCATTGCGTCTGTCTCTG
>JAGXOD010000135.1:1340000-1342500 GCA_020368025.1 Brachyhypopomus occidentalis
GGGACACGGAGCCGCACAACCAGTAATTAATTTGCGGCGGATAGCGGCGTAACGCACAGGCGGCCGGACTCGTGGGCTGCCGCTCGCGCTCGGAGAGGAGGCCATTAGCCGGGAGACGACGGAGGCCCGCTGCGTCTCTCTCCCGCCGCGGAGACGCAGGCGGTACCACCCCGCCGGCTGCCCTTGGGAGAGCGCTGTCTCACGCCCACACGGAAGCGTGCGGACACGGAGGGCTGGTGAGCGGACGCCGCGCCGAAGGCACATATGGCCCGGAAGATTCATTTGGGAGAAGAGGAAGTTGAAGTGGAGCAGCTCCACCACGTCCAGCGTGTCCGGAGAAACCGGGAAGGAGCTCGGATCTGCGGATCGAACGACGCTGCACTGACGCTTAAGGTTCATCATGGACTCAGAACAAGGGCAGTAGGCCGGGTATCAGCAACTCACATCTCTCTTGCAGTGCCCCCCCGGGTATCAGCACCGCACTTACCCCCCCCGTCTTCATTTCCATCCTTTCCGTGTGAAGTCCTCCTACCAACACTCCAACGCTGTCTGTCCACGCGGGCTTCCGTCTTCCGCCATCTTCTCCCTGCTCTTTTCCCAAATGTTGTTGGTTCTGACTGCCCCTCGTCCCTCCCTCCCCCCTGTCCATGAGTCAAGGGCACCTCTGTCTGATTAGAGGCTAATGAAACTGAGTGGCGAGTCTGTGCTACCACCGCCTGCCTTTTCGAAGCCCTCCATTAGGCGGAGTGCAGACGCTTCGTCAGACCTCCACCGTAGGTGGGCGTAGCGCAGTGCCCATCTGCTCCACTGCCTGTGTCCTTCCACAAATAACTCCCATTAGCTGCTGAGTGGCAGTGCCGGACTGGAGAACGTCTCCAGGCGCCGTCGCCATGGCCGCCGTCACCGGGCACAGGTACCTCATCCTGACTCCAGCCTGGCATGTTGTCCCGGGTGCAGGACACGAGGAGGACGTAGGGAGGTCCCTCCTCACTCGCTCTCTTCGTCTCTGTCTCAGGATCCGTGTCTTCTCCTGCACCAATCAGATCTCTGGCTCAGTGTTCTGAAGAACAGGCGCTTGCTTGGCGTTTGTTGCTGTTTGGTTGCACGGATACTCCACGGATCCTCCACGGATCCTCCACGGATCCTCCACGCTCAGCTTGTCTGCTCAGGGTGTCTGACAGGTCCCGTCTCCCAGCCCCATTCACCCTGTTCCATTTTGGGTTCGCTAGCAGGTTGTCGAGCTTCTGTGCTCTCCCTGTTACAGGCGTCTGTCTCCAGGCAGACAGATGCTGATAAACAGGTTTGTCATGTGGACCAGCCTTGACGTCAAATATCAAACAAACAAACAAAAACAACGGCAGAAGTAACCAAAGCCCCTAACACTCTAATAATCCTAATGCTCCTAATAATCCTAATATTCCTAATAATCCTAATACTCCTTATACTCCTAATACTGCTAATAATCCTAATGCTCCTAATAATCCTAATACTCCTAATAATCCTAATGCTCCTAATAATCCTAATATTCCTAATAATCCTAATGCTCCTAATAATCCTAATACTGCTAATAATCCTAATGCTCCTAATAATCCTCTAATACTAATAATCCTAATGCTCCTAATAATCCTAATACTCCTAATAATCCTAATGCTCCTAATAATCCTAATATTCCTAATAATCCTAATGCTCCTAATAATCCTAATATTCCTAATAATCCTAATGCTCCTAATAATCCTAATATTCCTAATAATCCTAATACTCCTTATACTCCTAATACTGCTAATAATCCTAATACTCCTTATACTCCTAATACTGCTAATAATCCTAATACTCCTTATACTCCTAATACTGATAATAATCCTAATACTCCTTATACTCCTAATACTGATAATAATCCTAATACTACTAATACTCCAAATAATCATAATACTCCTAATACATGTGCTGGCTTTTTGGATTCAAATCCAGGCCTGGTTTATGTATTCACTAAATAATGAATTGCCCTGATTGGCTGCTGTGTCGTCACACCTGACAGGCAGGTACAGGACGCCCTGTGGACGTGGCGTGTTCCTGGGCATCGTAAGTGTTTTTGGGGTGAAGGGTTAGTTCTGTAGGCCGTTAGGTGTGTTCAGGGGTGACTGTGAACACAGGCACCATGTTCTTCCTGAGCACAGCAGCCTAACCACTGCTGTAAGGAAAAACACCAATTACATTCATTTAGGTGTAATGAGACAAATTAAAGAATTACACAGGCAATTGGGTTAGGCAGCGCTGGCCCGGTTCTGAGGAGTGCGGTGTGTGTGAGCCGCCATGCCTGTTAGTACCAGACCCCCCCTCCCCCCACCAACCCCCGCCACCCATGGGTAAATGAACTTACAGCTGGTGGCTCTTGACAAACGAGGTGGATTGGGTTAGACCGGGCCCTGGATGTACCAGCCTGTGTACCATCCTCGCTGGACCCAAGTTATTGGGTTAGTGCTGAGGAATGCAGGCTGACACT
>JAGXOD010000135.1:1360000-1382500 GCA_020368025.1 Brachyhypopomus occidentalis
TATACAGAGTGATGCAGGTTCTAAGAGGAACAGTTTTCTGCAGCACACCGGGCTACAGCAGTGCAGGTTTGCGGGGCAGGAAAGGGTTAAGAGGCGAGTATCGTGTCCCTGTCTGACTGCCCCGCCGCTCTAGTCAAAGGTGCGCGGTTAAACCGGGACCAGGACCATCCTGAGCTTACAGCATGCGCCCCGTAATAAGTGGAGCTGAGAGCGTCTCGCCCGGCCGCACGAGGCTGCGGCACCCCGAGGCCAAACAGATCCGCCATCACCACATCACTGCAGTGTGGCAACAACAGAACCCCATGTGTTTGTCTGAGTCCCAGATGAATTAACACTGTGGAACAGGGACGAGTGAACGAGGACACACACACACACACACACACACACACACAGGCCAAGGAGATCACCCTCCTATTTACATACACACACACGCTCACACACATACTGATAAGCTCAAAAAAATTAAAAATCATTGAAATAGAGGATGGGGTGTGTGTTATTTCAATCAGTATGTGTCATGTTGAAGCATACCACGATTATTGTGAAGGCAGCTGTCATACTCACACACACACACACACACACACACATCTCTGACATGCTAAAGCTACTTAAAAAAATTGCAGCAGGCCTGTCTCTGTCACGAGAGGCCATCTTAACCTCCTGTCACAACAGAACGCCTATGGCAACCCAACACTGTTATTAGTCATTTAAATGAGTCTCCTCCTGTCGCTCTGGTTCCCGTGACAACTCAACACTGTTTATCATTTCACAATTTGTTTAGCAGCCTCCCCCTTTCCTGGAGAGGGGGGGGGGGCATTTTCTGTTGTGACATGCGAAATGACACGCACCACGACACAGGTCTGCCTAGATATGCAGGTCTACACACACACAAGCACATTGGTCTTCCTTTACATAATGTTAACTCACACACTCACACACACACACACACACACACACACACGCGCACACACACACAAAGAAAAGCACAGACAGGACTCACGATGGACCAAGCTGTTTTCTCTGCGTGTCAGATGCATTTGAAGTGCTCCGTGTTCACCTAAGAATGGCTTTTATTGTGTAGTCTGTGGCCACGCCCACTCCCTGCCATGTGAGAGCCATTACGTGATTGTTAACAGGCCTAAAATAGCAGCAGTCATGTTCCGCTTGGCCCGCCCCACGGGACCGCCCCACGGGACCGCCCCACGGGACCGCCCCACGGGACCGCCCCACGGGACCCCTGCACTCCCACCAAGCCTTTTCCTCTCCGTCTCCGCGTCCTGCCGTGAGTAGGGGGGGGTGTCGGCCTTGTTCTGGAGCTGTGATCGCTCGATAAGCGCGGTCATGGGAGTCAGCGCCGAGTGGCCAGCCATCGGGTCTGGCAGCTGTGGCGGGGTGGGGGTGGGGCGGGGCAGGTTCAGGGGTGATAGGCGGGGCTGACCTCACCCCTCACCCTCTCTCTCTCTGTCTAGACTCCTTCAGCGTCTCCACTCAGGCTCAGAAAGAATAATGGACCAACCACCATGTCAAGCAGCAGCAACAGGGGACCCAGGTCATTACAGGACTGATCACATGACTGATCACATGACTGTCTGTACATGAACGCGGTTGGGTCAAACAGTGGCCACCATGCTATACACCCAATGTTGGAGCCTCTAATTAGTTCCTTCTGGTTTGACAACCCATTAAGGTCACTTTGCTGTTGACCTCTGATCCTCAGGATGAGGAAGGCTAACACCAGCTGTGTCAGGACATTTTGCATTTCCTGTGGAGCGGATATGAATGCAGCCCTGAGGTTAAGTTCATCCTTAACTAAAACTAAAACAACAGACTTAATACTCTTTACACTGGAGAAAAGACCAGTGTGAGTGTGTGACTGTTTGTATGTTTACTGCAGCAGTAAAACTCCACAGTGATTTCCACAGCGTACTGTTGTGTTCGACCTGGTGCTGCTGGTGAACAATATCAGGGCTCCAATGGAGAGGAGGAGAGGAGGGGAGCAGAGGAGCAGAGGAGGGGGGGAGAGGAGGGGAGGAGAGGAGCAGAGGGGAGGAGAGGAGGAGAGATGGGGAGGAGAGGAGAGGAGGGGAGGAGAGGAGGAGAGATGGGGAGGAGAGGAGGGGAGGAGAGATGGGGAGGGGAGAGATGGGGAGCAGAGGAGAGGAGGGGAGGAGTGGAGCAGAGATGGAGAGGAGAGGAGGAGAGGAGGAGAGGAGGGGAGGGGAGGGACAGAGGAGAGGGATGAGTGTATGTCACACTTTCACACACTGCTAATTGAGAGTTGATGCGAGAGGGAGAGGAGAGGAGGACAGGAGCGTGACACTGGCAAACTGCTTGTTCACGCACGAGTCACACGTGTGTGTGTGTGTGTGTGTGTGTGTGTGTTGAGAGGTGATGGAGATATGGGAGAACTGTGTGACTACTCAGTAATATCCGGTTTACTGTGGTAAGCATGTAAGCACATGTGTGTGTCGTGTGTCCGAGAGAAAACTAGAAAACTAGTGTTTCAAACTAGAACCTGTATAAGAGGGTTAAACACAAGGGGGAGGCGGAATGGAGCCAGGCAGGAGAAGCAGATGAGGTGTGTGTGTGTGTGTGTGTGGGGTGTGTGTGTGTGTGTGTGTGCAAGAATAGATTGTTTTGTGGCTGTGACAATGGACGGGAGAACAGACGGCACAGTGTGTGTGCGCGTGTGTGTGCATGTGTCTCTGCACGTGTGTGTGTGTGTGTGTGTCAGTGCTCCAATAGTCTGGCACAGAGTGTCAGATCCAGCTCGAAATGACTAGCAGCTGGAGGTGACAGTTGTTTTAACAGCTGAGCTGACAGGATTAATTCAAATGCACTGAAATCAAAAAGAGGAGAACACCTGTTCTGTCTTCCAGCGGCCCACGGTGCCTGGGCAGGGGAGCTGGAGTGGGCGTGTGGCCAGGCTGGGGTGCTCTCTCCTGGGAGACCAGCAGCCGACAGACTGGGGCCCTCGGCCAGGGGACCCGCGGGGAGAGGGTAGAAGAGAGCGATGGACTGGGAGAGACGGATGAACAGAGAGAAGGAAGGTAGGGAGGTAGAGAGCGACAAAGGGGAAAAGGAGGGAGGGGCGGGACTAGGCGGTGGAGGGGCGTGTCCAGGATCCGCCTCACTTGTCTCTCAACATCTGGCTTAAATAAAGAGCCTTTTCTGGGCAGGGCAGAGAGGTCGCCACCCCCAGAGGCCGGCCGCCGGAGACGGATCGCTTTATTTGAAAGCTGCCTAGGCCGACAGAAGCAACGGCAGGCTTAACACAAATTCAAAAATCTCCTACTGGCAGGAACAAAGAGCCCCCCTCCTCCCTTGACCCCACCCTCCTCCTGGCCCCGCCCTCAATATTGGCCACGCCCCCTTTCAGCCCTGTATTACAGCGTGGAAGGAGAGCTGTCATCACGCCGGCGTCGGTGCTGCCAATCAGGCCGATACAGGGTCATGCTGTGCGGAGTAATGTATGGTGTGTGTGTGTGTGTGTGTGTGTGTGTGTGTGTGTGCACGGACAGTGGGAGGGAGGGTGAGCATGTGGCCCAGCAGACACACAGGTGCACAGAAACACAGCAAAAACAGCGTGTGCATGTGCATGTTTAATATTAACGAGCATGTTTAATATTAACGGGCAGCCACAGAGATCAAAGGACATTTGCTCACTTTCTAAAAGACCACTAACTCCACATTAACCCGGCATCGGCTTGCTGGACTACAACTATCCACAATGCAACTGCAAATGGACTACAACCACCCACAATTGAATGGCATCCCAAGGTCTCTCCTCCATAACCCTGTATCCATGACAGTGTTGTTTTCACCTCAAACTCCCATGGCTGAGGTAAAGACTGGCAAAGTTTTCAGACCAAGGCTCTGAAACTTCACACCAAACACACACTACCTTCCCTGTTAGCAAGATTTTCATAACTACTATAAATATTCATGGCATATTGTATTCTGTTATCTAGCATTAACTTACAAAAATGCCTATATACACAAAATAAAATTTGCATGTTAATAGATTTCGGTGTACTTTGCAAATTAGCATGGAAATTATGCCTTAACTCATCGTCCAGAACCTTCAAAGGTTTCATAACAGTGTCAACAAAAAGAACTTTACCAAATGTGTTTCTCTTTATGTATTCAGAAACATCTCAGACAACACTTCCCCCAAAACATGTCTGTGATCATTGTGTTATAGCAGAATTACATTTGAAAGCTTATTTGGTTATCATTTGGGGAAGAAAGTCTAACTTCTCATCTGTTTCTCAGGCCAGTCATTTAAACAAGGAAGTTAAAAGAAGTTGCTAATATGCCGATTCCTCACATGCAGGCCCTCTAATTCATGCATCTCAATGATGTCTCTGTGCAACTGTCCAAGCCTTGAGCCACAATGGCGGGTGGACAGAGCGGTCAGCCCCAGGCCCGCATAAAGGCACCGCCACACAGCTCACAGTCTGATTCATCAACCTCCTTCTCTTCCCATCTTAATATCACACTAGGAGGTCAATAACAAAACTAGACACACACACACACACACACACACACAGAGCCAGTCGTCCCTGTAACTTGTGCCTAGAATAACTCACGCACTGTTATTCCAAAAGCTTTTAATATGTTTGTGTGTGTGTGTGTGTGTGTGTGCGTGTGTGTGTGTGTGTGTGTGTGTGTACAAAGCGCCGGTGTCCGTCTTTCCCATCCAGTGAGCCCCCCATTCAGCTCGTAACATGGCTCCTTTGAGTGCAGCGCGAGAAGAGAGGGACTTGTCCCTATTGACTGTCTTCAGCAAGGACTGCAGAAGAATAGAGTCTGAAAGGCAGGCCACAACAATTCAATAAGACTGACTTGAATGCGCCTTTGAAAGCTGGGCACAATGGCGGCTCGCAGTGACCCGGGGCATTCCCATATCTTCAGCTGTTTGTCTCCGCAGCTCAAAGGAAGCAGCTCCTCACTGCCTCGGCTGAGACAAACGCTCATGTGTCCTGTCCGGCCCGAGACTGCACCTCTGTCCCACACCGCCAGCCGATCCCCCGCAAAGAGAGGACGGGTTCAGGCGTTCGGACCGCCGCCGGACTGCAGCAAGTGCATGATGGGAAACACAGAGAGACCGTAACTGCCCGTCAAGTACGGCGACACGGTGCAGTTGGGTCCACATAATAAAGCAGAGCAAAAATCCTGTTCCACACCTGTGAACTACGTCTGTGTTCAGAAGGCACCAGCCACGCCAACACTACACCCTCTGTCTTTCTGTTCTCTCCCTCCCTCTTTCTGTTTCTCTCCATCTCTCTCCCTCTTTCCGTCTTTGTGCGCTTCCTCTTTTTCTCTCCCCCTCTTGTTCTGTTTCTCTCTTTTTTTGGTTCTGTCCATCTTTTTCTGTTTCTCTCTCTTTCTCTTTTTCTGTTTCTCTCTTTCATTCTTTTTGCTTCTCTCTTTTTCTGACTCCATGTTTGTCTTTTGTCTCTAGCAGAGAGGGGAGATGATGGTAAACCATGCCTGTGAACAACCCCGCACTTAATGTTAATTTATACAACAAACTAATTACTACCAAATGGTGGAAATCACATATGGAAGTTTCTCCCTCTCCCACGCTTAGTTTGTCAACCCGCCGCTGCCTGAAGCCCTCGCAAAGTGTCCCCATCACTATGTGTGTGTGTGACTGTGTGTATGTGTGTGTGTGTGACTGTGCGTGTGTGTGTGTGTGTGTGACTGTGCGTGTATGTGTGCACGTCTGCACAAGCTTGTAAATTAGACATTATATGCAAGTTCTCTTTCCACATTCTTGTGAGTAATCTGTGATGGATCTGTTTACTTATTTGTGAGTACACTGCGCTAAGTAACTGGTTTAAGTAACTGGTTTAAGGGTTTGTGTGTGTGCTTGCTGTATGAAGGTGTCTCTCTACTGTGTCAGGGTGAACTGGCCTTCCAGGAGATGTAGAGACGGAGATGGAGACATGTTGGACTCCTGCTTGAAGTCTTCACAACAGTAGCCCCACCCTCCTGACAGTAGCCCCGCCCTCCTGAAAGTAACCCTGCCCTCTTGCCATTAACACCCAGTGATGTGTGATGAGATGCCTGTGTGCCCAGGCCTGCTCTAGTCAGTCAAAGCATCAGCTAGTGGTACAGTACTGCACCCTGTCCAACAATAACCCTCCAAACTGACCCAGGAACAGCCAAGGTGACTTTGAGACAATGCCAGCCCCAGCACGGGGCTGACCCCAGCACAGGGCTTTGAAGCTGCCCCCCTTGGAAAGTGAGCAGAGGAGTAGGTGTCCATTGACCAAGTGTGTGGCCAGAGCAAACACACGCAGACTGGCTCATGTTCAGGAGAGAGTGTGTGTGTGTGTGTTTGTGTGTGTGTGTGTGAAAGAGGAAAAAAGACAACCGAATAACTGTGTGACACCACTACTTGCACTGGTCTAAACAACATATTTTCTGGGGCTGAGAATCAGTCCCAAAGCTGTGTGTGTGTGTGTGTGTTTTGAGAGAGAGAGAGAGCGAGTGGCTCAGGGCTCAGGGAAGCAGAGCTGGCCCTGGCCATGAATCACACTCAACACAGTTCCAAGAGACACACACGGGCACGATAACACAAACACACACACACACACACACACACACACACTCTGGAGACCCTGAACATCTGTGCCCCACATAACACACGCTGCCAAGCTCAGTAAAGACTAGTCAGTGTGAGAGTCAGACTAGGAGAGAAAAAGGAGTGAGACTGATGCCCAAGTACATGTGTGTGTGTGAGCATGTATGCGTGTGTGTGCGTACGTGTGCATGCATGTGCTTGTGTGTGTGTGAGTACGTGTGCATGCATGTGTTTGTGTGTGTGTGTGTGTGTGTGTGCATGCATGTGTTTGTGTGTGTGTGTGTGTGTGTGTGCATGCATGTGTGTATACTTGTGCATGCATGTGTGTGTGTGTGTATCCGTTCTCCCCCTCTCTTCACCTCGAGCCCTTCTGCTCATGTCCCATTACCGACACTAATGACACACACACACACACACTCCTGCACACTGACCTGTGTGCAGCTATGCACTTACACACACACACACACACACTGATGCCAAGCTGGAGGAGGAGAGGAGCAGAAAGGAGAAGGTAAGAGGAGAGGAGGAGAAAGGAGGAGACAAACCTCCCCGTGATGGGAGCACTGGGCAGACTGAGAGGATGAAGCAGAGACAAAATGGGGAGAAACACCCCGAGACACAATCAACACATTTACATTCTCACTCCGCAACTGACACAGTTCTTAGAGAGAAGTGACACACTTCAGGTGTGTGTGTGTGTTGGCAGTAACAGGTGGATATTACAGGGGGGGCAGAAGATGAACAAAGTTCAGAGCAGTGCGCGGCATCATCGCGGCCAGTCGATAAGTGACCAGCTAGGATAGCCATTTATAAGAGGGCAAATGTTCTGTTCTAGGACACACACACATTAGCCATGTCCCAGTAACCAAGTCTCTCCTGCCAGTGTTTGTGTGAAGAAGTAACCAGGAAAACAGCAAGCTAAAGGCATATTCTACCATTCCACAGGGAGAAGAGTACCTCTCCCTCTCTCCTTTTCTCTCCCTCTCTCCTTTTCTCTCTCTTTTTCCTCTCTCTACCCCTCCCCTCCCCTCCTGACCCATTTTGTACTCTATGTATCTTCTCTTGGTTCCACATTTTTACTGTGACAAATACATGAACGTCTCTCACAGGTTGTGTGTGTGTGTGTGTGTATGGTAAGTGTGAGAGAGAGAGAGAGAGAGAGGGAGAGAGAGAGAGAGAGAGAGAGAGAGATTGATCCGGCTAGAAGCAGTGTGTGAACAGTGTTGGAGGCAGGAGAGAGAGGTAATAATAAGACCCTTTCATAGTGATTAAAGCTTCATTAATTTTTCATCACAACCTGCCGTTTGTGGCTAATGTCCTTTGTGAGGTAAACAATGGTTAGCTGCGCAAAATGGGTTTTACTGGACCACAAGAGGCCCGGTTCAATGCTTAGTCTACCACCCAACCATAACTACCCCCCACCACCATCACCAGCACCACCACCCCTCCTCCATCACCCACCCCCCACCTCTCAACCTCTAGTTCTCTTTTTTCTTTTCTTTTCACCCGTTGTTTCTCTCCGTCTGCAGCTCAGGGGTCTGCCTTTGTTTGTACGTTTCATTTGAACAGAGCTCGGGGATAATGTGCCACTGTAGCAGCTCACTAATGGACTCTCTCTTTCCATTGTACTCTCTCTCTCGCTCTTCCTCGCTCTCCCTTTTTCTCTCTCTCTTTTGCTCTTTCGGTCGCTCCCTCTCTTTCTCTCTCTGTCCATTTTTAAACTCTTACCATTACTCCCTACTGCCCTGTTAACAACTCAGCCACTCTGATGTCCGAGTTAAGTCCCTGGTTGTGGTGTGCGAGTTTAACCTTAAAGTAATAATCGGAAAAGTTCCACTGTACAGACGTTGGCACAAATGTCAGCCTGGATGATACTTTGGTTAAATTCCTACTGCATGGGTTTCACCCTCATAATGAAAGGCTCACACAGCTTCACTGGGAAGGCCAGGAGAACCCACAGCCTGAGTGGCTGCCGTAGAAACTGCAGTGTGGTAGAGCAAATAGGTGTTGTTTATAAACACAAGTGTATTCACAAAGCACACCTTCACACGCAAAGAACAGACTTGTATAAAAATACCAAATATAAATATCAGAAATATCAGTCTGTGGATAAATGCTAACTCTGTGTGCTATTTCTTTGTGCTAGTAGTTTTCTACCTCTGTGTGCGAATATTGTATTGAATTTGTATGCTAGTTCTGTGTGTTAACTCTCGTTCTGACTCTGTGGGCCTGTCCTGGGTAACTGTTTGCTAGCTCTGTGGGCTAGTTCTGTGTGATAACTGAATGCTAGTTCTGTGTGATAACTGTGGGCTAGCTCTGTGCGCTAGTTCTGTGTGATAACTGCGTTCTAGCTCTGTGTGATAACTGTGTGCTAGCTGTGTGGGCTAGTTCTGGGTGATAACTGTGTGCTAGCTCGGTGTGATAACTGTGTGCTAGCTCTGTGGGCTAGTTCTGGGTGATAACTGTGTGCTAGTTTTGTGTGATAACTGTGTGCTAGTTCTGTGGGGTAGTTCTGGGTGATAACTGTGCGCTAGCTCTGTGTGATAATTGTGTGCTAGCTCTGTGGGCTAGTTCTGTGTAATAACTGTGTGCTAGCTCTGTGCGATAACTGTGTGCTAGCTCTGTGGGCTAGTTCTGGGTGATAACGGTGTGCTAGTTTTGTGTGATAACCGTGTGCTAGTTATGTGGGCTAGTTCTGTGTGCTAACTGTGCGCTAGTTCTGTGTGATAACTGTGTGCTACCTCCTTGCAGTGGTGCTAGCAGGATTATATTTCACAATATGCACAAAAACCGACTGTTTGTCAGCTAAGTTTAATGTCCACAAACTAATGCAGTGAATACAGCTAGTCAGCAAGATCAAACCAGGATGCTACAACAGACAACCAAAACGCCAGATGAGACAATAAAAGGATATTGTAGTCCTATCTATTCGTGCCTATAGTCATACCTATGCAGTGGGAGAATCGTGGCTGTGTAGTCTAGCAGGCAGTTGAATGCTAGTGTCTGTTGTGACGTAAGTGCAAGCACTAAAATGTGCAGACTCGCCGCTAGTGCTGCTCTCTGAAGAATCTTTATTGCTTTCTTTTGAAAAACGTTCAATTGTTTTCTTTTCGCCCAATTCTAGGCTACTTCTTTTCTTGCCATCACACAGGATAAGCTAAATCCAATGTTGCCAACAATCACGATTGAGTGCCAGAACTGTTAATCATGCAGTGAGCTAAAGCCAGTGATGTTGACACCAATCATCGGTTTTCAAATGTATTTGCGTCATAACTTGAGTGGACACAGTGGAAGCGTCCCAAAAATGCGTCTCACTCTTAAGCACATTCTTCAATAAAAAAATAATCCAACTATGTGATCTACTGTTATCACAAATTTATTATCAAGAATGTTAAATGTTAAAATGTTTAAAAAATAATGTTAAATGGTAGAATATTAAAAATAGGACCCTATAAAATCATACAGGGTTAAGCCTGCTGGTGCCAGTGGGTCTGTATTTTAGTTCTGTGTGTTAACTCTGTGTTGAGTCTGCAAAAGCACTCTGTGCGTTAACTACGTTAACTCTGAGTGGTAGTACAAACATGGCTGTGAATGAAGGCTAGCTTTGTGGACTAATTCTGTGTGCTAACTGTATTTTAACTGTGTCTTAACTGCGCTAATTCTGTGGCAGCAGAAACATGGTAGTGAGTGAATGCTAGCTCTGTGTGTTAACTGTGTTGACTTTAAGACAGCTCTGTACTCAAGCTCAGTGTGTTAATTCTTTGCGGTAACTTTAACGTTCAATGTTAGCTCTGTATGCTAACTGTGCGTTAACTCTGAGTACTAGCAGAAACATGGCTTAATGAATGCTAGCTCTGTGTGTCTGGCCTGTTTTGGCTTCATGTTTGACAGCAGAAACAGCTATATGTGATTCTTTAATAAACATGCACATGCTATATGTACCTGTTATAGGCTACATACCACGTACACATACACACATGCACACACATGAATGCATGCATGCATGCACAAACATGCACACACACAGACACACGCGATATAGTTTCTGGTTATAATTAGAGGCTAGAATATTCAGCTTGAACACACACACACACACACACACACACACACACACCATGAAACCCATGTGCTGTATATAATGCAGCAGTGCTGCTCCCAGAACAATCAACCTGTAATGAATATGCAAACGTGCTCAGAACAATGACTCCAAACAGCTGATGCAGGCACTGCTCAAACAAAGGCCTGGTTTTATCTGCCCCAGCCCTCATTACAGACATTTGGTAGTCAGACATGATGGAGCCTGACCGTGAGAGAGAGAGATAGAGAGAGAGAGAGAGAGAGAGAGAGAGAGAGAGAGATGGAGAGATGGAGAGAGAGAGAGAGAATGATGCTCTTCAAAATCCTTCTCACCTTCCAGTCAACCTCACGGTCTTTCTAACAAACACTGCAGCCTTGACACGAATCACACACACACACACACACACACACACACACACACACCCGAAGCCTTCTGCAGTTATGGCAATGACCCCTTTTCTGACTACTGGGTGGATGAGACGGCCATCAGATGGCTTTTGTCTTTATGATCATACTGGGTGGGTGTGTGAATACATGTGTGTGTGTGAATACGTGTGTATGGTTGTAGTCCAGTCCTCACCTTCTGGTTCGTTCTTGATCAGCTCCTCCATCTTGCGCTGTTTCAGTGTGTCCACCACGTCTGCTAGGCTGCCCTTGCGTCTCTCTGGAGTGCCCAGAGCTCCAGACGCCCCACACACCCCAGACTCGCTCACCAGCCGCCCTGAACCTTCATCCAGCCCCGCCGCCAACACCGTCCCCTGCTGCTTAATGGGTGAGGGAGACGAGTTGTTCTGGGCATAGGGACTCAGTGCCAGGCCTTTACTGCTCTCCTGCTCCTAGAAGAGAGAGAGAAAGAGGGAGAGAAGGTGTGAGAGAAAGAGAGAAGGAGTGAGGGATGGAGAAAGAAGGAGACAGAGGGAAGGAGGTTATTCACAGTCCTTCATAGTTTCAATTTCTTTCAAACTGAAACATTATGAGTATTACATTTATTACATTAAAATTGTTTACATGATGCTATGGCCATGATGTAATTTCAGCAACGGTTTTACCTGATTTAAAATGAACTGAATAAAACTATCATGAAGAGAGAAAGAGAAAACATATTTTCTCTTTCATATAAAAATATTTATCTATGACACCTAAGCTAAAGACATTCAGCATCCACCACTAATGCTCCACCCACACCCCAAAGCCCTGCCTAAATACACTAAGTGCTCCGCCCATACTAAATGCCCCACAAGGAAATGTGCTCCCCTCCCAATGTTGCCCCACCTACACCCTGCCCACCCCCAACCCCTCAGCACAAAATGCCCCAGCAGGCCGTGTGTTCTGGGCATAGCAGGTAGCCTGCCAAGCTTAAAGCTTACAACAGTCTTCCACTTATTCTTAGATCAGGGCTTATCTGTTGTTCTGGGGTTCTGCTACTTTGAATCAGTTCCAGAAACACAAGGACGTTGACGCTTTTGAGCAGAAACAGTCTCGACTTGATTTGGCCCGAGAGCTCTCTGAGATAGGACGACAGCTGCTAAATCAATCATCATCCTCATTACAACCAACGAGCTACTTCTACAGTGTAACACAATTGCGCCAGTACTCCACAGTGCCTAATGTAATCGGCTCTGTACTTTATATGATGTCGAGGTATTGTGTGAGCAGGCAGGTAGCCTGACAGACACCCAGGTAATGTGTGTAAAAACTGGAGGTTGTGAGTACAATTACATATGATCAAATGATCAAGACAGTGTAATCTCCTATGAAGACCTATGAAACACACACATGCATGCACACCTGGTGCCTGGCACTAACCACGCTGACTGGGGCTCTTTTGCAGGGTCAATACTCCATATCCATTAATGGGAGTTGATCGTTGTCTCATCAGTCTTTATTATCTACAGAACCAACTGCATGGTAGACAGTCCTTCTGGGAATCAGACCCTGGTCTAATATTAAAGAAACAAGGTCTACGTCACCCCGCAGGAGTCAACACCACCCACTGCTGGGCGGTGTACTTTATTAACACAGAAACACACAAATGTTCAAAATCTGCAGAGAACAACACCACCACCAATAATAATAAATAACTTCATTAGAGACAGTGTGCTGAGTCATGGCTGTGGGGACGTGTGGCGTGCTAGCCGCCCGTCTGCTGGACGCCGTGTCATTAGCGCCGAGTGCAGGGTGGCCAATGATTAACCGAGCTGTGGACTCCTGTGCACCACGTTAGCTGGGAAGCAGCAGCTCCATCCCAGTCACTCCCACCGCTCCGTCCGCATTAATAACTAATGCGCTCGTGTCTGCACTGCCACCATCAGACACCGTCACACTGACACAGTTAAAAGGAACAATTAGTGCAACAGGTAACAGTGCCATGGGTCTGCTGAAGCTTCATGTTATCATGCCGTTCAACACAGCTGTCATCTCTGTGGTGGACTTTAGTTAAGACTAAATCAACAGCAAAGAGCAAATAACAGGCGCTTCAGTCTGAAGTCTGCACATGCTCCAAAGAGTGCACACACACACGACACGTGCACACACACATGACACGTGCACACATACATGACACGTGCACACGCGCATGCACACACGCACAACTCGTTCTTTGAAAGTCAACACACAATCTTTAATTCACCCCCAGGACGTTCTCAGCTCTCACGGCTGGATGCAGGAGAGCTGACAGAGGAAGTCCTGACTCCAGGTCCTGACTCCAGGTCCTGACTGACTCCAGGTCCTGACTGACTCCCAAGTCCTGACTGACTCCCAAGTCCTGACTCCAGGTCCTGACTGACTCCAGGTCTTGACTGACTCCCAGGTCCTGACTCCAGGTCCTGACTGACTCCCAGGTCCTGACTCCAGGTCCTGACTGACTCCCAGGACCTGACTGACTCCAGGTCCTGACTCCCAGGTCCCGACTCCCAGGTCCTGACTCCCAGGTCCTGACTGACTCCAGGTCCTGACTGACTCCCAGGTCCTGACTGACTCCCAGGTCCTGACTGACTCCCAGGTTCTGACTCCAGGTCCTGACTGACTCCCAGGTCCTGACTCCAGGTCCTGACTGACTCCCAGGACCTGACTGACTCCAGGTCCTGACTCCCAGGTCCCGACTCCCAGGTCCTGACTGACTCCCAGGTCCTGACTGACTCCAGGTCCTGACTGACTCCCAGGTCCTGACTCCAGGTCCTGACTGACTCCCAGGTCCTGACTCCAGGTCCTGACTGACTCCCAGGGACTCCCTCCTGACTCCCAGGTCCCGACACCCAGGTCCTGACTCCCAGGTCCTGACTGACTCCAGGTCCTGACTCCCAGGTCCTGACTCCCAGGTCCTGACTGACTCCAGGTCCTGACTCCCAGGTCCTGACTCCCAGGTCCTGACTCCCAGGTCCTGACTCCCAGGTCCTGACTCCAGGTCCTGACTCCCAGGTCCTGACTCCCAGGTCCTGACTCCCAGGTCCCAGTTCCAGGCCTTGTACACAACCATCAAGCCCCAAAGTCACATGCTCACTATTGTCACAGTTCACTAAGTGACTAAGATCACTGGGAGCCTCCGGCTGTCGGGTCCTGCGGGAGCCCTGGGGTTGAGAGCGTACTAGTAACCTCGCCTTCTCCTCTGCTTGGTACAACCTCACACATTCACCCCCACCCCACCGCCCCGCACACAGGGTCTGGCACTATTCACACACTCTTTCATCTGATGCCTCCTTCCTTCTGGTTAGGCTGTTGCAACGGGGATTAAGAGAATTCTGACATCAAGACTGATGACCGAAAAAGAGCGAAGGAACTTAAGAGTTTACAGGGGGGGGGGGGAGCGAGAGACAGACAGACAGAGTGAGAGAAAAGAGAGAGAGAGAGAGAATAGGCAGTAGACATTCCACTGCTTACATTTACCGTGTCATGCATCTTAAACATGCGGTCACACCTGTCACATCCAATCTGTCTAATCCACCGCCTGCCGAAACCTGCAGTATCCGCAGCTTCATCACACACGTCTCCAAAACAAAACAAACAAAAATGGCAGTGGGGTGGTTGTCGGGGTGGGGTGGTTGTCGGGGTGGGGTGGTTGTCGGGCTATGGGGTCAGGTTGGAGAGGAAGGTGACATGTGCTTCGTCTAGACTGCTGCTGACACGCGGAGGCTCAGCGTTCTGGTGTTTGAGCGTTTGATTCAGTCACACGTCTGTTCAGGTTCCAGGGATCCGTTTTACATATGAACATGGAGTCTGATAGCGTCTGATAGAGTCTGATATCTCCCGAGTGTGACCCTGCGCCCTAATGAACCGAGCCATGGTTTCTCACCCTCTTTACTTATCATCATCCTGGATTGTGTGTGTGTGTGTGTGTGTGTGTGTGTGTGTGTGTGTGTGTGTGCATGTGAAAGAGCAAGAGAAAGACAGAGAGAGAGATAGAGAGACAGGAAATGTGTCAATTAATGTACGGTAGGTGTGTTTTTGTGAGTCTGTGTGTTAATGCGAGTAAATATCCAATTTTTTACTGAGTGTGTAAAGCTGATTGTGTGTGTGTGTGTGTGTGCTGCAGTGTGTTTGTATGTATTTACGATGTTCCATCCTGTGCCGTGTGGGTGGTTCTGGTTTTAGTTTTGCAGATGTCAGTTCTCCCGTGCGATGTCTGAGGCGGCCTGGTAGCATGCAGCCCATGCAACCCCTCACTCACACACACACACTCACTCCTGCAGAACGGCTACGCAATTCAACAACTTTTGTCTTCTGAAGCTCATCTGTGAGGGAAGCACATTTAAACACTTCAACTCGTGCCAAGAAAGCAAAACGCTGTTTTTCTCTTTTCCCCCCATCAGCCAGCACAGATGCCACCAATCCAATAAACGCTCTCTCTCCATCTCACTGGCTCTATGTCCCTCTCTCTGTTTCTCTCTCTGTTTATCTCTTTTCTCGGCTTCCCTCTCTCTCTCTCTCTGTTTCTCTCTTCTTCTCTCACTCTTTTATTCACTCTCTCTTTTTCTACCCCCTTTAAGGATGAGGTGGAGCTACAGGTCAGTCATTCAGCTGGTGCAGAAGTCCAGACAGGACTAACAGATCACAGAAATCACTCTACTTGCTACAAGTGTGTTTAGTTAACAGTTTAAACAGTGTTAGAGGAAACTACTCCACAGAAAAGCTACTTTACAACAAGCCGTTCAGATCCAACATACCTCTTATAAGCAAAATCACAGGACATTTAGTAGATTATAATACTCCAAAAATACTTCAAGTAATGCTAACATCCATCATCAATAACATCTGTCATCAATAACATCAAATAAAAGGTCGCAGGATCTCTATGGCGACAGGCGCTTAGCGTGGGCTACCACAAGTCAACTGCAGCTCAGTGGTGTAATGTGACTAATCACAGAGTTACTGAAGCCAGTGCAGCATAGCTGGGCTGCACAGGCCACAGACAGGACTCATCAAGATGCCTCACTCCTAGGTGGGAAAAGGGGTGTTAGCACTGTGAATCTTTGTGAACGTACTACTGTAACCAGGAAATGCAGTTAAACGAGTGTAGACGAACTAATATGTGTTCCACTTGTGTTCTGTTAACACACACACACACACACACACACTGTTCCTTGTCTGTTGACTTAATCTACTGCCAGTCATTGCCGTGTGCTCCTAGTCCTCTCATGCATCAAAGGTGCTATTGTCATCTGTGATCCTCCCTCACACACTCTCTCTCTCTCTCTCTCTCTCTCTCTCTCTCCCTCTCTCTCTCTCTCTCTCTCTCTCTCTCTCTCTCTCTCTCTCTCTCTCTCTCTCTCTCACACACTCTCTCTCTCTCTCTCTCTCTCTCTCTCTCTCTCTCTCTCTCTCTCTCTCTCTCTCTCTCTCTCTCTCTCTCACACACACTCTCTCTCTCTCTCTCTCTCTCTCTCTCTCTCTCTCTCTCTCTCTCTCTCTCTCTCTCACACTCTCTCTCTCTCTCTCTCTCTCTCACACACACTCTCTCTCTCTCTCTCTCTCTCTCTCTCACACACTCTCTCTCTCTCTCTCTCTCTCTCACACACACTCTCTCTCTCTCACACACTCTCTCTCTCTCTCTCTCTCTCTCTCTCTCACTCTCTCTCTCTCTCTCTCTCTCTCACACACACACACACACACACTCACACGCTTGTTATATAGCATAGCAATAGAATTGAATCTATTTTTAAGGCTAAATAATTAAATGAAATAAAAAATGTATAATTCCAGTCATGCATAGATTTCTACAGTCTTTTAAACTTTAATTTATTTGCCATTTTCAGGCACTGTAATGCTATTATTATTACACAGGCTTCCTCAGATTCATTATTTGTTCTGTGAGGTTTCATTTCAACAAACTTTAAAAACAGCATTAAAACAACTTTAAAAACAGAACCAAACATTGTCGCATTTAATTCACTTTACGGGCATTATAATTCTAAATACAGTAGTATGTACGACAGATTTAAATATGCTTTTCCTGGTAAGTAGTATGTTGATTATCATCTCATAATGTAAGTCTATTCTATTGTTTTTTAAAAAATATATTCATCCTTTTCCGGGCTCCAAGACTAAGCTTGAATACAGTATTTGGTGTCTTAGTGACTGCGACTTTTGGCAAATATTTCTAGACTGCTCGTTGCATCTGGAGATGCCAAACGCAGCCGCGAGACTCCAAATTGGACACGAGATGTACGGATGAATGCGTCTCCTCCTAATGCTTCCCCTAATTAAACGGACAAAAGGGGAGTAATTAACACCTCACTATTATCACCTACATGCAAAGCGCTTCCCACTTATCCGTCTCAAAGCCTTCAATCTTTTACAGTAAACTCGCGAGGGACCGCGTGATGGACGGGAGCGCGCGCCAGGCTGTCCTTAGCAACGCTATTTTATGCGGGCTCGAGCAGCGCTCCGTCGCCGCGCGCCAGGATGAAGAGGTCAGCGGAGCTGGAGCGTGCGCTGCCGCGTTAATTTAGTATGACAAGATAAAGCAGTAATCTTCTCCCGCTCGCGCCTGTAAACCAGCCTCTACCCAGGGACTCGCGGAGTCGATTTACACTTCCATATCACTTTATACAATTGCCGTGACAAAGCCCCTCCGAGTCTTCGCGTGTAAATCTCCCTCTCACTCAACTCTTCTGCCACTCAGCGCGGATCGACTTGGCGCTACGGCTCAGGAAAACTTAACGTCTCACACATGCCAGCCTGCGTCTAAAAATCCGCCTGTCCGCGAGACGGATAGGCTCCGCTTTATTAATCCACATCAAAAACAGCTCGCGAGTTCCCTCTCCTTCTCGCGCCGGTGTTACGTCTGTCATGTCAGCCAGAAAAAAGACTCGTTACTGCCTAAAATACACGATTAAAAAAAAAAACTAGCACATTCACACAATAATAATAATAATACAAATAAAAAAAATAAGAGTAATAATAATAATAATAATAATGGTATTGTTATTATTATTATTATTACTGTTGTTGTTGTTGTTAAAACCTGAATTTGTAATTTAGAATAATAACAACAACGATAATAATAATAAGAAGATGAAGAATTCCTAATGATGAATCTCTAACTCTAAAAGTCGCTGAGCTAAAGGAGATGCCAGTGGCCAGTGAGGATCTTCACTCTGACAGCCACACCAGTTTACAGAGCTGAAGGGCCTTTGATCCACAGTGGGAAACTTCCCCGAACTGTCTAGCACTCCTGGTAATGGATGTGCTAATTACTGAATTAGTTTGCCGTTACGCTCCTTAAGTACTGATTCATTGTGTTACAGCTGGAGAGATTCCTTAAGTTGATCAGGGTGATCAGTGCATACAGGTTAAAGGTTATGCAGGTTATGCAGAGTGATTCTAATGATCTCCAGTGTTGTGCAATGCAAGACACACACACACAAACACACACACACACACAATGAGAGGACCGTTCAACTCCGTGTGAACACACACATCTCTCATGCCTTTGGTGTCTTCCTGCCACCCTGTAAGCTGCTATCACCAACCTACACCTGACGTGAGTATCTTTATCACCATGACTACACGTATGATCTTATGCTCCACATGCACACCAATAACACAACACTAGTGAGTCACTTAGACCAGACACAGACACAGCCGCCAATCATCAGATCAGCACTGCCACTTCACCCAGACATCAGGGGATGTGAGATGTGTGTGTTATGTGAATGCATATATGTATTTATGTGTGTGTGTGCGCGCGCGCGTGTACATTTTTTGTCTGAGGGTAATAATAATAATAAGAATAATAACAATAATATCTCGTGTTAGAAGAATGATGTCTTTGTGATATTTGTGTAGTTAACTAACCAGATCTGACTCTCTAGATAGTGGTAGATAAAACACACTGACTCACTATGAGAAATGAAAGAGCAATGTGGGTGGAGCGCAAACGATGTGGGAGGTGTGTATGCAAATCAGTGGGAGGGGTCAAGGAACATGACTGGGGCTTGGTGCCAGAGACACGGTGGTTAGGGTGCTGGGGGCGGGGCGTTTAGGAGGAGTGAGGCGTAGCCTACCATGTTGCTGTGTAATGTGGGGGGACTGTCAGGAGGGTGGGGCGCACGTGGCGACACCTTGCTGCAGTAGGAGCTCAGGGGTAAGTGAATGACAGCATGTCCGTCAACCTCTTCATCCTCCAATCGCTGTCTGCTCGTCGCCATGACTACCTCTCCATCTGTTCCCCCATATGGAGAGGCTGGTCGCTTGGAAGACATCCTGGAAAAACGAAGGAGGGAGAGAGAGAGAGAGAGAGAGATGGAGCGAGAGAATAAGTATGAGGCATTTTAGGAAGGCTCGGCAGAGACAGAGACATGACTGTTGTTTAATCGTGAGTGACACACATGAGTGAGCTAGTGACACACACACACACACACACACACACACATATATATATACAGAGAGAGAGAGACAGACAGGCAGACATATACAGAGAAAGAGACAGACAGGCACACATATACAGCTTTGGCTCGGATCCACACCCCAACTATGTGTCATGTGACCAGAGGGTTCACACCCCAATTTTGTCATGTGACCGATGCAGCTAGTTTGTTTAGATTCAATTTGACCACTAGCTGACAGCATTTCTGCTCCTGCAGGAAGAGTGTGTGTGTGTGTGTGTGTGTGTGTCAGCGGAGTGCCCTTACTACAGCTATAGTATGTACTGTAGCTGTGGTACTGACTATAGCGAGTAAAGCTGTGTGTGCTAAGGGCCACTTTTACACGCCATGATATCTT
Source organism: Brachyhypopomus occidentalis (assembly GCA_020368025.1). NCBI lineage: Eukaryota > Metazoa > Chordata > Actinopteri > Gymnotiformes > Hypopomidae > Brachyhypopomus > Brachyhypopomus occidentalis. Next base: position 1,379,892 of record JAGXOD010000135.1, read on the forward strand.
GAAAGGAAAAACAGCATTTGTTAAATGAATTCTCTCTCACTTCCTCTCTTTCACTCTCCCTCTGTCTTTCACTCCCTCTCACTTTTTCTCTCTCTCCCTCTGTCTCTTTCCCTCTCTGTCCCTCTCTGCCTGTTCCTCTTTCTCTCTCAACTAGCCACTGAAAAATGAATATGCTCTGGTAACAGGATTTTGTCTGGCCAGCGGTGCCTCCTGAGTGCCACTGGAGACGCTTCTCAGCCTGGGAGAGTAGTGCTACCATGATCCTGTCTAATAAACACCCCTTCAGAGACGAGACGCGTCTCAGCACAGCGTCTTCAGCGCTCACGTCCTCGCTGCTCCAGCGGTCGGCTGGCTTCACCTCCCATCATCCCCCTCTCCCATCATCCCCCTCTTCTGCAAAGCCACGGTGAACTACCTCAGTGGAGTGTGTGTACAGAGGCAGGTAAGCAAGGGCAGAGACTGTCGGGAATACACACTACGTGGTTAGGGCCCGTTACAATTCAGAATAGCGCTGATGAAGTGGCTAAGTGTGCGCGCGTGTGTGTGTGTGTGAGCTGCCTGTCTTTTCCAGATGGCCTGATGCTCCAGGCTGGAGTCTCTGCTCATCACACCCCTTCACCTCCTGAGCAGCTGTAGTTCAGATCTACATCGGCAGCAAAGGGAAACATCACTCTGTGTGTGTAACAGCAGGAACATGCTGCCACGCTCGAGCCCACGGACCAGACCCAGACCAGAACCGGACCAGTCCCAGCTCCATGCACCAGACCCGTACCAGACCTGGCCCCACGGACCCGGCCCCACAGACCAGACTTGGGCCCACAGACCCGGCCCCACGGACCAGACCAGGCCCTCAACCAATGTAGCGTTAATATGGGTATGAAACAGTGTACAACGAATTACCCTGCAGGTGTGATTAAAATGGAAAAACACAGCCCTGCCTGTATGATCACAAGAACTAAAACACACACATTACACTCTTTTAAAATAAGACTGAAATGTAAAGTGTGTGTGGAAATATATATGAGTGTGTGTTTGTGTTCGAGCTATCGTGAGTGAGTAGGTGAACGTGTATGCGAACGTGTGTGTGTGTGAGTGTGTGTGTGAGCTGGTCTGTCCTGGAGCTGTGTTAGGTCACTCTGGGGCAGTTAAAGTAGTGACTGCAGCTGTATAAACGACCCACACAGACCGTCTGCAGCCACACGACGTGTTTATCCTGCCGCTTTCAGTCTTACACACTGAGCCCTTTACACACACACACACACACACACACACACACACACACACACACACACACACACACACACACACACACACACACACACACACACACACACACACACACACACACACACACACACACACACACACACACACACACACACACACACACACACACACACACACACACACACACACACACACACACACACACACACACACACACACACACACACACACACACACACACCACACACACCCACACACACACACATGCACACCCACCCACACCCACACACACACACACACACACACACACACACACACACACACACACACACACACACACACACACACACACACACACACACACACACACCCACACACACGCACACCCACACACCCACACACCCACACACCCACACACACACACCCACTCACCCACACACACACACACCCACAAACACGCACACACACACACCTCAGCCATCTTCAGCAACTCCCCCCAACACCCTACACCCGCTTCTCTAGGAGAAAACACACACACAAACTCAAGGTCAGGAATGCACGCACACACACACACACACACACGTTCGTCCAGCATCCCAACAGCTGCCTGTCCAGCCTCAGTCCAAACATGAACACAGGACTATTTAGCAAAGCTGCCCATTCATCCTTCACACACACACACACGCACACACACACACACACACATATACACACAGGAGGTTCTGCAGAGAACAAGATCTTCCTACCTCTAACAGTCCCACAGCATGATATCTGTACACACACACACACACACACACACACACACTTTACTTCCTCTCGGGTCCACTGACACCAGTTCCCTCCACAGTTCCTCTCAAGAAATAAACTGTCTGCCTTTGCTTTTCTTCGAGCCTTTGAAGTATAATTACTGTACAGTTCTGCTCCCCAGGTGAGCAGGTTATAGCAGCGATTTCATTTAAAGTTGGCAGACCTGTGCTTGTGGAGAGGCTGCATGAAACATTTAGAGCATGTAGTGATGTTGGGATTAAAAAGAAAGCCTTTATTAAGTAGATAAATTGGCAGCAATGCTGGTCTCCGAGGTCATAATTAGCGGCCATTAGCATAATTTCATTCCATCCTTCTGTGGCTGTCATAAAGCTGGGCCTGCCAAACACACACACACACACACACACACACTGTATGCACAGACGTACAGACTTTCCTTCCAGTGGAAGAGCACACACCGCATGCACACACCACAGAAACAACATGGTACACGGACATGCTTATTTCTGAGCACTTCTGCGCCCTTGTACAAACACAACACACACACACACACACACACACACAACCTGTGCATGGCCTTGTGTAAGACCAATGAACGATCCCACAACCACAGAAAC
>JAGXOD010000135.1:1387500-1390000 GCA_020368025.1 Brachyhypopomus occidentalis
CTCCCTTACACGGCCGGCACATTCTGTTAAGCTTTGTTAATCTTGTTAAACGTATGAATACGCATACTGAAATAGCCAGACACTCTGCTTCCGTAGTTCTCTGAGCTGTGTGTCTCCAGGAGTAATGAGTGGCACGCAGAAAGAGAGAGAGAGTGAGAATGAGAGAGAGGTGACAAACCCTTCTCTCTCTATCTCTCTCTCACTCTCTTTCTCACTCTCTCTCTCTCTCTCACTCTCTTTCTCTCTCTCTCTCACTCTCTTTCTCACTCTCTCTCTCTCTCTCTCTCTCTTTCTCTCACTCTGTCTTTCTCTCTCGTTCTCTCTCTGTCTCTCTCTCTTTCTTTCTCTCACTCTCTTCTCTCTTTCTGTGTGTGTGGAATGTGACAGTTTGGTCACAGAATCTCCTGTCTGCTCTCCCAACACAGTGACTGTGCAACAATATAGCAATTATTATTATTATTGTTATTATTATTATTATTATTATACTGCATTTTGTTGTTTTTTTATTATGTATGACATTAAATTAATTATCTTACAGAACACTTAAGTTCTAATTTTATCATTGCATTTACTTTTAAGAAATATGAATATTAAAACTGACAACAGAATCATTCAGGTCAGACATCAGTGTGTTACATGCAGTCATGTAAGAGGTTCTCACTGATATACTAGGAAGTTGTGACTAACATGTTACTACCTTAAAAACAGCACCACCTTTCAAAATATCTGTCCTATGTTTTTTAAGCTATTATTGACACTGATTGTACCAACTAAATGTTTATTCATGTTGCCTACAAGTCAACATGTTTAACGAGTCAGATTACGTTGAACTTTTCTAAAACATTATGTCCTGACTCTAAACTGCCTTACGAAACATCTCTAAATAAAAACTTAAAAATTCTAGCTGATGTACAGAAACGATGAGAGGTTCATCATCAGGACAGTAGAGATGGGTTTACACATGCAAACACACACTCAAAAACACATGCAGACACACACACACACAAACGATATGCTAAACACACTCCCCATTCAGAAGAACCTCAAGCTAAACATGGTAAACACACATACACGCACACGCACACACACATGCACACGCACACGCACACGCACACACACTCCTTAACCACAGATAGAGTGCATTACTTAAACACAGAGTTGAACTCTCCTCAGGCCCATTGTAATCCCCACGTTTGACTGCATCCCCTCCGCCTTTCTGTGTAATCCCTTAAATTTTTAATTCCTCATAGCTGTTGTTATCTGTTTCTCCCTTTACACTCCACCACTTACACACACTCGTTACCGGATGAATGATTTATTAAAAACACATTTTTTCCCGTAGTCCAAATGTGTTGTTAATTCAGGGATAAACCCTGGGACTTTATCGGTGAACAAAAGATTAGTTTCATCTGGCAAAACACTGTGTTTTCACTAATGTAATAAAACATTGTGGGGGGGGCGGGGCTAAAAGTAGCGAGCATTAAAACAGGGAATTAGGTTTAATCTTCTTGTTGAAGCTTTTGAATCAAACCGTTTTTCTTCGGCGGTGAAGCTGCGTTTGTTGTCATGGAGAGCGAGGTGGCCGCGGTGTTGGCCCTCCCGAGCTGTGGAGCGGGGGCAGAAGGCCCACACAGACATCTGGGGGCAATAAAAGTGAAAGAAACCCCGGCAAAAATAAACGAAGCCCGACAAACGTGGACATCACGTGGATATCACGCCGCTAAGGTTCAGCTCCAACAGAGAAGACAGCAGAAAGGGGAGGAGAATCAAGCTCGGTGGTGTGAAGAAGGGCTGTCCAGAGCAGCGCACGTCCACCACAGGGACGCAGACGGACGCGCCGCCGGCGGGGACAGCGCAACGGTTTGCTCGGGATCTCCAGACAGGACGTAGACCAGACGTGATAAAGGAGGGTCATTCGCTCTCCCAGACTGGGGCTGGACACTGCAGACAGGGGCAGCGCTGGGATGAGACTCAGGGCATTAGTGAGAACCCTCAAACCCCAGCGCTCACACCTCCTCACCCCGACCGGCTCAAACCACGGCCAACACGGCTGAACCCGAGTCCCCCACACACAAACAGCTCAATCTACCAGTAATGTCTACTGGACTGTCTACTTGTAGAACTATGAGAAAGAGAAAGAAAGTAGAAAACAGGCAGAAGGAAAGAGGTAATGAACAAAACAAGTTAGCCAGCCACCAGAACCAGAACCAGACCAGAACCAGAGCCAGAATCCACATACTAACACATACAACTTAGTTCGACCATGTGCTGCCAAGAGTGTGTGATAAAGAGAGAGAGAGACAGGAGGTTTCTCATGGTCACTGTGTTTACTGCAGCTGGACATGTCACAGTCACACACACACACACACACACAACTTTTTCTCTCCTGTAGACCTTAAACACAGTTACACACAGGCTGTTACACTGTTACACACGGGCTGTTACCTAGTTACACACAGACTGTTACCTAGTTACACACAGACTGGCTTCTGAGTTCTTT
>JAGXOD010000135.1:1405000-1407500 GCA_020368025.1 Brachyhypopomus occidentalis
CAACAAGTCCCGAAAAAGCCCCGAAGTTTCTCACTAGAGGCAAAACCGGCTACTGTACAAGACACTGTTAAGTGGACAGGTTATTCAGTCTCTCTCTTTCTCTTTCCATCTCTTCCTCTCTCCTCCTCTCATGCTTTTCTCTGCCCCTCTCTCTCTCTCTCTCTCTCTCTCTGTGAGTGTATTATTTCATTAAGTGTTTTTTAGCACACAGGGGGATTTGGGGACAAACCTCTGGGACGTTTGTGACAAGGTCACAACCTCTGACAATCTCCGCCCAGTCGCACACACACACACACACACACACACACAGAGTGCTCAAGACCAAAAAAAACTTTAAAAGCCACTGTCAGAGGTGCTCACTGAGTGTGCAGGAGGCAACGTGAGGGAGGAGAGTGATGTGAGGAGGCGCAGGAGGACCAGGAGGAGCAGGAGGAGGCGCAGGGAGGCGCAGGGAGGCGCTTAGACAGAATTCGTCATTGTTCGCCGAGGCCTCCACGTTCTGTTGATCCCAACTGATCCGAAGAAACAAAAATGCATTGTTCCTCGCAGATGGAAGCGAGTGTCGCCAAGGTAACCAGATTAATCTCCCCTTCTCTGGGCTTCCTCTGGTAGAGAGGTCTAATGACGCGGGGCCATTCACGGCCAAGCTGGGCGCAAAGACGCGCCTCTAACTAGACCTCTAATTAGCTGCAATTACAATGAAGACAACATGATGAGATAATAGAAATTTGCAAAATAATGACATACCACGGCAAAATATTCCTCCTCTAAGCAGCCAGTGTGTGGAGCGGTGAGGCCGTAGGAGAGGGCGGTGTGGGGCCCGTTAAAGGTGTGAGGGCAGAGCACTGGATTCACAGGCACAGAACACTATTGTTCACCCGCCCCCCCCACCAGTGCCCCCCCCCCCCACCAGTGCCCCCCCCCACCAGTGCCCCCCCAATCAACGGACCATTGTCTGGCTTCTTAAATCAAAAATGACTCAAATACGGGCACACATAATGATCTCCTTCTCACCAGCACGCAAAATGGGGACCAGTCAACCGCGCGGTGCATCAAACACACACACACACACACACACGCACGTGTGTTCACACACACACACACACACGCACGTGTGTTCACACACACATGCATGGCTGAACACACGTGCGGATGGACTCAATCCAGCCTGATAGACTAACCCTAAGGTAATTTACAACACAATTAAGAGAGAGAGAGAGGGAGAGAGAGAGAGAGAAAGAGAGAAAGAGAAAGAGAGGTGGGGGAAGGAAAGAGAGACTGTACACAGAAAGAGGTGAAAATGGAAGGAAGTGGTTGAGAAAAAAGAGAAGTGAAAGAAAAAGAAACAAGGAGTGAGAAGAGATGAGAAATGACTAAAAGATAAAAGGAAACTAAAGTTCACAGAAAGAACAGCAGAATAAAGAGAGAGAGATGGATGGAGAGAGAGAGAGAGAGAGAGAGAGAGAGAGAGAGAGGGGGAGAGAGAGGGAGAGGTAGAGAGAGAGAGAGAGAGAGAGAGAGAGAGGTAGAGAGAGAGAGAGAGAGGGAGAGGTAGAGAGAGATAGAGAGAGAGAGAGGAGAGAGGTAGAGAGAGAGGGAGAGAGAGAGAGGTAGAGAGAGAGAGAGAGGTTGTCACAGGTAGACGTGTATTTTAGGCCACATGTGCTCTTTCACCTGGAACAGTACCAGCTCTGCTTCCTGGTCAATAAAAAGCCCAACTTTAAGAAGAACTGGCAGCAGATCAGTTCCTAAAGAGACTCAAGTTCCCTCAGAGGGTAGCAAAGTTGTTGTAGGGGGGAAAGACAGAGAAGAGACAGGCAGAGAAGAAAGACAGACAGAGAAGACAGACAGACAATCAGACAGACAGAGAAGAGAGACAGACAGACAGACAGAGAGAGAAGAGAGTCTCAATCTGCCCTTTGAAGTCTTGTCTCTGTCATTAAGCCGACCTGCATTCATTATAGCAAACACACTTATTCTCCTCTAAGGGCCCCCACACCCCCTCCACCACACACACACACACACACCTCCCCTGTGTGTTTCTGTCATACCTTGTTATGGAGTTTTCCCTACATCTAAACAATCATCTCAAAGCTTAAGAGAAAGAGATATAACAGTATCAGCTGAGCAGCTAATGAGGTAAAAAGGTTAGCATGCTTATATTGGGATACAAACACTCAAATAAGTTATTATGAAAGGCTGTTTACAACCGCACTTCTGTTTACATGATTATTATATGGGCAAGCAAATAAATCTTTTTTTTTATTTTTAAAATGTTTATTCGTGTTGACCTGTAATATTGAGATCTCATCCAGCAGCTAAAAATACTGAAGACACATGTTTACTAGTCTGTTAGTTTCAAGCTTCACTTTCACACAGCAGCGGTCATTTTCACAAAAGAACACATACATAGAGACAGAAGACAAAGGGGAGATTACAGGCAGGTGGACTCCAACTCCCAGAATGCCTTGAGCTGCAGAGAAGAAAACAACTCACCTGT
>JAGXOD010000135.1:1420000-1430000 GCA_020368025.1 Brachyhypopomus occidentalis
TTGTGGCAGCCGACAGTGTGGTAAAAGGGACTATACAGTACCAAATTGAGGTCAGCCAGAGACAATGGCTGCCCTTCAGGGTTTATTCACGCGTGCCCCACAACTCTATCAAACGTGTCTCTCTCCCCGCTGGGCCTTTCTGCTGCTCAGCACACAGCAGGACAATGAGAACAGCACTCGCTGACACACTACAGGCTCCTGAGTTACAGTCACAGAGGGCTCTCCCTCTCACCCTCCCTCTCTCCCTCCCTCTCTCCCTCTCTCTCTTCCCCTCTTTCTCTCCCCCCTCCTTCTCTCCAGTGACAGCACTGTCTCTATCTCTTCCTGTCTCTCTCTCGCTCTAGGACTCCCCTGACAGGGCCACTGAAAGCTCTGCTAAAGAGTGAAAGATCAAACGACACACACCAGGGTGTCTGAGCGCTTCCCCGGCCTCTGAAAGCAGAGTGCCTTACTGAAGCAGCCTAGAGCTTGGGCCTCTGTCTGCCCCTGCTGCTCTACAGCCCCGCCCCTCTACAGCCCCACCTCTCTACGCCCCCCCCCCCCCCTTCTCTACAGCCCCGCCCCTCTACGATCCGGACTCTCTGTGGCCCCGCCTCTCTATGGCCCCGCCTCTCTACAGCCCTGTCTCTCTATGGCTCCGCCTCTCCACAGCACCCCCTCTCTATAGCCCCGCCTCTCCACAGCCCCGCCTCTCTATGGCCCCCTCCCTCGGTACACCAGCGTTGCCTCTCTGGGGTTTGGGGTCTCTCGTTTCTTTGCTACTGTGCCACACGTTTTTTTCTGCTGGTGGGCATCGTGAAGCAGGAGGCCAGTTACTCCCAAATGGATGTCAGTCTGTTTGGATGAAGAAGGGCTCTTCACCAGAAGCCTATCAGCTCCCTTCACGGACATGAGGTCCACACATGCATGCATATGCATACAGACGGGCCAATGGAAAGATTACGCCCATGAATACATTAGGAGTGCAGAGTCAGGGCAGAATACCAATGCCCTGGGCCACTATGGCTGTGTCAAAGCTCGCTAGCCATAAAGGGTCTCATTCAAGCACATGTTTGTCTCTCTCTCTCTCTCACACACACACACACACACACACAGTGTAATCATAAGAGGCATTATTTACATCTGCAAAAATCCCAATCAATTTCATTTGCCTTGAAATCCTTTGCCCTGAAGAGACCTCAGTGGTGATGTAGCGTACACCATAGCATTTTGCACTTACTCAACTACACCTCCCATGATGCAAATGTTACCCAGCAGGTAGCTGATCCTTCACAAAAGAGCTCAGCGTCTCCTTCTGAGAAGAGATGGAGGTGGGGGTGGAGGTGGGGCTTGGGCAGCAGGGGACACTCACCTGCACTTGACGGGGGGCAATTGTAACTCAGTGCTAATAGACATTTTAGCAGGGAACACACAGGTGATTACTGAGGCCTCTAAGGTCATTCTGGGGTCACGAACAAGGCAGCACGAAATCTTCACACAAGACGAGCAGCTCCGTAATTACCCACAAGCTCACAGTGGTGGTTCAGTCACACCTCCACCAGGGCATCCTTGGAGAGTGGGGCGGCGACCCCTCTGATTGGGGTTAGCCCCTGGTTAATCTGCATAATGGGCGGGGTTGTGAGGAATAGGGAGGGAGCAGGAGCAGTTTAGTGGAATGACTTGGCATCGCTGTGTAGTGCGCTGTGTTTGAATCAATCAGTTTGGGTTTTGGGTCCCAAAGAGGAGATGACAGCTTGAGCTTCCTTACACAGACCTAAATGAATTACAAACATCTGTTTCAATGGTTGTATCAACATTTAATTTGCTTTTTAAAAATGATTGTAGTTTTGGCCTGTTTCAGATAGAATTATTAGAATTGTTTATTTCATGCCCCACCAGATTTTTTTATATGTAATATTTTTATTTTATTTTATTACTATTAAAATGTTTTTAGTATTATGTGAAGTTCACAGATGAACACAGATTTCATCTCACAGTCTCCCTTTCTCTGTATAATTGGTTTCATACAAAAATTGCAGAATGAAATCTGTTTGCAACAGCAGGTGGAGATGCACACAGCACTGTGTTACACCAGACAGGAATGGCTGGTATACCCTGGTCTACTCTGGTCTGTGCTGGTCTACACTGGTCTACTCTGGTCTGTGTTGGTCTACACTGGTCTACTCTGGTCTGTGTTGGTCTACACTGGTCTACTCTGGTCTATGGTGGTCTATCCTGGTCAACTCTGGTCTGTGCTGCTCTACTCTGGTCTGTGCTGGTCTATAATGGTCTACTCTGGTCTGTGTTGGTCTACACTGGTCTACTCTGGTCTGTGCAGGTCTACACTGGTCTACTCTGGTCTGTGCTGGTCTACACGGGTCTATGGTGGTCTACCCTGGTCTACTCTGGTCTGTGCTGGTCTATACTGGTCTAAGCTGAGTGTGTGCTGGTCATCAATGCTTCAGTCTGGGGTTCCGTCTGGGGTCCAGTCTGAGGGCACTTTGGGGTTCAGTCTGAGGTTCAGAGAATCACTCCTTGATCTCTGAGAGGGAGTAAAACACAGTGGGTCACTAATGTCCCGTGATAGCATGACCATAAAAAGATTTGTCTCTGACCTACTACTGCTCATGCTTGTACATGTGTGTGTGTGTGTGTGTGTGTGTGTGTACATATAAGTGTATTTCTGTGTGTGTGTGTGTGTGTGCCTGTGTGTCACTATGTGTGTGTGTAGAGTGCCATCTGAAAGGACATGCAGTGACTTCTGCATTTCATCACACACACACACACACACACACACGCACACACGCACACTATCATCTATAATGCAGCCCAGGGGGCACCAGGATGCCTCTCCCCTGGGGGTGTCTAACTGCAGGGATGGGAGGATTAAACTTTTAACAGCACATGACAAAATGGAACAGGATAAATAAATAAACTGAAATGGCCCCTGGAAGCACAGTCAGCATGTGTCATGCACACACACACACACACACACACACACACACGTGTGCCCCCTCATAGCTTGTCACTCACCGCTGCATATACAGGCCAACAAGCACACCAAACACATGCATCTCACACATCACACAAACACACACACACACACACACACACACACACACACACACACACACACCACACACACACACACCACACACACCACACAAACACACACCACACAAATCACAAGCAGCTCACATGTGTGAGAACACACAGCATAAAACACCCTGTTGTGGTGGGACACTCTGTGGTGGCATGTTACTACTCTGCACCAAGAAGGATGTGGAGTATTGGAACAGAAAGTAAAGCTTTGGCTGCTGATCGAAAGGCATGTGTGTGTGTGTGTGTGTGTGTGTGTGTGTGTGTGTGTGTGTGTTTGTGTGTGTGTGTGTGTGTGTGTGTTTGCATGTGTGTGTGTGTGTGTGTGTGTTTGTACGCATGCGTGTGTTTGTGTGTGTGTTTGTACGCATGTGTGTGTTCATGTGTGTTTGTCTACGTGTGTGTGTGTGAGTGTGTGTGTGTGCATGCACTGACATGCTGCGCCGATGCTGTGAATATTAAATGGCTGATGACCTTGAAAGACCTCGTGGCGGTACACGCTGATGACATCACAACAGGATGCAACCCACCACCCTCCTAGACCTTTCCCACAATGCCAAGCGGCGGCCCACAATGCCCCTCTCTCATTCCCACCTTCACCGTAAACAAGTGGCCTCACCAGTGAAACAGAACCTGCGTCCCCTGTAGTAGCTGCTCTATAACATTAGGTGAGAGTTGCAGCCAGACACGTCTCTAAATTCCAAGATGTGTCTCTCTCTCTCTGCCTCTTCCCATCTCTCTCTCTCTCTCTCTCTTTCTTTATCCTTGTCTCTCACCCTCTCTGTTTTCCTCCCCCCGTGCATGTGTGTGTGTGTAAACGTGTGTGTGTGTGTCTCTGTTATCTGTACCTCTCTCCTTCAGCTCACTGCTACACTCGCCAAGCTCAAACTGTTCAGCTGCGCCTGTTCCAAACCCAATAATTACAGCTTGTCAGAAAGAATTAATTTTCTCATTTCTCATAAAGATGTGTAAAAATTACCATGTTATTACACACCGACACTCTCCGGAGGCACGGACCAAATTTAATTTAGAATTCTTCCTGCACATTAAATTAAATCCATAAATAAGAGTTTAGGCGTTGTTGGGGGAAGCATATGTTGGCTGGGCTGAGAAGGTAGTCCGGCCCGTGCTAATGCCCACCATAACAGTTTAATAGCTCACGCCTTCAAAACACCAGTAAACACGCACAATCACGATGGGCAGCGGGCGAGCGAACAAGCGTTTCCATGACACCTGGGATGCCTCTCGCCTGGATACGTGAGGTGGGCGGAAAGGGGGAGGAGCCTCTGTAATGCAGAGGGTGGGGCCTATGTCAGCTGGAAGTATAGTGGAAGACGCAGTGCAAATGTGGGTGTGACTGGTACCGAGTCTCCATACGAACCCCAAAACACAGATAAACTCCGAGCACAGCATAGCAAGCCGCCCTCTCTGATGGTGCACGGGGAGCCCTGCTGAAGGTCTGAGAAGGCTGCTACATGTAAACACCACCATCATCACAGCTTCTTGCATATGGGATCTTGGGACAGACTGTTCATCATCATATTGATCATCATATCTGTGTTTCTATGATGTTTATTGTGGAGCTTTATTGAATCAAGGACACGATGACAAAAGCCTGCTGAGACCTGATGAGGTCTGCAGTGTGTGTGCTGCCAGAGGTAGGAGATCTGGACATGGCAAAGCCAGAGGAACCACGGAGGAACCACAGAGGAACGTCAGAGGAACCACAGATCTACTGCTGTGATGGCGAGCAGCGCAGGGAATTCAGAGAGAAAAGTGCATCATTTGTCTGCGTGAATACTACGCAGTCTACGATGTCCACAGAGAGAGAGAGAGAGAAATAAATCCATGTGTTTATAAAGGAGAGAGTGTGAGACAGTTTAAGAATGAGAGATAAGAACACACAAGATCATGCAGGGAAGGAGCAAATGGTGGCAGCCTATTCCTGCACACACACACACACACACACACGCACGCACACGCACGCACACACGCACACACACACACACACACACACACACACACGCACATGCACATGCACACACACACACACACACACACGCACGCACGCACACACAGTGGGCAGTACCACAATCAAGAATGACAGAAATAGAAATAAATTCAAACGCTGCCAAATGCGTCTTCTAGGCTCCATGAGACACTACAAGCCCTGAGACAGTGAGACAGCGTCCTCTCTGACACACTCCATGCCCTGTCTGTGATGCTCCCGTGAACTCACACACACACACACACACACACACACAATTATATAGGCCACATGGTACGCCCAATCAAGAGCACATGCGTATTCTAGCACTTAGAACCATATCCAGAAAATACACACACATACACACATACACAAACACATACAACAAAACTCCAGTCAAGGTGATTAAGGAGGTACAGTAGTATCACACATGTGTGTGTGTGTGTGTGCAAGTGAGAGAGAGAGAGAGACAGAGAAAGACAGAGAGTGAAGTAAAAGACACACTTACTGCTTAGTCTGCCGCGGTGAGGATTTGTGTGATATCAGCTCTGTGGAAAGTTTTGGTCTTGAGTTCAACCCAACTGAATAAAACAAAATGAGGGAGATCTCAGGTTAGATGCCATCTAGGAAAGTTTTGCTTAGCAGAGAATCATTTGGCATTACAGAAATAAATGTAATTTAATGTCGGCTCTAATTGCAAACTGGGACGCTCAAAGTTTTTTTCCGTCACAACAAAAGGTGATGAAAAGATCGTTTTAGCCATGTTTACGGTATCCCATCAGTCTGTTCTCTGTCCTCATGCACAAGGCAACCTTTTAGATCACAGGATGTCCAGGGTGGAGACGATCTCTCCTTTCTTCCCCAAACAACTTCAAACCGCTCTAATCCCCTGTCCGCAACTTATCACCACGCCTGTAAATGGTGCCCTACTTAAGATGTCACTTTGCAGTGTTTATGTCGTCTAAGCTGCCGGCGGGTTCTGCAGGGAAGCTGAGTGGATCCTGTGTGTGATCCTGGTGGGCTGTGGCCCGTTCACACTCCCACACCGGCACAGGGAGACACACTCAACTCCGAGTGCTTCTGGGAGATTTAGGTGTCCCTCCTGTCTCATGCACGTCACAGACCTGACTCTGAGGGCGAGAGAGGACACTGTGTAGACTACCTGAGCAGCAGCCCCACAGGACATCCTGCAGGACATCCCAGACAACAGGACCACCCCCAGAAAGGTCCCGCACGGGTACAGAGAACACGAGTGCAGTGTGCAGTGTACATGCAGGACAAATGATAGATTTGTGCACTGCTGTGGTGCACTAGAGTTGAGCACAAGGCAAGAATAAGACACATTGAGTCCAACTGAAGATCAACACCAAGAGGAAGTGAGATCAACACTGAGATCAGAATGAGATTGTTTATTCATTGTACATCATACATTATACATGATATTATATCATGAATATATTAATAAATAATATTATATTCCATCAAATATTTTATAACATAAATATAAGATAAAACAATATATAAACTTTAAAATAAATATAAATTATCATTATATTACAGTCAAAGTAGCAAATTACTTTAGGAAGCAAATTATGAAGTTTTTCTGTCTGATTCTGTCTGATCTGCTGCATAGAACCAGCAACATTCAGCTTCCGTTTTTATTATTATATGAAAACACTAATAATATTTCAATCTGCCCTCAAACAAAAATGATCCAGTTAATCCACTGTGATCCAGTTAATCCACTGTGGAAGGGATCAATTAGGTCCTCAACCAGTAGTGAACTAACTGGACAGGTTTCTCCATCAGCTGAGAGTCAGACCTCATCTAGCCAATAAATACTCTAAAACAAACTAGCAAAGTGTCAAAATCAAAATAAAACCACAACTGACAAGAGGAGCCGCCCGTGTGGCCCCAGCATGCTCTCACTAGCAGACACGCTGACACACGTAGCTTCAGCGAGACCATAAAAGACAAATATCCCAAAGTCTAAAAATATGCAACAACATCAACAACAATCTTAACAGGACACTATTCCTAATAAAACGTTCACTGTTAGTGAATAAAAAGTGCAGTGATTGTTCCTGTTAGCCAATCTGTGTAAAGATCTTATTTAAGCCGGCAGAGAACAGACAGTGTCGCTCTGTCTGAGTGGATTGTTGATATGCAGTAAAAACGGAAATAGTTCAGTTTCTAATATCAGACAGAGGTTCTCAAAGAAAATGTCTGAGTCCATCTGAGTCCAAGTCCAAGAAAAGACATAAAAGACCAAATGATGCTGATCAGTTGGTTTACAGTCTTGAGAGTCCACGCTGATATATGTGTGTGTGTGTGTGTGTGTGTGTGTGTGTGTGTGTCTGAGTCCACGCTTAAGTACCCTACAGTGATATATGTGTGTGTGTGTGTGTGTGTGTCTGAGTACAAGTAATAAGATCATGCATTCATGCATAATTCTGAATAGAGGACAATACAGTACTTTGGAAAGAGAGAGAGGAGGTGTGTGTTTGTGTGAGTGTGTGTGTGTGTGTGTGTGTGTGAGAGAGAGAGAGATAGGCCCTTGCTTGAAGTATATTCTTATTAGCTCCAGAAGGCCAGAGCTGCTGTTAGCGTGCTGCTCTGATGGAAGTGCCCTTCTGTTTCCTAGCATTCAGTACCAGGCCATTCAGTACCGGGCCATTCAGTACCGGGCCATTCAGTACCAGGCCATTCAGTACCAGGCCATTCAGTACCGGGCCATTCAGTACCAGGCCATTCAGTACCAGGCCATTCAGTACCAGGTCTTTCCTCTCCCTCCTCTTTCAGTGCACAACTGAAATCAATGGCCAAAAAGACTGAAGTGAGCTTGAAAATCTGCATCAAGGTCCTGGAAGGCTGGAGTGAGATCCTGACAGAACTGAGATCCAGAATAGCAGAAGTGAGGTCCTGAAAGGCAGGATACCTCCTCAGGTTTGGGCTGGATGGGACAGCAGCGCTTTGCT
The DNA here is from genome assembly GCA_020368025.1 of Brachyhypopomus occidentalis. Classification (NCBI taxonomy): domain Eukaryota; kingdom Metazoa; phylum Chordata; class Actinopteri; order Gymnotiformes; family Hypopomidae; genus Brachyhypopomus; species Brachyhypopomus occidentalis. The sequence goes on from JAGXOD010000135.1 coordinate 1,428,044, forward strand.
TTCTGAGATGTGACGTGATGTGGTCATTGGGGGGAGGAGCTCTGAGCACACAATGAAGGGCAAAGAAAGCACCATATGTACCCTCTCATCACCATGGATACTCAGAGCATGGCTTGAAAATCAGCATTCCGAAACACTTCCAGAATGTTTCCTGGACACTTCCAGAATGTTTCCTGGACACTTCTAGAATGTTTCCTGGACACTTCTAGAATGTTTCCTGGACACTTCCAGAATGTTTCCTGGACACTTCCAGAATGTTTCCTGGACACTTCTAGAATGTTTCCTGGACACTTCTAGAATGTTTCCTGGACACTTCTAGAATGCTATCTGAATGATACACAAAACACTTCCAGAGCACCTCCAGAACACTTCCAGAACAGTTCTGGACTGGTTTCTGGGCTCAACCCTGCTGCGGGGATTTCTCCAAAAGGCAACATGACTAAATGGAATATAATAAGTGATAGCACAGATTACAGGAAGCCCTTCTTTTCAATCCTTTTCACATATTGTCGGACGCAGTTATGGGATTTCATGTTTCAAAAGGAGAAAATGAAATGGGAAATGAAAAGAGAAAAAAAACGAGGGAGCGTGTGAAAAAGACAGATAGCAAAGGAGCTTTTCTTCTGCCTCTGGAGAAAGCAACACAAAGAGATTAACCTATTTTCTTCTGTTAGCTACTCTAATGGCTGTGGGTAGGGCTAATTCCAGCCATCTGCCCACCTTCCGTAGAGTTTGTCACACAGAACCAATAAACCCCGTCTGGCCAATCCAATTAGAGGACACAGCCCTGTACAGTGAGACAGACCTGTGGAAACATTAATGGACAAACACAAACACACACACACAGCACTTGGTCATATGACTCAACATGAAGTAAAAGTATTGATTAAGTCCAGGAAGAGACACACATTCCCACACACTGGGTGCTATGGCACACACACACACACACACACACGCACATACACACATGCATACATGTACACTCATGCGCTGAAGCACACACACAGGATAGTATCACCAGGGCCCTAGTCTCCCCCTGTGACTGTACTTCCTTCTCACACACTGTGCTGTACTTGTGGTCACATGTCAGCATGTCTGAGTGGCGTGTGCACTGGGCCTGTGGTGCTGGGTCCTATGTAAATGTCACGGTTAACACATGTGGTCCTCTCCAATGACCTGGACAGACAGATGAATCCTCCTTCCTCTTTCTGTGGTGGGTGAAGCACAGAGCTGCTAAAAACAACTACATTTGTTCTGCTTACAGCCTCCAAACCCACCAGCAGCTCTGACTGGGGCCCTCCACCCCTGCCTCCACCCCTGCCCTTCTGTTTGTCTGCCTGTCTCCCTGTGTAGGAATCTGCCTCTCTGTTATGCAGGAGAGGAGGAGAGGGAGAGGGGAAGAGAGTGGGAGAGAGAGAGAGAGAGAGAGAGGGAGAAAAAGAGGGAGAGAGAGTAGGGAGAAAGGGAGAGAGGAATGAGAGAGAGGGAGAGAGAGAGGGAGAGAGAGTAGGGAGAAAGGGAGAGAGGAATGAGGGAGAGCTAGTAGAAGACACATGAGAAAAACAATGAGAAAAACAGTGATGGTGTGTGTGTGTGTGTGACATTCATTCAGTTACTGCTTAAATACTACTGAAATACTACTGCAGTTACTACTGAAATACTACTGCAGTTACTACTGAAATACTACTTTTTAAAATAAAGTTAAAAGTGCTAAATGAATTCAAGGAGCAGTTTAACCAAACGTTTAATAAAACATGCGAAGGTTGTTATTAAGGTTGTTAATAAGGTTGCTAATAAGTTTGTTATTAAGGTTGTTAATGAGGTTGTTAATAAGGAAGCAATTGTCACTGGTTACTTTGATCTAAATGAGATCATGCAAATTGGTGCCTGGCACCTTAAATTCCATTAGTCACATTTGCATTTTTGTCTAACGATACCTTTAATGCATCCAATACTT
>JAGXOD010000135.1:1440000-1462500 GCA_020368025.1 Brachyhypopomus occidentalis
ATAATGGCATAGTTCCACATCAGGGCAAGCCTGTGAAGGGTGGTTGGGCGGGGGGGGGTTTGAGGTGTGTGTGTGTGTGTGTGTGTGTGTGTGGGGGGGGGGTTATAGAGAACAAAACTCAATTATAGGCAGGAGTAAGGATTTGGATTTGTAGGCCTCCAGAGTGTGTTTTAAACACATGCCATCATTGCAGTGAAGTCACAGACTATCATGACTGGGTTTAATGACTGGATTCAGGCATGTAAGGTCTTCTGTGTGGGTTTCATTGTGTCTTCAGTAAGTACACAAGAGGACCAGAACCAGCACGGGAGTGACCAGGGCCACTGGGACCCCACCTGATCACGAGGAAGAGGAAGATGACGAGGAAGCACAAGGCAGTGCCCGTCACACCCTCACTCACACTGAGAACCAGAACCTCACACCAGTACCTCCACCAACCCCGTTCCATCCACACATCCCAGTCCATCTACACACCCTCACACCAGTACCTCCACCAGCCCCGTTCCATCCACACATCCCAGTCCATCTACACACCCTCACACCAGTACCTCCACCAGCCCCGTTCCATCACACCAGTACCTCCACCAGCCCCGTTCCATCCACACATCCCAGTCCATCTACACACCCTCACACCAGTACCTCCACCAACCCCGTTCCATCCACACATCCCAGTCCATCTACACACCCTCACACCAGTACCTCCACCAACCCCGTTCCATCCACACATCCCAGTCCATCTACACACCCTCACACCAGTACCTCCACCAACCCCGTTCCATCCACACATCCCAGTCCATCTACACACCCTCACACCAGTACCTCCACCAGCCCCGTTCCATCCACACATCCCAGTCCATCTACACACCCTCACACCAGTACCTCCACCAACCCCGTTCCATCCACACATCCCAGTCCATCTACACACCCTCACACCAGTACCTCCACCAGCCCCGTTCAAGGATACTGCTATCAGTGCAAGGACCTGATCCACAATGGCTTAGTGAGAAGACAAAGAAAGAAGAAGAAAGAGAGAGAGAGAGAGAGATGAAGAGAGAAGAGAGAGATGAAGAGAGAAGAGAGAGAGAGAGACTGGGGAGAGGCAGATGAAGACAGACAGAGAGGAAGACAGAGAGAGAGATAGAACAAGAAAACAGAAGATGAGAGATAGAGGAAGAGAGAACTTTTAATTTGGGTTTGTAAAAAACAGAAAATATTAATAATGAGCTGAATTGCTAAAGTATTGTCAGTAGTCTGTAAAGGTTGTGACAAATCAATATAATGTTATTTAATTCTAGTGTTATGTTAATATATTTTATTTCAAAAAGTGACACTGTGTATATCACGGCTGGAGCACAGATAAAATTCTCATAAAATTACAAGTCAAGTAATTAACTGAGTATCCACAAAAAGAATGAATGTTCTGACATTAAAGTTACATTTTTAAGCATTATGGGGACCCCATAATTAATTATTTCATTAAGCAAAGGCAGATTTCTTTAACATCTGAATAAGCCAAGACAAGCAACAACAACAAAAGAAGATGTGCTAACCCTGGTAAGATGTTCCACCACACTGAACACAACAGCTGATCTTCAATTAGAAATCTGTTGGAGATAACCTTTAAAAAAAATCCTTTAAAATGTCAAAACGTGTCTGCCAATGAATTTTGAGATGACTTTGACAGATTAGATGCTCTTCAAAGTCTTCATGTGACAAATACAAAATACAAATCTAAACATATAAAACCATTTAGTTTGTTCATCTTTACCTTTAATTTCCAGCATGCAACAAATCAACAGACATCAGTGAGAAACTCAAACCCCAACGCTGGTGTTAATGTGCTCCATTTGCACCCAGTGTGTCCATCCACATACCTGCATACACACCTGGGCGTCCGGGAACACCGGGACTGACCAGCGGACACACCTGGGCGTCCGGGAACACCGGGACTGACCAGCGGACACACATGGGCGTCCGGGACTGACCAGCGGACACACCTGGGCGTCCGGGACCCCGGGCCTGACCTCCGCACACACCTGGGTGTTCGGGTCCTCAGCACTGACCCTACACATGTGACACCTTTCAGCTCTGTGTTCATGTGCCACTGCAACGTGAAACCAGCCTGATACAAACTCAGCCCGTGTGCTGAGACTAGAGAGGAAGTCCTTTTTAAAAATGACTGCATCTTGTTAAACCGTGTTGCTGCAGGAGCTGAAGATTGCCGTCAGGTTATTTAACGAGTGTGAATGCAATTGACAGCAGTTCCACACAGCAGCTCGCCAGCATATGTTCACCACATTCACCTATAATCTCTCCTAAGTGCTGGGAACTCCTACAGAGACTTTCTATTTCTGGAGTATAAACACGGGGGTGCATGAATGGCTTCCTGAAATGAAATAAAATGAAAGGAGACAAACAATTGGCAATTTTCAATCGAGCAACGGATGCAATGAGCAAGCGGCTCCTGGAGTGTGAAGGGTCACGTCTCTGCTGTGGCGCAGGACGAGCGTGTGCCACTTGGCACGGAGCACACGTGTGGGGTGGGGGGGGTCTATGCTGTGGTGGCCTACGGTGGCCCACACTACGACACGGGTCGCCCATTCCCAGAAGCCTCGGCTGGGCTGTGCTGGTAGCAGTGACCCTACAAACTGCTACAAACCTGCAAGTGCTTGAAAAGTTGATTTCTTGTGGCGTGTGAGAGACACCAGGACTCTGGTCTGCTCCCCAGTCCCCTCGTGTCTCAGCTACACTGACAGACGGAGGCCCCACACCATGATAATAATGCCCTTTCTACGTAAATTGTACACTGGTCTAAACTCCCTCTCTGTCGCTGTCCAGAGAGACACTTAAATGCGTGTTTAGAAGGCGGCTTCTCCAGAAAGCCAGAGAGCTAAGTGGACGAAATTCCAAACTGTTCTGAGAGAAATTGGACACATCACAGAGACGGCAAGCGTTTCACTCCCTATTTATCCAGTTCACTTCACTTAATACAATATAACGCCCATTTCAGTGGGAAATGACACAAGCGTGGCCCCCGATAAGTTAAAAATACTTCGATAACAGCAAAAGGTGCTGACATCTGCTAGAGTTTCTACAGAATCATGAGATCAAGTTTGTGAGTTTGGTCAACATTTGTTCTTAATATCTCTTTCATTACCTCAGAATTTTTTATCTATAGTATCTGAAGTTTATAGTTTCGATAGAAAACTGTACGAATTATTCATTTTGACTTTATGAGTTTATGAGAGCTCACGACAGCAAACCCTAAAAGATATTTGACTCGGCTACCTCTACCTTCACAAGCACGGGCAATTAAACAGAATTCACGGTTTTAAGCACACACATAAGTCTTATCTGAGTGGAACAGTTGGCTGAACTCTTTGATGAGTCCCATAAACACCTGGGTACGGGGCGATAAGTTATCAGCGCCAGCGTTGCCATCGCATGGTCTCCAACGGTCCCGTCATACACAAGAAACATCAAAATCCGCCGTGAACCCTCGCCACAGGCTTCTGGAATTCAGAGACAGCGCTGGGAAAGTTCCTCGTCTGAAAGTGAAGTTGTAACACGACGTTAAGAGGAGGGAGGGATAAAGGGTTGGAGCTAACGTGGAGATGTTCGGGAAGCCATCAGCTCCCTGCCATTCCATCTGGCACCATCTCCCCTCCCCTCCCCTCTCCCCTCTCCTCCTCTCCTCTCCTCTTCCCTCCTCTCTTCCCTCCGCTCTCCCCTTCCGTTCTATCTCCTTTCACTCTTGCTTAGCAGGACATTTGCTCACACTTACAGGCGGTAGGGTGCTTCCTCTCAAGGGCATGGAGATGTGTGAGAGGATGATGCACTCCAAGAGAGAGAGAGAGAGAGAGAGAGAGAGAGAAAGAGAGAGAGAGCAGAAGGGAGAGAGAGCACATGTGAGAGAGAGTGAAAGAGAAAAAAGAGAAATAGAGATCATTCTGTCAGCACCTTATATCATGTATTGTCTCCACTTCAGCCTAATTTTGTCATCATACACGCATGTACACACACACACACATACAGGCAGCGTCAGGCATTTGGACGTTTGCAGACACACACACACACACACACACACCGCCCATGCTGCGTGTCTCCTGAGCCCCCATCTCCATCTCACCCTGCGACTCACACAGAGGCTCCGTGTAAGAGTCGCGCTCCGCAGCCTACTGCCCTGCGATGTCTGTCTCTGTCTGCCGGGTCACATGGGCCCGACATCATCGCACAGAAGTTGCGTGGATGTTCCTGAATGAGCAGGCCTGTCATGGTGGTGTTATACAGCGTGATAACAGCACGAATGTTCCTGCACTCTCTCTGTTTATTAATGAGCGCTTTCCTCCTGACCCACTGACATGCGCTCCATCTCCCTCCAACCATCAGTGCAGTACGCAGGGCACAAAGTCTCGGCAAACTTGGATCACTCAGCCCAGTGCAGGAAACTTTTGTAAGAGTTCGTAAGTGTGTGTCTGTTAGAGAGACCACCCCCTCAAACAGGAGCTTCTGCTCAATTTCACCCACCGAACACGCAATATGATCGTAAGCTGTATGTTCATGCCGATACAAACAGCTACACACATTTCAAAGGAACAAAATAGTCGACACTTGTGAACAGATCTGTGCAGACATTTACCTGACACGCCAGAAAGCACAAAATCAGTGTAACTGCATCTGTATGAAACACTTCTGCATCTAGCGTAATACAGGAGTGATTTATATGATAAGCACAACCTGGAATGTTCTTTGAGTTTCTGTATACATGCATACAGACACACACACGCACGCAGATGCAAAACCATGCGCGCACATACAAGAGTGATAGAGTCAAACTGTCCCTCTGAGTGGAGTGTGTCATAATTTCTCCCACAGCTCAGCTCTCTACCAAGTACCTCAAACAGGGCCATCACAAGTCTATCAGTCTCAACCTGTCGCATCATTACCAACACAATCACACACGCCTGCCCTCCCTCAGACACCAAAATACCCTCAAAATACCCCACACACACACACACGCACACACACACACGCACGCACACACACGCACGCACACACACGCACGCACACACAGGTGCTGCTACTGCTGGCCAGGTTTCGCTGTGTGTTGGAGGCGGAGTATTCCCAGTTCCCCCTCACTCTCCTCCAGAGAGCAAATCCGGGGGAGGGGGCGGAGATAAGGGCGGAGCCAGAAGCACCATCAAAGGTCCATCCACAGCGGGGCTCATTATGAACCCCCATTCACACACTCTCATACAAGCTGAACCATTCCAGAAACCTCCTTAGCCAGTGCATTGTGTCCTCACACACCCCTCCCCCAACACACACACACACACACATACACACACACACACACACACTTTAAAATAAAGCATGTCAGAAGTAAACAAAGGCTGTGCAGCAGTGGTAATTAAACAGATGAGCTGTATTAACATAACCTGAAAGCCCTGGCCAATTGCAATCACATCCTCACACACACACACACACACACACACCCACACACATACACACACACACACACAACCTCCTGCCCCCCCCCTTAAATTTTTTGTTGTTATGATCCAACCAGTGAGCATCAATTGTTGGCCAGTGTAATTACCATTAGGCTGGCCCTGCTGGCACTTTGATATGGTAATGAGGCTTCAGGCCCTGCCCCTCCCCTTCCCCATGCCCCTCCCCCTTCCCCCATGCCCCTCCCCTTCCCTCTCCCACTCCCTAAAATACTCTCCTTTCGTCTGATAATCTTGAATTTCAAACAGCCTTCTTCGCACCTGACATTCAGTATTGGGTGATTAATCTAACCCACAATGCACTGGGGCAGGGGGATTCTAGGAAGGGCTCGGGGTGGCTTGGGCCAGGGGGGGGGGGGGGGAGTTATCACAGGGAAATGACATCACAGGTGATGTTTACACTCAGAAAAGGAGGGGCAGCAGATGGACAGGTTAAGTCCTGGATTAGGATGGAAAGAGAAACAGGGTTTCTTCAGCCTGGAACATGTCAAACACAGACATCTCGCCTTTGACCTACACACGCCTACAGTTCCAGTCTGCCGATTAGTTAGGCCATGTGACATGGAATGCCTCCTCCTCACTACCGTACTGGTTGTCTGTCCACACCATCTCCCAAGGAACAGGCTTACCAATACACACAGGCATCTCTTACCATACCAACACACACTGGCACACGGAAAAACTGATAATCTGGTAGACTGGTATATACAAGATGGCAGAATCCCGAGTGAGTCTTTAGTTCTGAGCAGACGACAGCGACGGTTCCCCGTGGTGACGTCAGTGCCTGGCAGCAGCTCCCTGGGGATCTGAGGAGGCCTCACCTCAGCCAGCGGCTACATGAGTCGTGCCGCACGCTAACAACGTCATGTGTCCAAGCTGACGTCATTTTCACAGGCTACTACTACAGCAGTGAGCCATACTCAACAACGCTGAGGCCTCCTGGAACAACCATCAGAGCAATGAACTCCACCCCTCACACCCAGCATCCACCCAGCATCCACCTACTCCTGCTCCACGTTACCTTCACATCACTCATATTAGTCAGACCTGAACTTTTCCACACCATGCAAACAGATAATTACTGTAAATTAACACTCCATTTCAGGAATGACTGTCACTCCATACTGCAGGAAGGCATTGAAAATATACATTTGTCTATAAAAGTTCTGCCTTATGTGTGTGCTTAATTACAATCAGACTGCATTATAAGCTTGTGTTTGCTCTTTGGACGTGCCTATAATTATATTTTAATCATAGCCTAGTTATCACCATTTCTAGCTTAATATATGATTTATTTGTTCATCTTTTTCGAACTATGCATTGTCTGTGTGTTACTCTTTATGACATCGCTGCTTACCTAACCATATGGCATCATAAAGGCGAGACAATCTGTCACATAATTGCATGCTTTGGGTGGTGGATATATGACAGCCTCGTATAATTGCCACAGCAATATGCAACTTTTATAATAAAACCCAAACTACCCCCTGTTTCAGTCCTGCAGTAAGACCTGCTGAAGAGAGGGGTTCTATACTCTATACATCTACATTACTGTACTCTTGATAATACTCTTGTACATTACTGTACTCTTGATAATACTCTAGAATAATTACCAGAGTACTGTTAATGCAAAATAGAATGAATGGTGAAAAAGTCCTATTATCTTCTATTAGACACATGTCACATAACCAAACAAGCAAGGATATATATTCAGTTGTCCTCAGAAAGTGCATACACAGTGTCATCCAGGAGTGAACTGCTATTTCACGCACACACACACTCACACACTCTCACACACACGCATGGCAGAGGGAGGCAGGGTGGATCAGAGGGGAGACCAGATGGACAGAGAGAGTCTCAGTGTCCCCACACCCTCACGTGTCATATGTTATCCCATCTGCACCATCACCACACGGCCTCAAACCCCAGGGAAACACACACACACACACACACACACACACGCACGCACACACACACACACATGCACGCACACACACATGCAACATGCACAACATGTAGACGTGTATATATAAACAGATTCAAACATGTACAGCCATGTAAGTTCATATGTCCACGTAGAAACACACACACACACACACACACACACTCTCTGTTCCACTTCCTGAGTTCCTGAGACACGAACACGGCAGCTGTGCTGCACATCCACTGTGTCCAGCAAAGAACCGTAGATGATTATAACCCTTATAATTAGTTATCTCTCTGTTTCTCTCTCTCTCCTCTTTTCTGACTCTTTATCTTTTTCTCTTTCTGTCTGCATCCTTCTCTCTCCCTCTCTCTCTTTCTGTCTGTCGTTCTCTCTGCCTCTCTCAGAGGATTTGCGGGGTACTTGGGGGGCTTCAGGGAGCGAGTAACCCCTGTCCTTCTCACGCTGCGCTCAGCCTCTCCAACACCCTGTGGAAGCACTTGGAGCTGCTCTGCTCCATTAAATATGCTCTTTGATATGGGAACCACTCGGTGAATATACAAAATACAATTTAGAGGTTAATTCATTTTCAACGATTCAATTATTGATGAGGGCTCTCAATGTGTTCTGTTTTGGTTATGCAGTGCGTGAAATAAGCATCGTCAGGATCCAAAGTCATACAGCACACCGCTATTTGAAATTCAATGCTCATGTAATTATGAGTAGCTAATAAAAGGCAAGGTTAAGCATTTAGCATTCTGCAGGAAGGCATGAAAAGCTAGGCGCCCCCTGCTCCACAGATTATAATCCCTGCCCCACTTTAATCCGCCGTGGCGGGGGAATAGGAAGCGGAGTGGCAGTAATGGAATGTCACTTCCAGTCTGTCTCTACAGCTCCTCCGTATTTCAATCTGATTGCGTTTGGCCACAGTCGCGCTGAATCAGCGACTCTGTGTCTGTCTGACTCGACACGCCCCCTACTGCACCACCCGCATCCACCTTCAGACCTCCGCCTCACCCTGCACACGAAGTAGGACTCAGCCCAACACCACCAGTCCTCACCATTTCTACCAAACGAACTAATTATCATGCTGTATACTATAATACAATTATCATACTTCGTATAATAGAATTATTATAGTGTAATTGTTAACTGCAGACCGCTAAGGCATTCTTGCTAGTGCATGAGTGAAACAGAACATAGCCAAGGTGAAAACCAACAATCTAAGATGAAAGAAGAGACGTGATTTGGAAGGTACCACCAGGAATCACTCCGGAGTATTCTCATAATCGCTCGCCGGCTGGATAACAATTCCTGCTCTGCTAATGATGGTGTTTTGTTGGGTTTAATGGACCTAATTGGCGAGGGCCCAGAACTGTGAGCGAAGGTGGAAAATAATAGAGATACCTGTTCTCCTCCTCTCCCTGTGCTCCTGCTGATCAAGAAAGCTCAGAGGAGCAGACATTACCTTATCCCAGAGGAGAGAGAGGGAGAGAGAGGGAGAGGGAGAGAGAGAAAGAGGTAGGTAGAGAAAGAGGGAGAGAAATGTAGAGAGAGAAAGAGTGAGAGAAAGAGTGAGAGAGGAAGAGAGAGAAAAAGGGAGAAAAAGAGTGAGAGAAAGAGGGAGAGAGAGAAAGAGGGAGAGAGTGAAAGGGAGAGAGTGAGAGAGGGAAAGAGAAAGAGGGAGAGAAAAAGTGAGAAAGAAGGAGAGAGAGAGTGAGAGAAAGAGAAAGAGGGAGAGAGAGAGAAAGAGTGAGAGAAAGAGATTTTTTCCTCCACCTGAACAAAAACAGGTAATGTTTATGCACGATGCCCAGTTTTCAAAGTCTCTCGTTTCCCCGTTGCTGGGACGCCTGGCGTGATGTGCGTGTGGGTGGCACGTTGGGGGCGTGTCCTGCTCACAGGGCTGTGACCCCATCTCCCTCAAACCTCCCTTTACTGATCACTCATGTCAGCTCTCGTCACACCCTCGTATAAGGCTTGTGTAGTATTATGCTTACTGAGTCCTCATTTGAAACTGCTTACAGTACACAGTGGGGAAAGTGTGTGTAGCTGCCCTGTGTGAAGAGCCGGCTGTGGTGGAGACTGCGGAGTGCTCAGGTCTCCCCACGTCTCCCCACACTCTTCCTCCTCCCACACGTCTCCCCACACTCCTCTTCTCTCTCATGTTGCCTCACGTCTCCCCACGCTCCTCCTCCTCACGTCGCCTCACGTCTCCCCACGCTCCTCCTCCTCCTCCCTCACGTCTCCCCCTTCTCCCTACGCTCCTCCTCCTCACGTCTCCCCTACGCTCCTCCTCCTCACGTCTCCCCACGCCTCCCCACGCTCCTCCTCCTCCTCACGTCTCCCCCCGTCTCCCCACGCTCCTCCTCCTCCCTCTCACGTCTCCCCACGCTCCTCCTCCTCACGTCTCCCTACGCTCCTCCTCCTCACGTCTCCCTACGCCTCCCCACGCTCCTCCTCCCTCTCACGTCGCCGGCTTGTGTCTCCACATAAATTGAATAGAGGCTGCTGGGAGCCCCCCGCACGGCCAGCGTCATGGCGACAGGCGTGGGCGTCCTGGATATTGCCTGTTTATATGATAATGCAATCGGCATGCTGATGAGGACACGATGCTGCAGCGTCTTGTTACGCCGGCTCGTAAGACTCGTCCCGCGCCGTCCTGTGGTATTCGCAAGACAGCCCCCTCACGCTATTACACACAGGCATGTTTACGAGCCTAGAGAGGAGTGTGAGGAGTGGTGAAGAGTGTGAGGTGTGTGGGGAGTGTGGGGAGTGTGGAGTGTGAAGAGTGTGAGGTGTGTGGGGAGTATGGGGTGTGTGGAGTGTGTGAGGTGTGCAAACAGCTGAGGGGCCAGCCTGGACCTGGAGTGAACCAGCTGGTCTGCTTAGGGGGAGGGAGGAGCTCAGGGGAGGGAGGAGCTCAGGGGGAGGGAGGAGCTCAGGGGGAGGGAGGAGCTCAGGGGGAGGGAGGAGCTCAGGTCTGCTGAGACTTCTGGCAGAGGAGACCTGGGAACACAGTGACATTGGGCACATTGGGCAAGGTGCTCCATAGGAAATATGTTGACTGGAGAAGGACAATCTGTCCCTGTCCCCCCCACATCCAGCCCAACCCCCCAGGACAGGAATCCTCATAACAGCTGCTATGGTCCTGGAGTCCACGGCGAGGCTGAGAGGAGACACAGAGACAGGACAGAGAGGGAAGGCCAGTGTGAGCAGGTGTCATGCTAACCTGCTAGGACAGGACTCAGGAGAGGACACAGGACAGGACTCGGGACAGGACTCGAGACAGGACTCGGGGTCGTGCTCCACACAGCTGTTTGACTTACTGCGAATGCTTGCCGTCTATCAGTCGTGTGTATTTACAGCTCACGGTCCCAGGCCATGTAAACACACAGTAAACACACACACACGCAACATTACCCTGCACAAGAGACTCTGATGCACACACATACATATACAAACACACACATATAGACATACACACACAGAAGCACATGGAAGTGTGCCATAAACACACACACACACACACACACACACACACACACACAGCAGTGCTCAGTCTGTCTTTGCTTATATGTTTGTATTTATGTCACCAGGATTGAATTTCCTGCAGTGCCACCATTGTTGGACTCCACTGGAGTCGTGTGCTGAATACAATATTGATCATTTTAATAGAGGCAAGAGTTTTTGTGTTACACACATATGTCTAATCACACACACACACACACACACAGATGTGTACTATAAAGGACGTGTCTGCAGGCGTGAGGGAGGATGTCTCATCAGCAGCAAGGGACGTCAGGTCCACCTCATCTACAGCTCTACAACTTCCTCTTACACAGCATAACTTCCTGTCTAAGGAGCCGGTTGTGGGTGGACCTTCCTGTAAAAAGCAGGTCAGAGGTCACGGAACTGTTTACGGCTGGCCCGCGGGCAGAACTGCTCTGACGTTCGGTCCGATCTCACGGTGCTGTTGTGAAGATGGAGTGTGATGTTTATATTCCCACAGAGCTCCGACCTCTCGCCCAACGACTCTTTGGGGAGCCGAGGTGAAGAGGAGACGCGTCTGAGCAGGGACACCAGAGCAGATGCGTCTCGCTCGCCAAAGCGTCCCAACACGTCTCAAAAAGCCCATTTAGCCCCTGTGGTTCAGCAACGGATGTGGCTTGTGTCTCTGTCTCTTCCACACAGACGCACACACACACACACACACACACACACACACACACACACATGCACACATACTGTGTTACACTGCTAGTATGACTAAGGGAAGTTCCAACAGCTGAAAGAAGAGAGCAGCTAGAGACCAGCTAGAGACCAGCTGAGACACTCGGAGTACCCAAGCCCAGCTGTGGTTGAACACACTCATACAAGGACCCAAACAGAGCTGAAAACTGTGCTAGAATTCTACACAATGCACAACACACACGTTTGTACAGAAACACACACGTTTGTACAGAAACATACATGTTCATACAGAAACACACGTTTGTACAGTAACACGCATGTAATCTCTCACAGACGCAGGGACAGGGACAGGGTCAGGGACAGGGTCAGGGTCAGGGACAGACACAGGGTCAGGGACAGACACAGGGTCAGACACAGTGACAGGGTCAGACACAGACACAGTGACAGGGTCAGACACAGTGACAGGGTCAGACACAGACACAGACACAGTGACAGGGTCAGACACAGACACAGGGACAGGGTCAGACACAGGGACAGGGTCAGACACAGACACAGGGTCAGACACAGACACAGACACAGGGTCAGACACAGACACAGACACAGGGACAGGGTCAGACACAGACACAGTGACAGGGTCAGACACAGACTCAGGGTCAGACACAGACACAGTGACAGGGTCAGACACAGTGACAGGGTCAGACACAGACACAGGGACAGGGTCAGACACAGACACAGACACAGTGACAGGGTCAGACACAGACACAGTGACAGGGTCAGACACAGACACAGGGACAGGGTCAGACACAGGGTCAGGGACAGACACAGGGTCAGACACAGACACAGGGACAGGGTCAGACACAGACACAGACACAGTGACAGGGTCAGACACAGACACAGTGACAGGGTCAGACACAGACACAGGGACAGGGTCAGACACAGTGACAGGGTCGGACACAGACACAGTGACAGGGTCAGACACAGACACAGACACAGTGACAGGGTCAGACACAGACACAGTGACAGGGTCAGACACAGACACAGGGACAGGGTCAGACACAGTGACAGGGTCAGACACAGACACAGTGACAGGGTCAGACACAGACACAGTGACAGGGTCAGACACAGACACAGACACAGTGACAGGGTCAGACACAGACACAGACACAGTGACAGGGTCAGACACAGACACAGTGACAGGGTCAGACACAGACACAGGGACAGGGTCAGACACAGGGTCAGACACAGACACAGGGTCAGACACAGACACAGGGACAGGGTCAGACACAGACACAGACACAGTGACAGGGTCAGACACAGACACAGTGACAGGGTCAGACACAGACACAGACACAGTGACAGGGTCAGACACAGACACAGGGTCAGACACAGACACAGTGACAGGGTCAGACACAGACACAGGGGGAAGGTCAGGTCCAGGCCCATGTGTCAGATGATGTGATACCCTGTCGAGTGGCACTTGAGTGTATTTGACAGAAAAACAATTTGATTTTCGGTGTGGAGCATTTTCTAGCTGACTGCATTGGCAGCTGAGTAGCTCAGCAGTGAACTATGTGTGTGTGTGTGTGTGTGTGTGTGTGTGTATCAGGTGTTTCCAGGCATTGTTGCTGCAGACACCAAGTGCCCAAAATGAACCTCTAAGTCTCTCTCTCTCTCTCTCTCTCTCTCCCTCTCTCCCTCTCTGCCTTTCCCTCCCTCCTTCTCTCATTCCTTCTCTAATCCCCCCCTCCCCCTCTCTCTTTTTCTCTCACTCCTTCTAATTCTCTCTCTCTCTCTTCCCCTAGAAGGTGAAAGCCACCTGACCCCCGCCATTTAGGTTGATTTAATCATATTGGCTAAAAAGCCGTTGTGCTGGACCAGAATGGGTCATTTTATTGGCTGACACTCATATGTCGCCATGGAAACTGCTTGCTCATAATGTTGGCTATAACATTGATGTAATGTAGCCATAATGTTGATTGGATGTGCACATTCGAGGCATTGTGGACTGAGTAATGGATTTGTTTATCCGTAGGTGTATGAACCACTGGGACGGGCCTCTGAACTGACGGGCAGCGGAAAATAGACTGGGTCCTGCAAAGAGGCTGCCTGATATTAGAGAGGGATGGAGAGAGGGAGAGAGAGAGGGAGGGAGAGATAGAGAGAGGGAGGGAGAGAGTTAGGGAGAGAGAGAGGGGTAGAGAGGGATGGAGGGAGATGGACAGAAAGAGGGAAGGACAGAGGGATAGAAAGAGGAAGAATGATGAGAGTGGGGTGGGGAAAAGAGAGGTAGAGAGATAGAGAGAGAGAGAGAGGAAGAGAGAGAGAGGAGAGAGATAGAGAGAGAGAGAGGAAGAGAGAGAGGTAGAGAGATAGAGAGAGAGAGAGGAAGAGAGAGAGGTAGAGAGAGAGAGAGAGAGAGAGAGAGAGAGAGAGAGAGAGAGAGAGAGAGAGGTAGAGAGAGAGAGAGAGAGAGAGAGGAAGAGAGAGAGGTAGAGAGAGAGCGAGAGAGAGGTAGAGAGATAGAGAGAGAGAGAGAGGAAGAGAGAGAGGTAGAGAGGAAGAGAGAGAGAGAGAGAGAGAGAGAGAGAGAGAGAGAGAGAGAGAGAGAGAGAGAGAGAGATATAGAGAGAGAGAGAGAGAGAGAGAGAGAGAGAGAGAGAGAGAGAGAGAGAGAGAGAGAGAGAGAGAGAGAGAGAGAGAGAGAGAGAGAGAGGTAGAGATAGAGAGAGAGAGAGGAAGAGATGGATATAGAGGAAGAGAGAGAGGTAGAGAGGAAGCGAGAGAGAGGTAGAGAGGAAAAGAGGGAGAGAGAGAGAGGTAGAGAGGAAGCGAGAGAGAGGTAGAGAGGAAAAGAGGGGAGAGAGAGAGGTAGAGGGGAAGAGAGAGAGAGAGGAAGAGATGGATATAGAGGAAGAGAGAGAGGTAGAGAGGAAGAGAAGCATTAAGAGTAATGATCAGTTCTCC
The DNA here is from genome assembly GCA_020368025.1 of Brachyhypopomus occidentalis. Taxonomy (NCBI): domain Eukaryota; kingdom Metazoa; phylum Chordata; class Actinopteri; order Gymnotiformes; family Hypopomidae; genus Brachyhypopomus; species Brachyhypopomus occidentalis. Next base: position 1,454,593 of record JAGXOD010000135.1, read on the forward strand.
ATTAACAGGAACATGAGGAAACCTTCTAAAGATACAGAGATTTAAAGAGGTCAGAGGGATCGGATGTGTTTGTGTGTGTACGCATATGTTCATGTGTGTGTGTGTGTGTTTGTGAGCGTGTGTGTGTGTGTGTGTCTGTGAGAGTGTGTGTGTGTGTGTCTATGGGTGTGTTTGTGAGCATGTGTGTGTGTGTGTGGGTGCATGTGTGTGTGTGTGTGTGTGTGTGTGTGTGTGTGTGTGTATGTGTGTGTGAGTGTGTGTGTCTGTGTGTGTGTGTGTGTGTGTGTGTGTGTGTGTGTCTGTGTGTGTGTGTGTGTGTGTGTGTGTGTGTGTGAGTGTGTGAGTGTGTGTGTGTCTGTGAGTGTGTGTGTGTGTGTGTGTGAGTGTGTGAGTTCACCTGCATGTAAAGAGCTTTGTTCTAATCTTTATGGTAATAGAGCGTCAGTGCTGCTGCAGGCATTAATAGAGAGTAAATGTGTTTGTAGAGAAAGGGATAGACTCACTTGAAACACAACTAATTTATTCCTTACTGAATTGACTCTGTGTGTGTGTGTGTGTGTGTGCGTGTGTGTGTGTGTGTGTGCGTGTGTGTCCGTGTGCGTGTGTGTGTGTGTGAACAGAGCCAGTATGGCTGCCAGTTATTACCCCAAACACATGTACTCCTCCATCTCCACCTCTACCACTTCAGGTGTCTTCAGTGAGCAAATAACACAAGAGGCAACAAATAACAAATATCACCATGTTATTGTATCAGCCCCTGCACACACACTCTAACTGTGTCTCTCACACACACACTCTAACTGTGTCTCACACACACACTCTAACTGTGTCTCACACACACACTCTAACTGTGTCTCTCACACACACACTCTAACTGTGTCTCACACACACACTCTAACTGTGTCTCACACACACACTCTAACTGTGTCTCTCACACACACACACACTAACTGTGTCTTACACACACACTCACTCTCTCTCTCACACACACACTCTAACTGTCTCTCACACACACACACTCTAACTGTGTCTCACACACACACAACTGTGTCTCTCACACACTCTAACTGTGTCTCACACACACACTCTAACTGTGTCTCACACACACACACACACTGACTCTCACACACACACTAACTGTGTCTCACACACACACACTCTAACTGTGTCTCACACACACACTGTGTCTCTCAACACACACTCTAACTGTGTCTCTCACACACACACACACACACTCTAACTGTGTCTCACACACACACTCTAACTGTGTCTCTCACACACACACACTAACTGTGTCTTACACACACACCCACTAACTGTGTCTCTCACACACTCTAACTGTCTCTCACACACACACTCTAACTGTGTCTCACACACACACTCTAACTGTGTCTCTCACACACACACACTAACTGTGTCTTACACACACACCCACTAACTGTGTCTCTCACACACACTCTAACTGTGTCTCACACACACACTCTAACTGTGTCTCACACACACACTCTAACTGTGTCTCACACACACACTCTAACTGTGTCTCACACATACTCTAACTGTGTCTCTCACACACACTCTAACTGTGTCTCTCACACACACACTTACTGTGTCTCAGCTCTCAAACACACATGCTTACAGTGTTTCAGCTCTCACACACACTCTTACTGTGTTTCAGCTCTCACACACACTCTTACAGTGTTTCAGCTCTCACACACACTCTTACAGTGTTTCAGCTCTCACACACACTCTTACTGTGTTTCAGCTCTCACACACACTCTTACTGTGTTTCAGCTCTCACACACACTCTTACTGTGTTTCAGCTCTCAAACACACTCTTACTGTGTTTCAGCTCTGCCTCGAACAGTTCTCTATCTTCTCTTTATGTTCATAAACCACACACAAGCAGACATATATACGCAAATCTACACACACGCACACACACACACACACACACACACACACACCAAGCCTCATATATTACTATTTAAAAAGGTCACCATTTTCTCTGGCTAAACGCCCCATGCCTATTGATAATTTTATGCATAAACAAATGGCAAATTTGTGCCACATAAATATGTATTAGCAATTAATAATGTTGCTGGTGTGCTGAGATGCCAGGTGCATGCAGAATCAGACCAGCCACGCCACCAAACTGCTACCTTTTGTCTTCCTGCTGGTCTCTCTCAGGTCCTTTACAATGGCCAAACAACAGGTCCCCGTAGCTGGGCACTGTGCTCTAAAAACAGCCCCTGGCACCGTGAGAACGCTACCGTCTCCAGGCCTGTGCCAGATCAGTGTGGGCATGATCAGATGGGCTGAGGGGGTTATTGAATTAGCAGCCGTGATATAAAAGAGGAGCTTCGAGGGCTTTCATGAGGTTGGAGAGAGTCCTGCTGGAGGGTGGAGGGGTGGGGGAGGGGACGGGGACTGTGTGTGTGTATGTGTGTGTGAGTGTGTGTGTAGGTGTGTGAGTGTGTGTGTGTGTAGGTGTGTGAGTGTGTGTGTGCTTGCAATAATGTACATGCACGCACATGGACACACACACACATATATACACACCTGTTCGGTCACCTTAACACCTGGAAGCTGTCAATTCTGTTTTCATCTGAGGTCTGTGCAATGTCAGCACGTACATAAAACACACACACTCTCACACACTAACACACACACACTAACACACATGCAGTGGAGCAGATCTATAGAGAATGTCCTCTGTAATCATATGTTCAATATTTTAAACACACACGTTCACACACACAACGAGGAACAAAAGAGAAATTCTGAATTGTCTTCAAGATGTGTAACAGGAGCAGATAAACATAATCATCATGATAAAGCATCTAACCTCCTTACAGGACCAGAGACATGCTGTGTGTTTGCATTAGTGAGGGAGAGAGAGAGAGAGGGAGAGGGAGAGAGAGAGAGGGGGGGGGGGGGGAAGAAATAGATAGAGGGAGAGAGAGAGGGAGAGGGAGAGATGGTGAGAGAGAGGGGAAGAAATAGGGAGAGGGAGAGAGAGAGGGGAAGAAATAGAGAGAGGGAGAGAGAGAGATGGAGAGAGGGGAGAAAGAGATGGAGAAAGAAAGAGGGAGAGAGATGGAGAGAAAAATGGAGTGAGAGAGAGAGAGAAAGAGAGAGAGAGGATTGCATAGGCATTTGTAACAGTGGGGCTTATATAGTGAGAGGGAGATTAACAATGACCAGCCTGAAGCTCGTCGGCACTCATGTCTCTAATCACCGTGTAGATAATGCTAACAGAAGGCAGCTCCGCTAATCACCACGCCTCCATACACATCTGCCTATTCATTTCAGTTCTAATACAATAATGGCATTGAAACATCTGTTAATGAGTCTCTGTACAATCAAGACAAGGATATCTGATATGGCATCTGTTTGCCAGACATGAACAAGCCTAGATCTTCCTACAGAACAGTAACCGCTGTTCACTGACCCTCAAACCCATCGGGTCCTACATTAAACACACACACACGTCTGACACAACCAAAGGCCAGAGTTGGAAAACTCCAGACCTGCAGGATCTACAGGGTTCAATTACCCAGGTAACCCACCATCTCCCCTCCTATGCCTCCTACACCCAGACTGAGTGCCACTTCCTGTCTGCTCTCCGGAGCGCTGGAGGGGTGGTGAGTGGGGGAGGACACAACAGTCAGACTCCCATGAAGGACCCATTGTTCTCGGCGGTGGTCCCGTGGAGAGGTCGTCCCAGGCGGGGCAGCTAATCACAAGGCAGCCGCAGCACACAGCGGTAAATATTTATCTGGAGGGACGTAAACGGCCAGCCGGTGTAATTTAGAAACAGGCTGTTCCTTCCTGCGTGGTGATGTTGTTTAGTCTCAGGGGGGGGGGGGTTGTGTGGGGGGGGAGAAAGGGACAGGGACAGGTTCTCCATGTCCGGATCAGAACCTGTCGATGGCGACCACAGAGCAGCCCAAAGCCTCCCGCTGGACACGTGGACTCCAGCGAGCTCCGGCTGAGGGGGACTGAACACCCCACCCAGCTCCGCTTTGGTAAACGTCCTCGGATTCTTCCATTTCCCTGAGGATCCGCAGCACTTTCAGTATCTCTCGATGAAATCCATAATGTGTTGAGACAGCACTCACTAACACAGAGACGCGCCGGACAATCAAGACATGAATTAAGAGGCTTCAGAAACATACGGTTGTGTTCATCTTCCTGAGCTCACGTTCACTTAAGCCAATCAGATCCCACCGCATTCCACACCAGCAGACCTATCAGAGCACTGGGCAGCCGGAATCGTATCCGGGTGTGAGCTGAGGGTGGATGCATGCTTCTCCACCTACTGAGCGGCGACTATCTGAGCGGGTGGTGACCCCAGGGGCAGGAGTGAAATAGGGCAACAGATCCCCCTGCTGTCTGTTTGCTGGATATATGAAGCTCCACCCTTGGCTGGCTACTACATCATAGGTGCCTCCACCCTCCCTCTGAACACCTCCCTCCCTCCCACCCTCTGAACACCTCTCTCTCTCCCACCCTCTGAACACCTCTCTCTCTCTCTCTTGATCTGCCGCCAGTCTTCTAAGCGATGTGATAAATCGGAGTTGATTTGCTGCATTTTGTGTGAGGACCGGCACAGGTCAGGCTGTGTGTGAGGACCGGCAAAGGTCAGGCTGTGTGTGAGGACCGGGCACAGGTCAGGCTGTGTGTGAGGACCGGGCACAGGTCAGGCTGTGTGTGAGGAGGCAGGTCAGGCTGTGTGTGAGGACAGGGCACAGGTCAGGCTGTGTGTGAGGACTGGGCACAGGTCAGGCTGTGTGTGAGGACAGGGCACAGGTCAGGCTGTGTGTGAGGACTGGGCACAGGTCAGGCTGTGTGTGAGGACCGGGCACAGGTCAGGCTGTGTGTGAGGACCGGCACAGGTCAGGCTGTGTGTGAGGACCGGGCACAGGTCAGGCTGTGTGTGAGGACCGGGCACAGGTCAGGCTGTGTGTGAGGACCGGCACAGGTCAGGCTGTGTGTGAGGACCGGCACAGGTCAGGCTGTGTGTGAGGACCGGCAAAGGTCAGGCTGTGTGTGAGGACCGGGCACAGGTCAGGCTGTGTGTGAGGACCGGCACAGGTCAGGCTGTGTGTGAGGACCGGCACAGGTCAGGCTGTGTGTGAGGACCGGGCACAGGTCAGGCTGTGTGTGAGGACCGGGCACAGGTCAGGCTGTGTGTGAGGACCGGGCACAGGTCAGGCTGTGTGTGAGGACCGGCACAGGTCAGGCTGTGTGTGAGGACACAGGTCAGGCTGTGTGTGAGGACCGGGCACAGGTCAGGCTGTGTGTGAGGACCGGCACAGGTCAGGCTGTGTGTGAGGACCGGGCACAGGTCAGGCTATAATAATAATGTCCTAACTGGATAAAAGCACAACAGAGGGCATTTCTGCTTCCTAAGCCAGCTGTTCCAGTGGATACGCAAGATTCACTTAGGAAACTGTGTGTGTGTATGTGTGTGTGTGTTATGGCTACAGAAAATAAAAGATTTAGCTACAGTCAGTAGTGAGGGAATGATGCATTATAGTGTGTGTGTGTTTTACTGTTGATTCAGGGTCACAGTACCTGCGCATGACCAGCTGAGCTGTGACCTGTGAACTGTGACCTGTGACCCAGATACTCCTTTTGTCTGCTGGGCATTCGTTCTTCTTCCACCTTCCTATTTCTCACTCCACCGTCTCACCGCTCGCTCCCTGAGACGAACGTGGAGGACGAGCTGCTAATAGTAGCATCTTTGCGCCTCAGTGCAGACTCTTCTGAAGGAAGTGTGTGTGTGTGTGTTGGCCTGTGTGCAGGGCAGGCTAAAGCAGTGGGCAAACATTAACAACCACTGTATTGTCTTTGACCCCTGACCTTAAATGACCCCACAACAACGGGGTCTTGTTTAGACGCTGAAGCGTATGTCCGTAATCCACGAAACACTACACACCTGACTGGAGTCTGCTTGTCTTTCTGCTGGATGTGTGTATGTGTGTGTGAGCAGGAGCACATTGGGTGGTGAGACTCCAGTGGTGTTTGCGACAGAACCCCCCCACTCAAACCCCTATCCCTCCTGCCCCACTTTAATTCAAGCCCAGCATGGTAACAAACACTCGTTAAAGCAGATTAATACCACGAGAGGATTACACTCTATATTAGATAATGAAAGGAGAGAGAGGGGGGGAGAGAGGGGGGGGGGGGGGAAGAGAGGGAGAGAGGGGGGGAGAGAGAGAGAGGGGCGGAGAGGGGGGGGATAGAGAGTAAGTAGTAAGCAAATAAAGCAGCTGTGTGTATTTGATCCTGGAGAACAGAGAGCTAATCCAGGTGAAACACATCTAAAGCCTGTAAGAGTGTGTGTGTGTGTGTGCGCGTGTGTGTGTGTGTGTGTAGTTTCATCAACAGCTGGATCAGCCTGAGCCTTTTGTTCTGATGACATACACTCACACACACCTGATACACACTCACACACACCTGATACACACACTCTCACACACCTGATGACACACACTCTCACACACCTGATACACACACTCTCACACACATGATGACACACACTCTCACACACCTGATACACACACTCTCACACACCTGACGACACTGATCTAGTAATGATATTGACCCATAAATATAGAGCCAGACATCAACATGGCACACACGTATGTGTGTGTGTGGTGGAAGACGAGCTGACAGTGGTCGGCCTGTGCGTGTGTGTATAGTGGTGTGTACATGAAGTGTGTGAGTGTGTGTGTATCAGAACTGTAGAGGTGAATGCTTACTTCAGACACCCTGCCCAAGACACGTCCAACTGCAGCAGCAAGGGTGAGAATTTTGGACAGGCACTATGAGACACTGCGAGACTGAAGGCACTGAAGGCAGAGGAGGTCAGCTAGCAAACAGGTCACAAGCCACATTCACGCAGCATTTATGAGGTCAGCTAAGGCCCCGCCCCCTCTACAGCCCCACCTCCTAAAGTTCAGCCCTGGCTAATCAAATCAGGAGCGCCTTGCCTCACATGCTCCTGCCACGGGCCATGGAAGCGTAAGCACCAGCCAGGCAGAAATAATCAAATAAGTGAAAGGGCCTCTCTGGCTTAAATGAAAAGCTTCCTACACAAGGTTATGTTCATACAGGGTGCTTGACAAGATGCACACACACACACACACACACACACACACACACCGTACCACACCGTACCACACCCAGGCTACAGGATGCTTGGGTGCTGGCCCAGAATTCTGATCCACTCTGTGTTCTGACAACAGTCTGGCCCAAACGTTCCATCAGGGAATCCCACAGCCCAACCCTACTGACACGCTACCGGCACACGCTACCGGAACATGTTGCTAGCACACGCTATTGGCACAAAAACATTAGCAAAAAGGTCTGGGTGTGTGGAGCGGCAGAAATTCGGCATGTTCACTCCGGCGACAGACTGGAATAATGCAAACATATGTGTCTGAGTTAGACAAGTGTTCACTCTGCAGCGCTCCAAACATCAGATGAAGGATACAGTGTCAAAACTGGGGGAGGGGAGCAGGGGGGAGGGGTGGGGGGGGGGGGGGCGAGAAATTGTAGCAGTAACTAATTGTTATCATTACGCATGTTTGAAAAGTGTTTTCAAACAAGCAATCAAAGGCAGGCTGTGTAATTAGCAGCAGCAGTGGTGTCTGCGTCTCCTGCACTACGGCACGTCACTCGTACAGGCGTTAGATAAATCAGATCCTTCTCCGCCACTGAACAAAAACCTGTGTGCCGGCTGTATTGTGCAGGGGAGACAGCTTGACTGAAAACAAACTGACATAAAGCATTTGAAGCAGAAAAAAAAAACCCACACAACAACCTGTCAAGAACGAAATGCCTCTAATTTTTCTGTCATCTGCCGGCAGTTTAACAAGAGAGGAGCGTTCTGCCCCC